>JABMIG010000021.1:12500-557500 GCA_013187285.1 Cyclotella cryptica | reverse complement strand
TTGAAAACAGCCTAAAATTGCTTGATATCTCATGTGAATTGGATATTCGCAAACGTGCCATTTGCTGTGTACCTCTTTCTGGAGGACTCGATCCTTGTCCATTTTAGGGTTCAAGATGCGCCCCCAAGGTCAAAATGTCCTGAAATAGGGATTCCTCATCCCTTTCCCCCTCTAATGGCATCAAACTGATTAAAGTCCCTTGGCCCTTGACGGAGTCTATATTAGTTCGCTCAAGGCAATAATGATCGCTCTGGGGCTGTATTCTTATTGACTTGGCCTTGTGCAAACAAGATCTTTTTAATAAAAAAGCGATGAGGCTGCGGTCCAGGACCACTTTTGTCAAACAGGACATTCCACAAGCACTCCCATGTTCTTTGGGCTGCTCCGTGACCTGTCTTGTCAAATTTTGCTTCCCGATGACCTCCAAATGTTTTGAATTGTTGCAAATTAAAATAAAGGCTTCATTTGCGCGACTCCTCCTGTTCCCCTGAATCCAACTTGAGCAATAAACTTCAATGTTGCAAATCTTCTGGGATAGGCACTTGACCTCACCCTTCAGCTTTTTATTGCACAAAAAAACTTTGCCCGATTTTGAACCTGGCAAAACTCCAATGGCCACCTCACCAAAATCAACCAATATACCTTGATACAACTTGAGGTAACTTGAGGGACCGGAACTTCAAGGGGGATTGTTCCATTATTTTCATGGGACTCTTCTCTTGATGGGGACACTATTTCTGTCTATAGGCCTAAATAGGCTTAGAATCAGCAAGGGGCTGTCTTGGCCCTAGAAAATTGTCTTTCTTGTTTGTACCACATACTAGAGTAATAATGGTACTTGTTTGTTCTACTCACATGTTGTGATGTGCAAAACAGGATTCCTAGCTTACAAGCTTATGAATGGCTTACATGCACTTTGTAAGGGGCAATGCATCTATACTGGCTCTTAGGTTTTAGACCCTTGGGCCTGATCTCACACCTTCTAGTGCTTAAGTCCGTGCAGGACTGCCCAGTTTGTGTTTTTTTGTTGGGGCTTTTTTGAGGGATGGTAATTGGTACCTGCTCACTGCTCAATATTGCCACTTTGTGTGTAGACACATTTCTGGTTTTTTATGCACGTGCAACTAAGGCACCATGCTCACTCTGCTTGAAGGAGCCGAGTGTACCCGTGTCAGCTGGGGACAAGGCCTCAGTGACATGTCTGGGTTTTGTTACAGCTTGTGAGTAAAACTCACAACTACTACTGAGTGCGTAACTCAACACAGTAGCCTATCAATGGATAGTGACCTAAGCCAATAGTCAGGTTGACATGATGATGTAGTAAGAAATTATTTTTATGAGATTAAAAATTACTGACCTGCATGGCAGAGTGATACCATGATAATAATCCACTACAAGGGATGTAGTAATACACCATGTTATCTTGGTCATGTCAGATAACTTGGTGTTGCAAGCTAACTTGGTCTTGATGTTTGTCTTGCTCGTGATCTTTTCCAGACCTCTTGGTCTTGGACCTTTGTGTGCTCAAGAGTTGGGGCATGTTTCTGCCTTCGCGAAATTTGTGGAATAGGGATTCCATGAGGGGTGAATCCTTCTCCTCTGTCAGTACTTAAAATGTACTATATCATTGACTTTGTCTACATAAGGGATACATAGATACTTGGCTCATCTCAGCCATTTCCTGGTGTGCGGAAATTATTGAGTGTTTTGGGGGTGTCTTTGTATGATTTGGTGTGGGGGAGGGTCAAATATTAGAATATATGATTTGGTGGCAGTGATTAAAATAAATCATTGAGAGTTACATTATAAATAAGCTTTCGCAGCGCCTGAGTGGGGGGAGTTACCAAGTGTGTCAGTGAGAAAATTTGATTTGTGTTGAATAAACTGCTGATTTGACATGTATAGCACGCTACGCCGCTGAAATTGGAAAAGATGGAAATGCCATAGTTCTGGGGACCTGCATTCAATTATTGGTTCGAGCTGGCTATACAGCAAATGAATTATGCATGGTCCCGTATAATTTAGTACATGATGCACACGTACATTGGAGGGCATCGTAGAAGTTGCAGTGACACAAGTGTCAGGCAAGAAAAAGATACCAATGAAAAAGACAACATAGATAAATGTGTAATTGAATATGAAACATACCCAAAAATTGTCAAAACTGCATGATATACTGTTTTGAAAGCGCTCCAAATAGTGCACCCCTTTCTATGAAAGATGAGAGTTTGTACCATTGCTGACAAGTTCAACATAGTCATGAATCAGGATGGGTCATGGGCAGGTGGTCTGATACAATGGGGACTGATTTGACAAGACTTCAGACGAGACCCATTTTTCTGCAAAAATTAGAACAATGGGGACTCCACAAGTCATCCACATGTCATGACACATGTGGGCTTCTACCCAACTTCTACCCTTGGAAAAGTTTCACCACTCACATGTTGGTAGCTCAACTGCCCTCAAACAAGCTTGACAGCCATCAAAACAGCTCAATGGCCATCACACGAGCTTTGCTGCCATTGCATGAGCTCAACAGCCCTCAAACAAGCTCAACAGCCATTGCACAAGCTCTGCTGCCATTGCACAAGCTCAACTGCCCTCAAATGAGCCTAACAGTCATCAAAACAGCTCGAAAGGCATTGCACAAGCTCCGCTGCCATGGTACAAGCTTAACCACTCTCAGACAAGCTCAACAGCCATCAAAACAGCTTGACAACAATCAAAATAGCTCGACAGCCATCGCACAAGCTTGAGGGTGATCAAAAGAGCTCCATAGCTATCACACAAGCTTCACCAAATGAGCTTGATAGCCATGGCACGAGCTCAACTGTCATTGCACAAACTAACAAGTGATCAAAAGAGCTCAACAGCCATCGCTCGTGCTCTATTGAACAAGCCTGATTCGCTGCCATTCCATGAGCTAAAGAGCAATTGAAACAGCTCAGCTGCCATCGAAGTTGAAGGAGCTTGGCATTCATCAAATGTGCTCATCAAATGAGCTCCACATCCTTCAAACATTATTTCTTAACAGTATACTTGTTGTCAGCATTAGCCCTTTCAGTAGCTTGTCAGCCCTTGTATGAGCTCCTCCCCAACAGTTGGAAATACATAAGCGAGTTTTTTGACAGTGCTCTGTTTATAATTCTTTTTCATATTCACCAAAATCCACTCCAATCTGTGACATAAATACCAAAAAGTATTACCTCAGCTCATGACCTGCCCTTTGATGCTGTCAATCGTGATCAGGTGCTGTCTGAGCAGGGTGGCAATTCTTTTTTATGAAACAATGTTGTAGCCTGCATTGAGAAAGAGTTTTCCAACTTTTAGAGTATGACAACCAATAATCCAGTTATAGGGATGGTGCCAGCGAGTGAAATCGCCCAAACTCAGAAGAGGGGAAGTACATGAGGTTTCACGTCCTGTAGGACCCAGCCAAGACTGGACACCCCAGCACACCCAAGATGGTCACCCAAGATAGTCCGAGTAACATAACTGTAGAACTAAATTATAAATCCAAGAACTAAACTCACACAATTAGCTGTTACAGTGCAACTAGGCTAAGAAGACTTCCAACATACTACGTAGTAACTTGAACATCTGAAGATCGAACAAATCACGAGAAAAATGACTGATAACAGATTGAGCAAGATCCCGTATTGGGATGGAAAGTCAGAGAGTTTAGGGGTGTACGTCACGTCAGCAAGATTGAGGTGTATGTGGAGTTCATGGGTGTGGGGGATGCATTGGATCCCGTGTTGATGGCGAACTGTCCAACCAAGTTGGAGTTCGCAGTGCTTGACATGACGAATCCCACGAATGGACCTCTTGTGGAGCTGTACAAGGCTAACAAGAAGCTGTGTGCTATAATTGCGCTGGGTCAGGGAAAGAGTAACAGTATTGCCTTCGTTGGGAAAGACGACTTTCCCAATGGACTGCTCACGAATTTGTTGAAGGCCAAAAAGGCGAATAAGCCCTTGGACGCTAGTGCAATGATCGAGTTGGAGGTCGAACTAGACAAGCTTCAACTGACAGGTGCGAGGGATTTTTATAATGACGTGGTCGGAGTGCTTGACAAGTTTGAGGTCACGAAGACTGATCAAGAGTTCTGCATGTTGATGGCATGGAAGCATCACGACACATCATATGCAAGATTGATCTTGGATGAGTTGAAGTCCTTGAGTTCTGATTTTGACGGGCTGTGCAACACCGTCTTGGAAATCCAAAGGCTCACGAAGAGTGGGAGTGCTGAGTACCGGCAAAAAGGAGGTACATCTCGCTTCCGTGGAAGGCGATGGAACGTTCAAGGGAAAGTGCAGGAACTGCAGCAAAGTATGTGGATACAAATCCGTGGACCGCAAGAAACAAAAAGGGGAGTTGCACGGTGGTTGTGGAAACAGCGACAAAGGGGGCAATACAAGCTTGAACAAGAAGTGCAATTTCTGTGGCCTGAAGGGTTATACAGAGGTGGAGTGTTACAAGAAGTTTCCTGAGAAGACACCCGCTTGGTACAAGGAGAAGGCCGCCAAAACAGAAGCCTCATCATCAAGCGTTGAGGTGTCCTTGACGTCACTAGTCCCGGGGAAGCTGGGAGTTGACATGCCGGCTGAGAAAGGTGATCACACATTGGCAATATTGCGCTAGGAAGACATGTGGATCCGTGACACCGGGGTTGTACGCGCCAGCTGTGGAGCTGAGGTACCTAGGAGAGATGACAGAGCTAGATCATAGCAAGATTGCCAACACGTACATGGCATTGCGACGCATGGAAGTGGCACTCATCGGAGCAGGCATTGGTGGCAGGATAAGTCACACAATTCAACTCAAAGTGTTGAATTACAAGAAGGCCATGAGAAGCCCTCACGTTGAAGAATGGCTAGACATGATTCGACAAGTATAATGCACTTACTGCCGTCCCAAGAAGTTCACTGCCAAAAGGTGTGAAGGTTCTCACCACAACGTGGGCTATGAAACAGAAGTCAAACGGTACTCGAAGAGGAAGGCTTAATGCACGTGGGTACGAGCAAGTAGATGGGAGTCATTACGCATCCGACTCTATTGCCGCACCAGTGACGAATCCCATCACAGTGCGAATAGTACTCATGCCATACTGCATGAACCATACATGGACGCCAGCCATAATCAATGTTGAGGGGCATTCTTCAAGGACGATTTGCGAATGGGGAGGAACTCTACAAAGAAGTCCGGGATGGATTTCAAGAGTGGTATCCAGGTGACGTGGTCTTGAGAATGAACGTACCACTGTATGGTACCAAACAGGCTGTGTACTGTTTCTTCAAGACGTTTGCAGCACACATAAAGAACGTGACCTACAAGAAATCAAAGGCCAATCCGTGCCTATACTTTGGCTGGATTAATGGGGATATGGTCGTGTTTGTGGCTTGGGGAGATGTCGTCATGGTACTTGGACCCCCAAAGTTGGTTCAACAGGTCCAACAAGATTTGGAGAAAGCTTTCACGTGCAAGTGTGAAGGGGAACTTACAGAGTACATGGGCAGGAAACTCACATTCAGTCGTGACGCGGAGGAAAGAGGGACAGCAAGATTCACACAGCCTGTTCTCATGAAGAAGCTCAACAAAGAGTATGAAGTGCCCAAAGGGCTGGTATCAAAGACACCTGCGGTAGCGGGGCAAGTACTGGTAAAAGGGGGTGGTGACGGTACAATGTCGGGAGACATAATCAAGATGTACCGGTCGACAACAGCAACATGCATGTTTATGATGCAGTGGTCGCGCGCCCCGATATTTTCAATGCAGTGCAAGGACTAGCTAGGCACATGACTGCGCCTAGGGAGGCTCATGTCCACGCACTTATGACCTTGACAAAATATGTCACACACACGAAGCATCGAGGCCTATTGATAGTCCCAAAGGACATGTGGAGGGCTGACTACAGGTTCAAGATACATGGTAGGTCAGACTCCAATTACGGTACGAATCCAGATGATCGTAGAAGCATTTTGAGTGGTCGTGTGTTCATGAATGATGTCCCAATTTCATTCCGAAGTGTCACACAGAAGTTCATGACACTGTTGGTGATGGAGGCAGAAGTAGCAGCAGGAGTCATGGTGGCGCAAGACATGCTTTATATTTACAGGTTACTGGAGTCGCTGGAGATTAAAGTGGAACTGCCAATGGTACTTGAAATGGACAATTCCGGCGCAGTAGACATAGCAAACAGTTGGAGTGTAGGCGGTAGAACGCCTCATGTGGATGTGCGCAACTACTTCTTATGCGAGCTTAAGGACCAGCGACTCCTGGTCATAAGGCACATAGCAGGGGAGTCAAACAATGCTGACATCTTCTCCAAGAATGTGATGTCAGCAATATTTGATAGGCATGTGCCACTGTACGTGGGACACGACGAGTACGTAAGTAACCAAGGTTTGAGCGGGGAGGCTGTCAGCGAGTGAAATCGCCCAAACTCAGAAGAGGGGAAGTACATGAGGTTTCACGTCCTGCAGGACCCAGCCAAGACTGGACACCCCAGCGCACCCAAGATGGTCACCCAAGATAGTCCGAGTAACGTAACTGTAGAACTAAATTATAAATCCAAGAACTAAACTCACACAATTAGCTGTTACAGTGCAACTGGGCTAAGAAGTCTTCCAACAAATGGCTCTGTTCAAAATGGAAAGTCTGATCCTTGAAGCATCTATTTTCTCTCTCTTGGGAGCCAGGAGACCTCTGGCAGAAGCCGGGAGACAAAACTAGGCCGTTACACAACAATCCACCCAATCATTAAGTTTATGTAGAGAGTGACACCATTTAGTGATCAAATAGGGGGAATTGAGGTAGTTCAAGATCCAATGGAATGAGGATCTTTTATGTCTTCCCACGTATCTTCCGGATCTTGGTTTTGATCTTTGGCTTGTATGGGGGAATTGTTGAGCACAAATGAGAACACCAAGATCTATGTAGATGAAGTAATTGTCAAACACATGGTATAATTGCATGACTAAAAAGTAGAAAAGGTGTTACTAGATGCTTCATAATTTTAAAAATACCAACCTCTGCACACCAGTGCATGTTGGGGCTAACCAGGCCACTAGATGTTTTGTGTTAAACTTATCTTACCATGTCTGCCCTCCTCAGCTCTCCCTCCTTGGCTCCGTTCAATTCTTCTCAGATTATCAGGGCCAGCTCGCCAAGGTGAAACACTGCTTCCACCGCTGAGAGACTGGTGTTGAAGGGTGCTGGCTTCATGACCCCCGAGGAGGTTGTATCAGCAATTAGGGAGGGGGTTGCCGCCTAGTTGGTGGATGCTGTGATGGCAGCCCTTGGAAGTTGCTTCCAGTGATTCAGCGACAAGGATGTCTGCATCCTTGCGGACTTGTACACCACTGCACTGGGTGCAGCAACGGCGACAGCTGATGCCATTGTGGAGCTGGAAGGCCCAAGCACTCTCACTGAGCGAGAGAAGTGCAGACCACCCTCTTCATCTGAGGCAAATGGTGATGAAGCCGCCGATTCTGATGCTGCCAGCATCGCTGCTGGGCAAGCAGAGAAAGGTGCCCTCTCCTCTCCAGAGGATGACTCGTTGGTTGACAAGTCCCCTAGTGTTGATAAGCGCACCGTCTTGGTGGAGCTTCAAGTTGACAAACTCCTGCCAGATTGGTTGAAGCTTGGTTGACAGCCTAAGGGCAAATGGGGCATGAAATTTAATCTGACCCCGCTAGCCTGCCAATTGACATGTATGTCTTTTGTCATGGAGCCAGAAGTCCAGCCAGGTGGGCCAGTGGATCCCCCAGGACCTTTAAGTGCTGCCCTTGCCAATGGCGGCAATATGGGGCCAAGGCATTTTGGATACACAAAGGGCCGCCCGGCAGCAAGCCAGGGCAAAGGAAAGGAAGAGGAAGACAGTGAGAGTGAGCCAGAGAAGGTGCACCTCCTCCTCGGGCATGATGATATTACTATCCTTCCTAGGTATGTATAGTTCTATCCCACTACAGTACTACGTGAGTCAAGCACTCAGTGCACATCACCACAGGATGTTCACAGCCATAAATTATGACTGCTAACCACCATGTTCTAACAGCATAAGTTCCCTAGTTTTCCTATGAAAAGAGCAGTTCTCAGCATAGCTCCCCATGCCATTCCTCTGCTAAATGTTCTCTCCACATTACCATGTGACCCTTTGCCATGAGCGAGGCCAATTACACGGCCCGGGCCAATGCCAAAGCCAAAGCCAACATTCTCACATTGGCTGCCAACATTTTCATTCAATGCAATGCTAATGGCGGCTATGCCCACAATGCCGCCTTTTGCTTCAAAAACATCTTCATCCTCCAACCTGGGGCATGCTACAGCGACACCCAACCCGGCAAAGGCATGCATAAGCTCGCCAACAATGGCGACAACTCGCTCACCATCATCAAGTCCACTAATTGTGTCACTGCTGATTCAGTCCTCCTCAAAGCCAAAAAAGGGCTGCAGCTCTCAAATGTGAAATCAACATCGACAAGAAGCCCTGCTTTGAATGACCGCAACTATTCCATACAAGCCACTATTGGTACGAAACAAGGTGCCGCTGAGGCCATCACAAACATTGTTGGGTCCAACATCACCAACAACATACTCAAGCATAAAGATGGCAGCCCAAAAGGTGTGGATGAATACAGTCTCGCCGCACTATTTTAAGGTGTGGCTGCTGCAGCAAAGCTGCTCCCCACTAAGAAGGAGATGGTCGCATTAAAAGTCAGTGCATTGCAATTCAAGTTCAATTGGAGAAAATCCTTCCAAATCAACATGGAACAACTCTGCGCACATGTCAAAAAGATCACTTCCTACAGTTTGAGTTTTGACAACAATGACACCGTACTTGTTGTCTTTGCCAACATTCACGATGCCACCCAACATGATTATGGCCATGACTTTTGTGAAACCCTTCAATCTCTCTGCTCAACATTATCACTATGATTTCAAGCATGATGTTACCTCCCTTGCAAACATCACAACACAGCTCACCGTAGCTGATTCTCTACTCGATCCTGCTGATGCACCTGCCCCCAAATCTGTGCATGCTGTTACCGACTCCCCATGGCACTCCTTTTCTGATTTCGTTCAAGGCATGGAAATACCAGATCACTATTAAGAACAGGCTCTGTGTGTCAGTGGTTCTGACAGCGACTCTTCCCATGACACAAAACGTTCCCCACACAACAACAAGTGAGGTGAGCAGCGCAACAACTCACACGATAGTTGTTGAAGAGGTCTCAACTGCAGTAAGTCTTGCAAACACAAACAGAACACTTGTTGGCAGGACAACCCCTGCAAACATTGTCAGAAGTTTAAGCGTCGAGCACAGCATCCCAACGCCCCAGCAAAGGACTGTTTTTGGAATCCCAAACTAAAGGCTTTTCAGCCGAGGGCAATGTCTGATGAAATGGAGCTTCCTTACGTACCCTGTTACAAGTTTGAAAGTGACTCTGAGGATGAATGATGGGAAGGGGGATCAGATGACCCATGGATGTTAATGACTGGGTGCAGGACAAACAACAAAAGTATTCTAACTCATCCGTTACTAACTGCAGTATTGATAACTTGTTCTGTGCCTTTGCTGTTGCCCCAGCATCTGATCCGATCCCACCCTCTTCCAATGACAATCCTCCCTTTCACCACCACTCCAATTCTATCACTCTACCCACCCACTCCAGTGTCACTTGCACTTCCTGCCATGCCATTTGCAAGCATCACATGCAGCACATCCTCCACTTACTCCAACAGCAGGAATCCGTTTTTCTTGACACAGCCATCCAACCAGCAGAAAACGTATGCACCCAGCTTGCCATTGCCGACAGTTCTAACCCAATGCGCCATGCCATTGACACCGGCCACACTCTTGTATCCAAGCAACTACACCTAGCACAACAAGGCTGCAACTTCTCCTACTCCATCCACTCTTTCCTCAAGCAAGCCCACCAGCACATTGCCATATCAACAAAACATGTGCATTTTGCCAATACCCATACGGTGCGACTTTTCCCGCCCACATCTCCTCCCGCTGTGTTTGCTACCTTGGATTCCGGTGCTGACGGACACTACTGAAGTGAGAGGGACCATGAGAAGGGCCAAGCTCCCTATCCTATGCCTTTCCTCCAAATGTTTTGGTGTCACCAATGGCAGTTTCAGCCATGGATGGCACGTCACAGTGCTCCCATTTGCCAATCTTTCAACTCACGCTACACAGGCCGGTTCGTTTGATGACTTCCCCAATTCACTCATCAGCGTCGGTCATCTCGCTAATGACAACACCATCTCAATCTTCACCCAAGATGGTGTCACCGTCCACAAGGAACAGGATGTTCTGATCACCTGCTGTGGTGACCCTGTCCTCATTGGTGTCAGCGACAAACACGGTCATTCCCGTGCCCCTCTTATCCAAACCAAAGGCCACTGGCGACCTCGCCTTCCAAAAAATGCATCACTGCCAAGCTGCATGAAGCCAACAACGTGTATGACCTCCCCTCAATTGAGCAAGCTATTCATTGGATGCATGAAGTTTGCAGTTATCCGGTCAAATCAACGTGGCTGAAAGCTGTCAAAGCCAGCAAATTCGTGGGCTGGCCCTTACTCATTGAGAAGAATATTGAAAAATATTTTCCTGACACACCTGAGACCCAACACGGCCACATGGCACAGACACAAAAGAACATTCGCTCCATGAAGCGCTCGTCTTGTGTTTTCGAAAAAACCATCATTGCCTCCTTACGCGGCAAGAAGGAACGCAATCTCTACACTGCCTTTTACGATGTTCACAAAACAACGTTGGAAAACTGGTTGTTTTCCTATGCAATCGCAATGTGGCAACAAATACATCATGGTAATGGTTGAAGTGGACAGCAATGTCATCCTCCTCAAGCTCATGAAAAGTTGACATGATCAAGAAATGATTCGCGCCAACAATACCCTCACCAATTGCCTCCTGCGCTCTGGTGTGCAACGGGAGAAACACGTCCTCGACAATGAAATCTTGTCCAACATGAAAGAGCACATCCGCACCAAGTACAGCTTCACGGTTGAACCTGTTCCGCCTGGTTGCCTTCGTTGCAATGCTGCAGAGGTTGGCTATGTGGGGAATGTCTGCGACATGTCTCCAAAATGTCACCGTGACACGACATTATCACCAAATCTGGGTGACACAGGTCATGTCGCGCAACATCTGCCCACTCAGTCACTATTTAAAGGGCTCATTCATGTGTCGGGACCATCTGTCATCTCCCTACCATACACAATACATGTGTACTTGTGAAGAGAAGCATGAATCAACATGCAGATGGCCACGCGTGCCCATTTTTGCATTACCCCATAACAAAACAAGACAATGGGATTTCCGCTCAAGCGGAACTTCATCCCCTTCTATCTCAGCGAGTTTATGGAGTTTTGAGCCGCAAGTTGGCTCATTGTCTTCCCAACATTCGCAGCAACACGTCATCCTTGGCGCCCCCGCAAAAGACTGGTTGGTTGTTGTGTTATGGCAATTTCGATTTTTTTATGCGCAAAACTATTTAATTGAAAATCGTTGCAACTCACCCTGCCATTCCTCCCCACACCCCTCCCATGTCTAATCAACCACATCGGCCCATCGCTGCGTACTCTAAGATCAACAGTCCTGCTGCCAGAAAAAGAATCAGGTCCATTGCTCACCTGGTTGGTGAGTTCTCCCATTTGGTTTTTTTTATGTGCAAAACTATTTAAATGAAAATCGTCACAACTAACCCTGCCATTCCTCCCAACACCCCTCCCACTTCTAATCAACCATATCGGCCCATAGCCGCATCGTCTCTGATGAACAGCCCTGCTGCCAAAAGAAGGATCATGTCCATTGCTCACCTGACTGGTGAGTTCTCCCATTTTGTTTTTTTATTTTCAACTATTTAATTGAAAATTGAATGTACTGACCCTGTCCTTCCTCCCAACACCCCTCCCACTTCTAATCAACCACATCGGCCCATTGCTGTGTGCTCTCTGATGAACAGCCCTGCTGCCAAAAATAGAATCAGGTCCACTGCTCACCTGACTGGTGAGTTCTCCCATTTTTATTTTTTATTTTCAACTATTTCATTGAAAATTGAATGTGCTGACCCTGCCCTTCCTCCCAACACCCCTCCCACTTCTAATCAACCACATCGGCCTGTCGCCATGTACTCTCTTATGAACAGCCCTGCTGCCAAAAATAGAATCAGGTCCATTGCTCACCTGACTGGTGAGTTCTCCCATTTGGTTTTTTTATTTTCAACTATTTCATTGAAAATTGAATGTGCTGACCCTGCCCTTCCTCCCAACACCCCTCCTACTTCTAATCAACCACATCGGCCCATCGCCACGTGCTCTCTGATGATCAGCCCTGCTGCCAAAACAAGAATCAGGTCCATTGCTCACCTGACTGGTGAGTTCTCCCATTTGGTTTTTTTATTTTCAACTATTTCATTGAAAATTGAATGTGCTGACCCTGCCCTTCCACCCAACACCCCTCCCACTTCTAATCAACCACATCGGCGCGTTGCCGCGTCGTCTCTGATGAACAGCCCTGCTGCCAAAAATAGAATCAGGTCCATTGCTCACCTGACTGGTGAGTTCTCCCATTTTGTTTTTTTATTTTCAACTATTCAATTGAAAATTGAATGTGCTGACCCTGCCCTTCCTCCCAACACCCCTCCCACTTCTAGTCAACCACATCGGCCCGTCGCCACGTACTCTCTGATGAACAGCCCTGCTGCCAAAACAAGAATCAGGTCCATTGCTCACCTGACTGGTGAGTTCTCCCATTTTGTTTTTTTTATTTTCCACTATTTAATTGAAAGTTCCCATACTGACACTGGCATTCCTCTCTACATCCCTCCCTTCAGTATTGGCTAGCCTATAAAAATATAAACAGCTCAATCACTGAATTCACTTTGTTATGCCGCATTCTACAATGCAGTCGCCAGAACACGAATCCAATCCAACATCGTCAAGTGATTTGGCAGTGGGATTCCCTCCCCTGAAGACAATTTGGGATGACCAATATTGCCAGAAGTGCCATGTTGGGAATGACAAGGGGTGGGAGTGCCTTCGCTGCGGGCAGCAGTTCAAGCCCATCCATCATACTCGGGCCTGTGTCCACTATGCCAAGATCCCAAAAGAAGGCATTGCTGTTTGCATCACTGTAATACCTGACATTGAATTCAAGAGATACATTTATCTGTGGTCTTGCTCCCGAAAGAGGAAGACAGAGCTGACAATGGTCAAGATGACCATTACCGAAGACAAGGAGGACAGGCTTTCCACAGCCACGAATCGCCTTTTAGAAGGGTCCAACAAGAGAGCAAAGATGTCTTCTGCGATGAGACAGTACTTCAAATCTACGGGACTTAGCAAGAGCACCAATTCCTCAGGACAGCCTACCATTGTGTTCAGAGCTTGGGCAGAGGATATTGGGAGAAGGAATGCATTAAGGATAAGGATGCAGTTGCTGAGGTTCAGTTGTTAGAGAAGTATAAGGGGCTTGCATTTTATGACCAAGTAGAGAAGATTACATATACTATTGTGGACAAGAACTTGGAGTGGTACAAATCTAGCAAGAGAAAGGGTATTGATGGCGGTTGGTACATTGTGGCAATGAGTGATGAGGACAAGGTCGAGTCATTTATGATTGAAGATAAATTGTGCACACAGATTGCAGATACTCCGCAAGAGGATGGTATTGAAATAGTTCGAAAGGAGGTAGAAGAAGAGGGTAGCGAGGGAGAGTAGTGACACTTAATTGTAATCTCTTTGTTGTCTCTGGGTCAATACTGAATATCTTAGATCACTTTATCTACACTGAGTATCTTATATTGCATGTCTACTAGAGAGTACAAAGACATCGCCAAAGACATGTCATATGTCGCGACATTCACATGTCTTCTAGACACCCCATGAAGTAATGTCTTCCTGACGTGTCGTGGCGACATTCCGAGACATGTCTTCCGTGTCGCGAGAAATGTCAGGAAGAAAAGTCTTTGGTACACCCCAGCCGACATGTCATGTCGTGACATTCCCCACATAGGAGGTTGGTATCCAAAATTTTAAAGCTCGCTTCATAAGGGTCCTTGCCGGTACTGCAGAATTCTTTCCACTCAGTCTACGGGATCACCTCCTGCCCCAAACTGAAATGACCCTGAACCTGTTACATCAATCGAATGCTACACCTACCATCTCCATGTATGTCCATCTTTGTGGCCCATTCGATTATAACAAAATACCCCTCGCCCCAATGGGCTGCAAAGTACAAGTCCATGAGAAAACTGACAAACACAGCACTTGGGCATACCATTGTGTTGACGGCTGATACTTGTTACCTCAATTGAACACTACCGCGTCCATAACTGCCACATCAAAACCACTAAAGCCAAACAACTGAGCAACACCGCCCATTTCCACCACAAATCTATCACAAATCCATCTCTCACAAGACAAACTAATGCAAGCATTGGCTAATTGCAAAGCCGCTTTGTCTGGAGCCCGTCCTTCCCCAGCAGATCTTCAAATCCGTGACCTCCAATGCCTCATTGATCTTACACACACCAACCTTGCTTCTTGCTTGACGTGCAGCAGACGGCCATGGCCCTACACCTCGTCCTGTCACAGCCACCCCCAATGTACCCAGCATTCTGAGAGTTCCCTCCTCTTTGCCTCCTTCCCCTGCCCCTGTTCCAAGGGTGACCCTACCAGCCCTGCAGTGCCACCATCTCAACGTAACCCATCGCACCAAAGCACAACAATGCCGCATACATACTGCCTTGCCACCCATCTTTCTCCCCTCTCAACCTCCCTATGCACTCAGCACTTGGTTGAGGGTGCAGCACCGGACCGCTATCCCTCCTCCACCCTGGCACCCCACCCCTCGCCCTCCCACTTGAGCATCAACACACCATGCTCGCGAACGCCCATTGTGCCGGGCCAATGCCGTGGCACATTTCGAAACTGGCCATTTCCTGTCCTCTTTTTGTAAACTCAAATCACAAGTCAAAAGTGCCCTTGCTGTCCTCAACAATGAAAGCGGCAAACAACTCAACTACCGCCAACTCCTCCGACACCCAAAATAGAAAGTTGCTTGGAGCCGTTCCTCCGCGGACAAATTCAGTTGCCTTCCACAAGGCATTGGCAATTCAATCAAAGGCACTGACACCATCCAATTCATACATGAACGTGACATCCCACGCAACCGCAGGAACGATGTCACCTATGGCAGTTTTGTTTGCACTTTGTGGCCAAGGAAAGCCGATCCCAACCGTACTCGTTTTTTCACCAGTGGAGACAAATGCAACTACCCCTACAAAGTTGTGACACCCACCATTGAAATTCTAGTGGTGAAAATCCTATTCAACAGTGTTGTCTCCATCCCGGGAGCCCGTTTCATGACAATGGACATTTCGAATTTTTATCTCATGACCCCACTCCTTTGCCCTGAATACATTTGCATCAAGCTTTCCAACACTCCACGACAAAGCCACCCAAAAAGTCATGGTTTTTATTGCGGTCACCCAAGGCATGTATGGTTTTCCACAAGCCGGACTATTAGCCAATGAATTGTTGGAAAAATGCCTGAATCAACACGGCTACTTCCAAAGCAAGTATGTCCCCAGTCTTTGGCGCCACCAAACCCGTCCCGTACAGTTTGTCTTAACTGTTGATGATTTTGTTGTCAAGTATGTAGAGTGTGAACACGCTGAACACTGTTATCAAGTCCTCTGCAACCACTACCAAGTCACGACAGATTGGGCTGGTGAACATTCCATAGGCATTCACCTCCGTTGGGACTACAACGCACACCTCATCCACCTCTTCATGCCTGGCTACGTTCACAAGGCCATCACCATTATTCAGCATCAAGCTCAGTGTCACAAAAACCAACCCTTTCCTCAAACACCGATCAAATACAGTGCCAAAAAGCACTATTCATAGGAGTCATCAACAGCAACACTCATTGACAAACACAGTAAAAAGTTCATTCAATAGGTTGTGGAAAATTCTTATTTTATTGCAGAGCTGTTGACAGTACCCTTCTCGTCCCACTGAGCACCGTCACCTCCCAGTCATCGGCACCCACCACCGACACCCTCAAACAAACACGCCAACTCCTCAACTATCTGGCAACACAAGAGAACGATGTCCTTACCTACAAATGCAGTGATATGAAACTTGCCATTCACAATGATGCCAGATACCTCAGTGAACCAAAGGTGCGAAGCCACGCTGGTGGCCACTTTTTCCTTTCCTTGCACAAAAAAATCCCATGCAACAATGGAGCCATCCTGAACATTGCCCATAGCATCAAGAATGTCATGTCCTCCACCACTGAAGCTGAACTTGCTGCTCTGTATATCATGGCACGTGAGGCAGTTTACATCCGCATTATTCTAGAAGAAATGGGACACAAGCAACCCCCAAACCCCATCCAAACCAACAACGACATGGTGGATGCTGTCATCAATGGTAAAGTACAGCCCAAACGCACCAAAGCCATTGGCATGCGTTTTCACTGGCTATGTGACTGTGAATGTCACAACCAATTTAAGTTTTACTGTCGGTCTGGTTCTGGTATAACCAATAATACCAATTATTGGACCAAACACCATTCGACCGCCCATCATGTCAACATTTGGGCGGAATTTCTCACACCGCTCATTGTACTCAAGATGCTTCAGCAGAAGACCACTAACATGCATCCTGCTGCTGCTGCTGCTGCTTAATGTACACCATTAGCACTTGCAAGGGTGTGATGATATTACTATCCCTCCTAGGTATGTATAGTTCTATCCCACTACAGTAGAATGTGAGTCAAGCACTCAGTGCACATCACCACAGGATTGTTCATAGCCATATAATAGGAAAACAGAATTTATGACTGCTAACCACCATGTTCTAACAGCGTAGCTTCCCTACGGCAGATGGGCCAAACCCACCACTAGGTGGCGGTGATGGAAAACCACCAACCAATGAGGATGAAAACAAAGGCTCTGAAATGGAGGAAGACGACGAGGACAAACAGGCAGAAGAGACCTGGAATGGGCGCGGACTGGCAAGTTCTGTAAGCCCCCGACCCCTAACAGGATAGCAATGGCGAAGATGTTCTGCTGTTTCTGTGGTCTCGCCAAGCAAGATACCAACGCCATCGTAGTATACTTTGGCATCTACAGTCTTGCCCGTCTTGTCGCTTTTCAAGAAGACCACTGGAAGGACACTTTTGCACAGTGGCACATCCCATTGGGACGGTACTGAGAGGGCAATGATACTCTCGCCCCCACAACAAGACCGTGTTCAATGTGCCACGTGGGCATGCCACCTCTTTGTTTGGCTCCAGTGGCCCACTGAGTTCTTTGATGTCGGGAAACTTTGCCCACAGCGTTTTAAGTCCATCCAAGCCCAGATGGAATGAGAGAATGAGGGCCGGGTGACCATCAAGATGATCCCCAATCTCACAGACATCCCAAAGTGGAAGGGTCATGGCTCGGCTTGTATGTTGAAGCACCAGGATTTTGAGGCATTTTCTCAGCACTATGGGGTTGAGGGTTTCCCCCTGGACTGGGTGGTCTGATCAAAGATTTGCTCAGTGCACTGGTCCAAGCTTATGACACTTGGCACCATAACAGCACAGTTACAAGCCTGACTTCTTCGTGTTTTAAGAGACTGACCACAGGTGCCGGACAATGGCCCCCATCATGTCGTGGGATGATATGTCCCAAGTGAAGTGCAATGACCCCAAGGTTATTGCCCAGTGGGAATCTGGGAGCCGGTCCAATTGCAGGAGCGCTGTGTTCCCCCGCGAGGAAGCCATAGTTTTCCAACTGGCTCATATTGCCTTTGCCAATTCCCCAGGGGAGGTACACTTTTCCCCAACAAGGGCAAGTCCTATTTTGCCTGTAAGGGGCAGCTTGTGGGCATTAACACTGCCCGCCTCAAGTGCAATCTTGCATGAGATGTGATCCAGAAGATGCATTGCAAAGGGGGGACCCAAAGCTGGAATTGGGACAAGCACTACACCAAGTTCCATCAGCAGCTCCAAGTCATCGACAAGTAGGCAGTTGCTGCTCTAGCCACGGCCATGTTGGCTGAGGACCAAATCAGTGCCTTCCTCAAGGTCCTTCGCATTTCGAGACTTGTTGTTGCTCGGCTCCCCCCCCCTCCCTCCTATCTCCAATTCACCTCTGCCCACAACCGTCGGAATCACATCCACATAGTTTCCTCTGCCCATCGATGCGGGAACTGAAACGTGAGCGGGCAACACATTGTCCGATTCGATTGATTGCTCTGAGTTAAACTGGGATCGTGGTCTTGTCACTGTAGTACCACACGGGTGTGGACTCTTTGGACGAAACGAGATTCTGTTTTTCGCTTGGCCGTCCTTTGCATTTTGAGAATTGTTGTTGCTTGGCTGCTCCTCCTATCTCCAATTCACCTCCGTCCACCACCGCCCAAATCACAATGGATGTAACTTTACAGAGAGGCATATTCCCGTGGAGGCCATTCCCCAAGGGCAAGATTTTTGATCCAGTGTGTAACTTTGATCCTGATCAAACTTGCAAATATCTTAAACGTGTGGCTTCTAAGGAGGCTTTCCACCAGATTTCTAACTTATGTTTCAGAGTTAGCGCACTACTTTGTCAGGTGAATACACTATCATGGTTATATGTTCTTTGGTTGGAAAAAATGGATGCAACTGGTGGAACTCTGTCAGGGGAAGATAAATCCATGACAACTATTCTCATCCGGATGCATGAGCACATCGACACTGGAAAGAGATTCAATGACACAAGGGATCAAATAGATCCCTTGGTTGATGCCACTAGAGGACACGACCTTGGTTTTACTGGAGTTAGCCTTGACAATTTCAAAGGTTACAAAAGGGCCCAAAAGTCTAGCTTCAAATCAAAGTTTAAGGTGGCTTTCGATAAATGGAAATACAGCAATTTTAAAAATGTTTTCCTGAACCCAATATCAGGCATTTGCCTTAGTATGTATCAGAGTAAGATTGCATTTCCCTTCAGCCTGTTGCACTGGTGAATTTTTACTGATGCTTTTTTGTTACCCATATATAGATATAACGGCAAAACTGAGAGAAAAGGGGCTTTCAGTGAAACGATTTGAAGACTGGAATATTTCTGTCAAAAGTTTTGCCTGTTTCCCCACTGTTCCACTATTATTTGATGAGGAATCTTGGAAGGCCCTTTGGCCGGTATTAAACAAGACACTGCTCAAGGTGAGACAAGTCAGCAGAAACTGCAAGAAGAACAAAAACAGAAGAAGGATGAGGAGAATAGGAGACTTCAGCAAGAAGAATTAGAAAGGCTTGATGCTCAGAAAAAAAGCTCAGCTTGAAGCCAGAAAGAGAAGAACAATCATAGAATCTCCCACTCAATTGCCATTACCCAGCTCACCAGACCTTACTCCTGAGAAAGTTATGCCCCCCAAGAAGGCCATGCCATCATCAATGAGCTCAGTGACTGCAAGTCAAGCTGTTGAACCAGCTCCTCCTTCTGTAAGAAAAATCAGTTTCTTTTGTTTTTGTATGGATTAGTGTTTCTCAAATACACATATCTCCTTTTCCTTGTTAGGATCTGACCAGTGCTGCCTTACTGGAACTGCCGGCAATCCAATGGTCCTACAAATACAATCCTCCCAACTCCAATATCCAATACCAAGTAACAAACACTTGCCCTTTGGACACCAATCTTCAGATGATCTTCTTCCTTTGGATTAGAGGCTTTCTTCCCCATTCTGTTGTGGAGAAGGATTCATTCCTCCTGGACACCCTGAATTGCATTGGGAAAGGAGAGTTTGATAAAGCCTGCCATGATGTATTTTCAGTAAGAATCTTCCATGACCATCTTGCAGGCCATGCACTACAAAATAGTGTTGTAAGAAGTGGGAACATAGAAAGATGGAGTTGTTTGGGAAACATCTTGGATTTTAGGCCATTTCCAGTATTATTTTAGTCACATGGCGTAAGGCAGTTGATTTGGGGAGCCTGTTCAAAGTTGGGAGAGAATTGCCCCCTTCACAGACACTTTGAAGCTGCATCACAACACTATAGTCAGCCAAAAAAGCAATACCTACACATCAGTTACATTAAAGATTTAACAATCCAACAGATAATTTTCGACTATATTGGAATGGATGAAAGGCCATGCAAGAGAAGGAAAGATTCGATTGGTTTAGGAGACAGTTCCGACGAGACGCCCACAGGTCAAGCAGCACGTATTGTTGCAGAATATGATTATTGCCCAGAACAAGTGATGAGACAGACAAGTGTAGTGCCTTCCTTTTTGTCATGTCCTTGGGTGATGACAATTAGTGGTGACTCAAAATGCACCTGACAGGTGTTAAAGAATTGTATCCTTCAATTAACATAGGTTATTTGAGAAGTCACATGGTACTGGATGAAGATTGGCTTGAGCTCAGGTACGCTGCTGCTGCCAAAGCTTTCAGGGCTGTGGAATCTCTGATTGCAGAGGAGAAACTGGAATTACAGAGTTGCCATGATAATGACAAGTGCTATGATGATGATGGCAATAGTGTTTCCAGTGTTGCCAGTTATATCCAACTGAAGCCAAAGAAAACCCACTTGGATGAAAATGATGCGGAATTCTTCAGGGGTCTACCGTCCTGTTTTGCATTGTATTTTGCATTCAATACCAGGGATGTCTTGAAGAGTTACTGTCCCTTTGCAAAGTTTAACCAAAGTTGGCGAGAAAGATTTTCTTTGGAATCAATCCTTCAGGGTATTGAATCCAATGGCACAGAGTTCACAGCCATTGGTTTGCGATATCATATTTCTCAGTGTCATTCCAACTCCTGGTGTGGAATGGGGGTCAAGTTGTTTTTACATGAATTATACCCCAACCCCATAACAGCTTCCAAAGATGTCACATCAAAAGTCGACCCATTCTCAACTGACTCCACCCATTGAATGATTAATTTACCTACACATCATATTGAATCCACTTGACATTTACAGAGAGGGCTCCTCCAACTGTCACGCCACATTCTACCGTGGTGACCAATGCATATAAAAGGATGCATGGAGAATTGACCATGAAAACTTCGAACAAACCTCCCGGAGATCCTCTCCAATCTGGTGCTGTTTCATCTACCCCTTCACTTCCTGTCAAACCAGCACAGATAGCCCCTTCCTCTAGTCAAATTCCTGAACCAACCCCAGTTCCCATCACTTCTGGTATAGTTGGAGCAGCAGAGTCTGCAGCACAACTCCGCCAACCACATGCAGTTAATGCTGCCCCAGCAATTCCTCCCGCAACAACTCATAAGCTCCCCCTCCTTCAACATCAGTTCCTATCCCCCAAGTATAGCCAGAACACCAGGTTCTGCTGAGGCTGCAAGTGTGTCTTCTCAACCGGCCAATGCTGTCCCAAGTATTTCAGCGACAACAGATGCTGCTGGGGCTGCAAAGTCATGTCAACTTTCTGAACCAATTCCAGTTCCCATTGCATCTGGTATAGTTGGAGCAGCAGGGTCTGCAGCACAACTCCCCGACCCACATGCAGTCAATGCTGCCTCGGCAATTCCTCCCGAAACAACTCATAAGCTCCCCCTTCCTCCAACATCAGTTCCTATCCCGCCAAGTATTGCCAGAACACCAGGTTCTGCAGAGGCTGCAAGTTTGTCTTCTCAATCAGCTAATCCAGGACCATCTGCCATGGCTCCCATCCATAATCCAACAAATTTTTCATATAATACTATGAAGATACCAGACCAATCAAAAGTGCCCGCTTTGGCAACCGCAACTGCAACCTCAGAATCCTCCAGCGCCCAACCATTTGCTGCTCTCCCTCTTGTCACAACCATATCATTGCCAACCGCCTCATCAACAACCGGTGGAGCTTCATTTGATGTTGATAATGAGAATCCTGAACTCCAGAGAGACAAATCAGATTTAGAGCCAGAGAGAGAGAGCAAGGGGACGAACCTGATCCTAGAGAACCAAAGTATAGAATTGGGACGTTCATCAAGAAGGAAGTGGATAACATAGAGTGTACTGGGTTCATACATGGCTATGTGCTGGACAAGGAATTGTTTGTGTACCATGTTCACCTGATCAAACGTGACACCGAAGAGTCTATCACCGAAAAGGACATCCTAAATTTTTTTCTCATCCGAATGTTGGGTTGTGGAGAAGAACTTGGATGTTTTTGTCAGGGTGGGCAAAACTGATCATCCTGCGACCATTGATTCCATCGTCAGGTTAACTGAGGAATTAGTTGATAGTAGTTCTGTTAGAATCAAGTCAAGCATCAACAACCAGAAAAGTGTGGTGGATCTATCGACTGTTAAACTAATGCACTCCAGTCATAGGGAAATGCAAAAGCGAAAAAAAGGAAGAAAAAACTAGCCGGTGTAGAAGACATCACCCCTGGTATAAGAAGTACCCCAACGACCACCCCTGGGCAAGTCCAACATTCATGCTGTCCCAGGAAATTGCTACTTGGGCTATCTTACCAATTCTGTCACTACATCAATTGCAACTCCAGGTATTCAAAACAGAAGACTGCAAAATTGGTAGAAAAAAAACAACTAAAATGACAGAGGACATCGTTACTTTTTGCGACAATATCCGATTGTATCGACAGGGGAGATGAATTGATTCAGCTTTACCCTCCTAAGTTACCCTTACAACAGGAATGGAGTTGTAGAGGGAAAAAGACACCATGGACTCTGTCATGAAGACATATGATGGGCTGGAAGTGAAACTCTCTACCCAATCTTTGTTTGCAAGGTGTTTATGTCTTATGACACACTCATGCAGGATTGAAGAGTTCCAGCCCAAAAGTGAAGAAGATGAGGACCTGAATAAAACCATGGCTGACGTCCCTCTAGTCTTTGGTCCTCTGCGCTCTTTCATGGACAGAGATGATCAAGTCGATCTTGAACTGTCATGTTTGTCCAACATGAGTGTCACCATTGTTTTTGTTCCCAGCATCGGGATCCATCCAGTCCTACTTCGTTTCGTTTCACAGCCTTTTGGTTTACGAAATGACCAGATGGACTACAAGCATGCCATCTTTGCTGTTTATGGTCCTTCCATATATTGGACAAGACCCACCTTGTCAATCTTCTATCTGCAGGATATTTGGACTTCATCCAAGTTTATGATGTCATGCATGGCTCCATTTTTAAGCCTGACGTGGATGACAGGATGGACCTTTTTTGTCAACAGGCAGACACAAGCTTTCCTGATGATGAATCTCTTTGCACTTTCCTTCACAATATTTGTGGTTAGTGGCCTGTACTATCCAAGGCCGGGTTGTCAACAAATCAATGAAATCACCTTACTTCAAACCACTGAAGAAGCTAGTGGCCGAATATTTGTTAAACCGTTCCTCCTCAGCCACCCTTAACTGGTTGAATATATTTTTGGAGAGGATAAGGTCCATGGATAACTTGATTCTCAATATTAGGGATCCTGAAGGGGATGAAGTGTTTGGCCTCGACATTGGCTCCATGTTGGATAATGTATTCAAGTTTGGAGCAAAGGATAATAGGTATAAACATCATGAAGAGTGGGCTAGCAGTAATTGCTGCATTGAAACTGTCTGTGCTTTGGCCATGGTCATCTACAAGCATCCTGCATCTGGGAAATACAGGTTTTGGTGTCAGTGCTGAAAAAAGAGTGTACATGCTTCTTCTTCTGGTGAATATGAGTCACTCCACGATGCCGTGATTGCAATCCCATACATCTCAGTCACTCATCGGCTAGCAAGGAGATTCCAACTGTATTCATCAGAGCTGTTTATGGTGGACCAGCATGAACCAGAAGACTACTATTTTCAAATGGACTTCAGGTTGCATGCTAAGCATCTAGATGGAATGCAGGCTGATACCTCTATTGTGGAGTGTGTTCCTGATTCCTCCAAGTTGGACAATGTCATAGGGGATGACTCTTTACTTCTCTCTGCACTGAAACATGATTTAGAAGAAAGGAGCGTTGGGATGGCCAGATCGTGTAAGAGCATTGTAACTTTTATCTTAGGAACTTCCGACGACGATGATGATGATGATGATGATGATGATTATGAAACCCCTCCAACTGAACAGAAGGAGACAAAGCCCTTACGACAAGATCATGATGTTTTGCAGGAAAAATTCGAAAGGGCCATGGATGGGGAAGACGTGAAGACAGTGTTTCCCATCAGTCATAATGAGAAAATTTTACAGCTGCGAGATATAGAAGGCAACGACAAGGATTGGAAGCCTGAGCTTGATCATGTGGAGGGACTTCTTGGGAGCCGAGCGACTCATGTCACAAAGGTTGATTGGAAGGATCAATCATTTCTTCGTCTTATGCCTTGTGATATTGGGCAACTTATTGAAGAGGGAGATTGCATGCACTTGAACAAAATTCTTCAAGATGACCGAAATGAATTCAATTTTTTTCATCGTTGGGTTTACTCTCAGCATACCTACAAGTGGCACCAGAAGGGAGTGATGACACTCATAAATATAGACGGATACCAAAAATTGCACATCAATTTGCATTTGAGTGTTCGAATGGGTGTGAAAATATTTTCACCAAGGAGGGCCGAAAGAGGATAATCAAGGACTCCAATATATTGTCATGACCTCTGAAGTGACTACTTCACATTACAAGATTCTGCAAGATATATCTAAATTCCTGAAGGGGGGAGAATTTTATGATATTGTAGGTGATCATTCTAGAACAACAAAATGTGTTCAATGGGTTGCAAATCCAACAGTTCAGCATTTTTTAGAGGAAGATGTGAAGTTTTTCGAGGGACTTGAACATAACATGGAGGTGGCTCTTCCAGACAAAGTGAAAAGTAACCTGTGCAAACATTTTGAGTCCCTTAAACGAGAATACGAGGCACCCGACTTTTTCCAGGTAACTCTTCATCCCTATCATTCTTATCTTCGGATACAACGTAATGGGGGTTTTGACAACACCTGTTCATATGGATTTGCTGACACCCAAGTTGCAATGTCAACCTCCTTCCTGTATGGTACTATTCCCTTCATGAAGGCTATGGAGAGAATGACCAATCCCCGTTTTCAGGAGAAGGACTTTGCAAAGGTCATGAAAGGCAAACATGTAGAAGGGGATCCTGATGACTTTCGTGTTGAGTTAGAATCTGCTGCAGTGTCTGAACATGATGAAGATGACGATGGCACAGCCAGCGAGAATGCTGATACGCACACACCACCACCCCCTCTATAGCAACAGGCGCCAATACTGACCCAACTGCAACTGGCAATGGCAGCAACAGAGAGAATGTCGATCCAATTGTGTCTGTAATAGTTCAGCTAGATTGGAAAGGAAGAGGGTTTTGGTCCCACCTCAGAATGTACCACGAGGGAAAGAACACAGGGCACTTCCTCCAAGGGCCGTGAAGAAGAAGAAGGACGGCTTAGCTCCTGATTATCATTCCTTTCCACCGGTGGTGCATTTTTCCATGTGATTCCCCATACCAGTCACAAGAGAAAAGTTGAACTGTACGTTTCGAAAGACAGTGAGTCTTTCAACATACATCAATCACTTCAATACAGGTTTGAAACAAAAGTTGTTGGATTTACAATCACAACAATCATATCGCAGCCTATTAGAAATCCACACGTGTATTAAGCATTGTGGATATGACATCATGGCTCTTCCACAAATTTCAGGTTTTACCAGTTTACAGTCATTTGTTACCAAATTGAGTATCCCCATGTTGGTTTCTCTGGAACTGAAATTTCGTACTTACACGACCAGGCATGTGATTGGTATTTCGCCCATCATATCTCCAGAGACCGGCAAGGTCAAATACCACATCATTGCTGGAGCTCCTCCCAAGATGAAGGCAATGAAGTTCATCCAAGAGAATATTGATTGGTGTTGTGGAGAGAACATCTCCTTCAAAAAGATCACATGTGGCTTTGCTTTTATCCCAGGGAAGAAGAGAATTTTGGAAATTTTGACTGACAAAGCAGGATACAATCTGGAACCCGGAACTTCACTGTGTTTGATAAAAACCCCAAAGAACAGTAATAGAGGGGGCTGGAAAAATAAAACTGACCGTAGCTATGAAAGGATATTTGGACAAAATAATGTAATCAAGAAAGAGAAGAGTGAATATGTGGAAATTTGGAAGCAATTTACAAAAGAGTACCAAAAGGCAAAACCAGCTTACAGAAGACAAAAAAGACCACAACTTAATATAAAGACCATAACATAATGCAAAACGATAACATAATACAAAATTACATAACACAAAATAAACTACTATGACTGCAAGATTACAACTGGGAGGACAGTTTTGCAAGAGTCATATATTCCCTCATTGATCAACTAGTGCACATTTCCCCTTACTATTAGTATTCCCATCAATAGCTATGACCAAAGGGCTGGTTGTCAACATGTATGAGATTGCTTCTAATGGGTCTGACAAAACATATGAGCTTGCTTTTAACAGGTTCCCCCTCTTCTGCAGAAATGTCCCACCATCCAAAATTTTGAAACCCTATGACATCAATGTCACATGGGGAAGTATCTGCTTTAATTGCCATGGAGCCTAAGCACAGTACACATTTTCCATGATGTCTATAACGATCTATCAGTGTCACCCCAATGTATCCATGCATCCCCCTTGTGCAGAAAGCTACTGGTGGGTAAATTGAGAAATCATCGTGATGAAATCCAAACACGTGGAGCCATCAATGGATGATTCTACATTCACTCTCAAAATGAGCAACGGTGTAGTCATGATCAAAGTAATGCACCCAAAAGTTCATGCGCTCAAAATTTTCTTCAATGCTCCAGTTCATGAAGTCAATATCGAAAAATATAAATACCACTGGCCCGCCTACGAAGACGATCGACCCCAAGACTGTGCCAGTACTCTTCAGCTGATACCTTACATTCTACTATTCCTTCTTTCCATGACATTGAGTTGTAGGGAACAACACGTCCTGAGCTAAAACCCCATGCATGCATCTTAAGGTATTGCCCCATTTCTCCTGAAAAATCTTAAAGGTTGGACTCCTCTCAATAAAGAGCAGCCGTCTCCATTGTGTGTTGTCCTTGTATCTGCAAACAGAATCCATAACTTCTAAGCGCCGGAGGTGTCTGTCTATCGCCACCGTAATATTTCTTTGCAATTCTGTGCCATATTGGGTCTGCTGTGTCGGGATCCTGGTTGAGTATTTTGTCCCATTGTTTGCAAGTTTGTGAAAGCAAATACACTTCCCCCATTGTCGTTGCTGCAAACTCCATGATTCTGATTTGAATGTCAGATTCTACCGTGTTCTGCCAAAACGAATGCATGAAAGATGCATCACTCCATGCCATTACATTGGAATCAGTTTTCAGACACAATGCATTGCTGTTGCTTAACTTGATTCTTGATTCTTTTCCTATGACATTGCAAATAGTGGAGAGTAAGCGGATGGTGGCAAAAGGAAGTCAATCTTGACGAATTGTCTGTGGATAACACTGGAACAGCTGCTCTGTCTGATATCGTTTGTTCGCCCCGGTCTCATCTCTCGACATTGTCAGTCTAAGGCCCTCCTGTGTGTCCTGCATCACATCTTCCCCAAAGCAATATTCATCAATCGTGGAGGCTTTATCCTTTGTCGTTGGAACAGCGGTTAATGCGGTCACATCCTTATCATCCATCACATCCTTGCTGACACTACGTTCTTCTTCACGAACGTGTACAGTTTGTCCAGTCTTACCGTTAGCAGTTATGTTTTTTGACATTGTCCAATTATAGTTGATGGGGGGAAGGGGAAGTTGATGGGATATGTAGAGATGGGAATGAGGGGGAAGGGGAAGTCGATGGGATGTGGAGAATGGAGAATGTGGCAGTCTGGATTTTATGGGAAATGGGCATGACTGCCATACTCCTTTACCTGTAATTCATAATTCTTTTACATCTTACTGTTCACTGTCCATACAAATCGTTAAAGGTATCTACACATGGTACTGAAGAAAAAATCTACAGTGCATTCTAGTAAATTTAACAATGTTCAACATTAACAGTTATTACACAAAACAACAGAAGAATTACTTCATTAGTAGGACATTTTTGAGTGGTAAAGGCAACCTTAATTTTCCCAAATCATCTCTCACCCTCCAGCTGCGGCAGATCATGGTTCTCATCAAGGTGTTGTTTGTATCCTTCTCTCTCAAAAGTATGAAAAAATCACCACATTCCTGCAATAGTTCATCTCTGCTCTTGTACACATGTGAATGCTGACTCTGTGGCATAATTTCAGAGTACCAAAGATTTAATGTCCAACTCCCATTGGTGTCGTTGAAAATGAGAGGGTGAACGCCAACTCCTTTGACTCGTGATTTTTCAAAACATACCATACCAAGAAATTTCCATTCTTGTCAATCACTCCTGAAACTATGTCTTCCTGTGAGAAAACATCCTCAACCCTGGCATACTTCACCCCTCTGTTGTAAATCCTAACATGACTGGTGCGAGAATACTTCTTAGACCTTGAAAAGGGGTTTGTCTGATTGAATGAATCCAAGACATCAGTCCTTAACATCTTAGTAAGGATTGTCTTGAGATATTGTTCAGTGTGCTTCATTGTAGATACCTCCCTCTTGAAATTTTGGATGTAACTCTCATTTTCACCCTGCCAGCAATGTCTCATTGATCCTGATTCTTTGATCATGTTGCCAATGTTCAGCAGACTGAGATAATTTGCCCCTCTCACATAGAATGGTGCTTTTTTCTTGTCTGTAATTGTTGATGTCCTGTCATCAGCCTTTCTCTTTTTTCCTCAATCATCTCTTTCTTGATTTGAATGCAAGTTTTCACCAACAATCCATAATCTCCTGCAAGATGATAGGAATAATCTCACCAACACATTGGTTGTCTCTGTCGAAACCTTTTCTTCTGCAAAGATGTGAGAGATAAGACAGAACCAAGTCACTCTCATGCTCCTGAAGGCAAGCACCAAATATTTGTCAAGGTTGTTTTCAACCTTGCCCTTATCCAAAGGCGAAAAATGGAACAATGACACCGGGGTGAATGCAAGGTAATGATCTGATTGCCAATTGGCAGTACCGAGGTTTTTCTTCTCCATATCTGAGAACTTCATAGCAAGACACCAGACTAGGTACACTGAATTGATTGTTTCTTGACTGCCATGTATAGCATTGATGAGTGTGTGCCATGCTGCATTTTGGCCCCGATCCTTTCTGTAATCTAACATAGATGTTTTGGCAATCAGAGATTGTTCAATTCCAAGGAAGCTCATATGCATAGGCATTGTCTGGAAAATTTTCAACTCCACGTCAATTGTTCTAAAATTCCTTAGAATCTGAGGAAAGGCCAAAGATTGGGAAGCTTCCTTCCCCCCAACCAGATCTTTAGTTAATGTTGGGACCAAATTAGTTGAAAGACCGATGGCTTGTAGAAATCTTTTTATCACATCCTTCTATGAAGTATTTGACAAGGTAGTAGAAAAGCACCAATCTTGTAAAGCTGTTATAGAGTTAAAGATCATTTCGAAGGACAGCTCAACTGCAGGGAAGTTTTCAATGGTCTGTAAAAATAATTCTGGATGAATTGGGTATGTCTTGGGTTTTGTCACTCCATGGTGCCACCAATCAAGGCATTGGTCACAACAGCTTTCCCTCTTCAGATTCACAGCTGGGGGCGAAAGAATGAATTCAATGTTTTTGAGGTGACAGGATGGACAGGATGGGACGAGATTTTCATCGAACTGTCCAGAATGTCTCCATCTGTGAGTGAATGTACCATTTTGAGTGGTACAAGTGTTTGAGCACCTTTCTACATAATCATTGCTTATCATTTCAAGAAACACCATTGTTGGGTATACATGATTTTCCTTCCCTCACCAGTATCTGAGTGTTGGAGACTGAAGATGTTTCAACTCCTTGAGCAGCTGGATGAGAATATCATTTTGGTTTTGTCTCTGAAAGCAAAAAGCAAAGGGTGCTGTATGGCGGCTGGTATTTTTATAGTTATAGTTGGGGGCAATGACAGTCAGAGTGAACATCTGCAGACTGTTGAATTCATTCTTTCCTTTGACTTGATGAGCCTTGAATCCATTGGTAAATTTTTGACAATAGAATTTTGTCCTTCTATATGGACTGCTCGAACTGTCTTATGATTCAACGGGGCTTTGATGGAAGATGGCTTATCACCATGAATCTGCCATGCTGTCTGAACACAATCATTTATTTCCTGTACTATTTATGATACTTCCAGTTCGTTGATTCCATTGGCCGCAAGCACCTGAACTATGGAATTCTGATAATTTACAGACAGTGCTTTCTTCTCATATTGGATGAGCTCATTGTGTTGGGAGATATTGTGAAGGGTCATAGTTGCTAGGTCAACGGAGATTGTGGTGGGGAGTCCATAGTACACTGACACAATGTGGAGATGGAAAAACATGTCTTCAACTGATAGTGAGGAGAAATCACTATAGACTTTTGAGTCAATGACAGAATTGAAAACCAACCCCTTTAATCAATCCCCTTGATTCTTGTGGTCCCTCATAAAAAATCTCGCACTACCTCTAGGCCATTCATCACGGTTTCCCAGAATATCAAGGAGGTTGTTCCTATCGGAATGACCAGAAATAAGACCTCGCGTGTCAGAAATTCCTGTGCCACTACTGGGATCAAATTCAACTTCCCATTCCCCCCCATCTTCAACTCCAAGAAGGTGTTCATAGCTAACTCCACCTTCCTCTGTTGGGTTTGTTTCCTTGTCCATTGTCAAGTCAACTTGCAAATCACACCGTCGATCAGAATTGGGCTGAGAAGTATTGCCGAGACCATATCCGACAAGATCCTTATAGTTTTCCACATTGCTATCCTCCCTTTCCCATGTTGGGTAAGTTTCGGGACAGCGTTTTGTCACATTCTTGTTGTCATTGCATCGTACACATTTGCATCCTTTATCATGCAGTCTCCCAGACATATGGGAACTTTGACTCCCGCAGGACAAGCAAAAGAAAAGTGCTTTTCCACAATTTCCAATAGAGGAAGGACATGGTGAATGATGGAGTACCACAATTTCATTCACAATGTGTGCAGAGGAGAAGTAGGGCCTTCCGTCAAAGTGAAATAAAGATGATTTGCAGCTGGGGCATTTGATATTTTTCTTCTTGTGCCAAGAGTGTCATCGATTTTGTATCTTATTCTGCTCCTCAGAATTCATTTTGTATTTGTGACAGTGTGGCCAGAGAGATGCAACTGCTGAGTGGGCTCGACATGGGGGTGTGATGAGGATAAGTTGCATTATTCTGGATGGATGTGTTATCACATTAGGGCCTATGGTATGGTATACTATTGAGATCTGAAGTCTGGTCGATTCTCATGAATATTGTACTGCATGATAGAAATGATTGGAATGACTCCATTGGGCTAAGGTGTCTTAGCTCTAAAAGCATCTAGTTATTTCAAAAAATAATCGTTTAGATCTCTCTGTTAGTAAAATTGTAAGCAGCCCGTCAAAGTCAAACATTGTCCATTGTCCCCAAAACCTTACTAACAGTTAGCAAGAAGTGAGAAAGAATTCATGACTGCACACCTTGAACCGACCGTTAAGACCGGTGTTAGCTATTCTGTAAGTAAAAAAATCTTACTTACAGTTTAACTAACAGTCTTACGAGCCTTACTAACAATTCATTTGCAGTGTCCAGCAGCCTGGCTGCAGCGTGCACACACAAAAATTAGCAACGTGGCACAAATAAGTGAATGACTCAAATTTAAAAGTGTGCAAGAAAAACGGCATTTTTGTTTATCAAAAACCTTCAATCCTATATATATGTAAGGGATATATATTATAGTACTTAAATATTTATGTGTGTATGTACATATGCATAGACCATGATTCTGTATGTAACAATTTCTACAACCTGAAGGCTGGTTGTCTACTAGCTGTGCTGCTAATGCTGTGCATGGAAGAAAGATTTTCTACATGTCATACAGACATTAAAAAAATATATTGACAAATTTGTTGAATTCGCTTAAAATTTGTGCTTTCTTATTTTTATTAGTTCTCAATTCTAGTGAAAATATTTATATAACCCATTGCTATGTATACAGGCATTCATAAAAAATATGTTATTATATTTATAACATCCGTTTCAAAACAGTAGCTTTCTTATATTTGTTGCCACTAACTTGAATGAAAATTATTTGTATGAGCTATTTGTCTTCTGACTATTTCAGGAAACTGACCATAATTGAATATAAATATAAAATACCAAAAAAGAAACTTCGAAAAGGCTTCAATTGATAAGATGGATTTGAAACATAATTCTATTGGTGTCAAAACATTGGTGTGGAAATTAGATGTTGACCAACCAAAGTAGAATTCCAAACAGGTAATATAGTCCCTCCAAAATTGCATTTTGTGTACAATACTCTCAAAATCAGAACTCATGTATTGCGGATGGTGACAAGTTTCCTAAGTTTCCTCTTCCTGAAAACACTTTTTAAGCTGCAGTAAACAAAGCTGTGTGTGTGTGTTGACCTCATTCACCTATGAGTCGCGCAAAAGAGGAGTGTACAGCTTTTGTGACAAGACTGTGGTTGTTGACGTAGGGGCAAAAGTAGCTGCAGATATGAGTGGAGCACATAATGATGACAATCTATTTGTGGTGGCATCAGCATCATGTCTTCTCCAACATGCACCACCAAAGAAGCCAGCACAAGATCAAATTTATTACTATCATTGCATTTTGACAAAAAAATGTCACATATTTCTGGAGGTTGGCATGTGGGATAATGTTACAGTTATGGACATGATAGGCCATGTCATCATCTTTGCCTTAGAATTTCCCAAGCTAAGAAATGTGAAAGAAGAAGCTTTCAGACTTAAAGTTTGAAGAAAAGTAGAATCAGAGCATAGAACAATAAATTGAGAAAGAGAAGTGTAGCATTGAAACAGTTCTGCCCTCCTCATCCTGAGCATCATCAATATTAACTTTATCCATTTGACCTACTTCCACTGGTGTAATACCGTCCATGACGGGCACACCCACAACAACATATGCCTCCATCAGGAGTTAATGTTTCAATCACAGACAGCAATGTCTCTGTAATCTGAAGACTGACTCAAGAGAAAACACAGTTGAACAATGAGATTTCAAAACTTAAAAGCCTGTCATCCAAAAACAATAGTAGACCAGTGCAGATTTGTTTTTTGAAGGTGAGTTGGATTATTTGGTGATTAATTGGGTACTGTGTCAACTGTATTAGTTAATAAAAGGATTATCACTTTATTCATCACAAACACCTAAGTCATGATCTTACATAAACAATGGCGCTGTCACCAGTCTCCTGTGTGCTAACAAAATGTAGCAGGACATAAATTGATTCAACAAAATATTTGTGCATTGACATTTTCATTTCAACTGATGCATTTCCACTATGGAACAATGTTTTAATATTATTCTTCTGTGTCAGTTGTCTTACATGGCTTTTGCTCTATTGATCATGCTTCATGTCAAGTCATTAGGCCCTTCCACAGCAATAGTGCATTTGTCATGCATCCCACCACACAATCAATCCCATAAAGCTGGTTTGCCAGTGAGAATTTTATGGTAGAGGCTATTTTGTTCCACATGCTTTTTGGTTGATCAAATGTTCCTCCCCAAAACAAACACCCATCATGAGCAACTCCTACATCCCCATGTGGGTGGGGACCATTTCACCAAGTACAAGTTAGCTAAAAATAAAATCAAGGTGCTCATTGGGAGTATAAAGTACAAATGTAAGGAAAATTACTCAACCATTTGAGAGTCAATGCCATCGTACATACGTACTCAAACCCGCCAGTTTTGACTTTGGATTAACCACTTTGTACTTGGTTGAATACACTGTTCCTCAATAAAATAGTCAACACAATCAACGGTTGTTGCATGAATCTTATCTTGTTTGATTTCATCTCAAGAATCTGCCACTTTTAGTACCCTAAGGTACTAAAATCAATAGGATCATTCTCAGGACTCCCCAGGTGGAGAGACCACTGCCCCTGATCCAAAAGACATGGACTCCCCATCACAGGAGTCCACTGCCCTGCTCCAGATGACATGGACTCCCCAACACAGAAGTCCACTGCCCCAAACTAGAGCACACCTTTGAGAAGGGTATAAATATACCAATTTTGTGTAGGATCTACACAATGTTCGTTTGCGTTGTTTGGATTGGAATTGCAGTTCCTCTGCCCTTCCATCCTCACAATTATCACAAATATAGCTCATAAAATCAAATCTTTGTCACCTGTCAAAACTACCTATAATCTGTGCGTGATATTTTTTGCAACAAAACGGCTCAGGTCACTCTCTCTTGAGATGGATCATTGCAGCAACATCTTCATTAGTTAAGTTATCTTGAGCAAATTTGTTGGGCCCATTTTCCCCAATAGTAGATCTCAAACTAGCTCAAGTGACACTATGATGTGTCGCTTTTTTCCAACCTGAAGTAGTTTTGTATATCTTTCAGCCAAATGGTTTGACATTTACCTAACGGTCTACGGTGGTTAAAATAGAAAAAAATGAATTGAAAACGAAAAAGTGAGCATTATTGTAATTGGAATAGTTTCTACTTGTTCTCATGATGGCTGAGGAGACGTCTCCTCATCAGCAGCATCTCGGCACCACAACTCGCTCAGAAATGTTGTTTACGGATTCTTGGAGAGGGACAGAACAAGAACGTAGGATTAGTACCACCAGCCACAGCTGGAAGTACTGACGTACTTGTACCCCTGAGGTATCTGGATCGGGCCACGCTACTGATAAGTATGTAGCCTACCTCGAGGCAACTGTAGGTACATACCTACACCTACTTTATCTAAGCCCCTTTTGGTATCTCAAGTTATACTTCCTCCTTTACTCGAAAAGGGACCAATAGGCATGGGCAGGACAGACATAAATGACAAAGAAAATGAAAAAAGCTTCTGTATCAAGATGACTGCTGTGCCAACAATGCACAACATATGACAGTGATGATGAAGATCTCTTGGATGAAGAAAAGGATTTGAATTGGCAAATCAAATGATTACAAGGCCTTGGCAGAGATCTAGACAATTAATTGGAGCTATTGCTGGATGCAGTTGTATGATACATCCGATTGAATATTGTTTCAGGTGCTTGTGCGCTTCAGTGTTACTTTGGTGTGCTTGGGTTGTGTGAGGTAATGTGTTAGAGTGCCCCTTGTTTTGCTTTTTGTGTACTGCAGAAGTGTATTGGCACACCTGGGTGTGCTCGAGTGTGTTCCGTGTGCTTTGGTGGACTACAGAGTGTCTAGTTTGTTTTGGTGCAATTGGGTGCACTCCAGCGCGCGTTTTTACTCGGGTTCATTGCACCTGAGTACTAAGGTGTGCTCAGGTTCATTCATGCATGCTCTGGGTTCACAGTCAGGTGGGATCAGCCAGTCAGAAAGAGTATTTTTCTCCCTTCTGAGAAATAAGTAGGCTTGGCCTTAGGCCCAACCTTACAGTCACCCGTACACATACCCAAAGTTCGATTTTCTTGTGTAATTTAGGTATGTGTACGTGAATCTCTGTCCTTAGGCCCAACCTTACAGTCACCCGTACACATACCTGAAAATCAATTTTTTGTGTAGTATGGGTACGTGTACGGGAATCTCCATTCTTACAACCGGAAAGTTCACCCGAAATTGCAGGGTAACTTTCGGATAACAGGCTATGAGCACAAAATCCACCCAAAAATGAAGTTCATTCTCGGGTGAAATCAGAGCTCACCCCAAAATCAACTGAGTTTTGGGGTACATGTGTGTGACGTATTTTATTACTGAAGAGACGGCACACCAATGGTTTATCACACATTTTGTGCACCGTCCTTACAGTAACAAAAAACTTCACACACACGCACCCCAAAACTCCGTTGATTTGGGGGTAAGATTTCACCCAAGCATCAACTTCGTTTTCAGGTGGATTTTGTGTTGTTACCCAAAAGTTACCCATGGGTGAACTTTTCCGTTGTAAGGCCCAATCTTACAGTTACCCATACCTGTACCCAAAGTTTGGCTTATTTTGTACAATCCCGTACCTGTGTGCGTTTTTGTGTTTTCCTTCCTTACAGTTCACGTACACATACCCAAACTTGGAGTGCTGCTATTACTAGTAAACACACTACGGATATTTCGAGATTCAGCAAAATCATAGATTCTTTCACGTACGTTGAGCTAAAAAATGCGACGTCATCTATGATATGGAAAACAGGTTGGTGCTATCTGACTTTGACACAAATCAGATTTATAGGAAGAATGTTGCATGATGGTGTCACCGTCACACCACCACGGGCTATATGTTAGCCCCAAATAGGCACCGGTTCTGTGCTGGAACTGGGACTGATTTTGCGTCCCGTGCTGGAACTGGGACGCTGATGTCCCAATACTGGCACTGTGCCACTATGGGGCGCCCCATGCTGGAACTGGACTCAAAAATAAGTTTGTGTCATGTCCTGTGCTGGAACTGGATGTCCAGTGTCCAGTGCTGGAACTGGACAATGGCCTTGTAACCCCGAATTGGCACTGACCCCATACTGGCACTAGTGCCACTATGGGGCATCCCATACTGGCACTAGTGCCAGTATGGGATGCCCTGTAGTGGCACTATCCATCACGAAGTGAGATGGCATGTCAGTGATGCAGCAGAATGGGACAGATGGCCTATTTCCTTAGGTCAGAAAGCGAATCAGAATTCTTTTATTGTGTACACTTAATCTACTTTGACCAAAAAATGTCCACAGATTGTCACCAGATCACTTTTTGACAGAGAGTGCCAGTATGGGGACGTCGGCGTCCCAGTTCCAGCATGGGAAGAAAAATCATTCCCAGTTCCAGCACGGGGCCAGTTCACCTCTGGGGTCCAACATATATAATACATCGCTGCACTTGGTCGATTCTTTAGTTGGTGTCAATGTACTCTCTATTAGGTATCCTTTCTCGGTTCGATGTTGTCATTTTCTGTTCATGTAAACTCCGTCAATTTTTGATGAAGCCCCATTTCAAGATTCGCCCGCCACCTGTCAGTCCTGATCATGACCACATCCGCGTGCTATATTATTTGGATTTGACCATGTCCGTGCACTACAATATTATTTGGATTGACGCCCTATCATTGGCACACTGATTTGTCAACCCAGTGATTAGATTACTAAAGACATCCCTATCACAACAAATTTACAAAACTAGCCCACATCCTGTACCCCGACCAATCTGGTCAGCGCAGCCGCTGTATTTAACCCTGACCAATCCGGTCAGCCTGGCCGCCCGACTGAATTTTGACCAATTGGGTCCTCGACAATTATCACGGCCACAACTCTATCACATAGTTTCCCATTCCTGTGAGTATTATGGACACTGGCAAGCACTGTCCCATTGATGTGCAACCTTTATAACCATTGTTTGACCTAAGCCAGAAGTAGTTGAAAAGTAATCGTAGGTAAAGCAGCAGGAAAAGGTGTTCCAGTTGATTGGAGATTATTTTTATATGAGCTATTGAAATGATCAACAAATGAGGATTGCCCAATGGTGATCCTCTTGATTTTACCATGTAAATCATGTAATTAACAAGTAATATATTGGAGGCTAGTGTGTCCAATATTTACAGAGAAGCTCTCACACTGCAAATTTGCCAGTTGAGAAAGTATCACACTTTCACTTTCAGGCTCTTTAGTTGAGCAGTTGAGCCTTGTCAACTGCTTAACTTATATCACTGTTTCTGAGGTTTACACTTGCCGGGTATGTACCTCAAATATATTCTTTCTGAGAAGGTCATGAGTTGAACTGTCGTATTCTTCCCCTCTTCAGTGGGAATAGTACTTATGCCTATGGCCTGAAAGTGGGGCCTGGTTGGGTTAGGGGTACAAGTAGGTATACTTAGCTCATGTCACTCGCCCCCACAAATGGAGTGATAAGGTGTCAATGCACACGAAAATATAAAACCTCCTGAGGAGAAAAGTAACCTCTGGTAGGAACAAAGGATGGTGTAGCATGTGACGAAGCGTAAGTGTTATGTGGAGAGAGGGGATAAATTACAGAGGTTATTTTATGCAAAATATGGTGCAACTCTCCTGATGTTCAATCTCTCTCATTTAGTTCTGTGTTGAACCCTTATGGTGCCATTCGTATGAACTGACGTGATGTCCAAGGATCACTTTCATACCGGCTTTCTGTTTTGCGGAGGATACCGTCTTTTCGCAGCAGTACTTTGTCACCTGGCTGGTAGTCCCAGTCTATGCGTGAGGTATTTTCCTGTCTTGTGTTGTTATCCAATTTCTTTTGTCTGTATTCCCCTATTTTTGACCAGTCAGCAATGTAGGGGACGTCAAACAACATGTCCCTTCCAAAGATAGCTGCTCCTGGTGAGGTTTTTAGTACTGTGTGATAGGTAGAGCGAACGGCCCGTGCGGCGTGTGTGAGAAAGTCAGCAATGTCACTCTCGCTGATTGTATCCGCCATGTCGAGTTCAGCTTTGCGGAGCATCGCCATGATTATTTGATGCACCCGCTTGAGTATTGTGTTTGCTTGTGGGTTTCTGACACTGGTCAGCTTACGCTTCAGACCATATGAATCACAGAGGGTCTCAAAGTGAAGTTTAAATTCACTTCTGTTGTCGTAGATAATGTATTGACTATGTGGGTAACGGCTAAACCAGGTCCTATTTATTAGATTACCTACTGTTGCTGACGTCTTGTCAAAGTAGGGTTGTTTAGTTTGGACATGTGTGTCTTTGCTCCTTTGCCCCTTTGTACCTGTGGGAATATCAAGCTCCTGGAGCTGTGATACCGGCAACTCTACAATTTTGAACCAGCTCGTTGCAGGATCGATCATTGTGACGCACATGAAGTCAATTTGTGTCTTGTCCTTGCCCTTGAGTGTGTAGGGTCGTATGAGATCCACACATAATGCCTCCCATGGGTTGGTGATTGCAAGTTTTGTTGGCAGTTTCCCTTAGTTTAATTGCCTGCATTTGTTCACCTGGCAACTGTGACACTTTTTGATATGTGATTGGACTGTTGTTTGTAGACCTTTCCAATACATCAAAAGACGAAGAGTTTCTTCGAGACCCTTAGTCCCTGGGTGCTGTAGATAGTGATGAAACCAGGCTACCGCACGGTGTTGGAGGCTTTTTGGAATAACCATTTTGCCGTCCTTACAGAGTACTTTAATGTTCTCAACTAATCGAGTTGTGTAGCCTTTGTGTAAGAGGCTTTCATCTTCTTGTTGTGCCTCCGCTATCTCTCTGGTTGTGAGTGGATAGATGGAGTCTTCTTTGTTTCAATTCGCAAACACCTGGTTCATGGATTCCTTGGTGGTTGCTAGGGATGATTTCGGTTGTGCCGTGTTATGATTACACCAGCATTGTGCGAAAGTCATCCAGGTTGACCTGTCATTTGCAACGGGTCCATAGTCCAGTCGTGAGATGGCATCCGCAACTATATTGTGGTTGCCTTTGATGTACACTACGGTGGGGCCATACTCTTCTAAGAGTAATCTCCAGCGGTACACTCGATCAGAGGTCAGACCTAGAGCATCCTGCATTAGATTTTTGTGGTCAGTGTAGACCGTAATTTGTTGTCCCCAAAGCATGCCTTTGAACTCTTTCAGTGTTTCTACTATGGCCAGTAGTTCTTGTTCGGTCACGCTATATTTTTGCTGCTCCTGACTCAGTTTTCTACTGAAGAACGCCAGCGGTCTGTTGTTTTGAGTAATTATGGCGCCCAATTGAAATTTGGAGCTATCCGTGTAGATCTCAAATCCCTGCAAGTAGTCAGGGTAGGCCAAGGTAACATCGCAAGCGATTGTTGCCTTTGCAGTGTCGCATGCTTGCTGGTGGATGTTGCCCCAATGCCAAGGCTTTTCCTTAGTTTTGTTAGCCCTTGTGACTTTGGTGTGACCACACTCACCAACCAAGTTGGTTAATGGTGCAAGTATTTCACTGTGTCTTGCCCAGATGTCTCTGTAGTACAGGACCATGCCCAGAAACCTACAAAGTTGTTTAACATTTTGTGGCGGTGTTAATGTGAGGATTGCCTGTACCTTCTTTGGTTGTGGCTTTATACCATCTCTGGATAACACGTATCCTAGGTATTCTGTCTCCACAGCACAGAAAGATGACTTGCATGCATTCACTGTCAAGCCTGCGTCTCGCAGCATGATGAAAACCCGTCTTGGTTTATTAAGGTGGTCTTCCAGGCTACCCTTGCTGATGCATAATAAGTCATCGAGGTAAGTTTGGACAAACTCAAGGGTTGCCATTAGCTCAGACATCTTAGCTTGGAAGATGTTGGGAGAACATGCAACACCCATTGGTAGCCGTAGGTAAGAGTACTTACCCCACGGAAAGATAATGGTGCATATTTTGGACGCATCTGGATCCAATCTAATGGTGTAATAGCCCATATTGAGATCAAGGGCTGTGGCATATGTAAAGCCTTCTAGTTCTTGTAGAACAGTGCTAATTTTAGGAATAGGAAACGGTTTTCTCACTACACGTTCATTTACTTCCCTAAAATTGCTGACAACCCGTACGGTGTTAAGCCCATTCAGAATTGTCTTGCATTTGAGTACCCCTAAGTCATAGACTCTGTACCTCCCTCATGGTGGTTTCTACATGCTTCTTGGGTATTGGAAACGGCCGGCCATGGTATGGCTGTGCATCTTCCTTTAACTGGAGGGAGACCGGCTAACAATCCCAGTCACCTAATTTCCCGCTAAATAGCTCCTCAAATTCATGTAGGAGCTCCAGTAACTTTGTTTGTTCTGGGTCACTTAGGTGTGTGCAGTTGTCCTTGACAATTGTCCTGAGATTCGCTCTTTCATATTTAGCGTCTAGTATATGTATGAGGCATTTTGTTGCCTCGAGCGTACTTTGGGGTACTTTGACAGGTCTTGGTAGATGCTATGATACATTGTCCATGCCAGTTCAACTGTCGCTCTTGTTTTTAGTTTATATTGTCTCTCATCGGCAGTGAGATGTCATCTACTGTGATTTCTTTTGTCCAAAAGTCTAGGACAATTCCTAACTCTTTCAAGGTATTACTACCAATAATGAGGTCAAACCCTGGTTTGGTCATGCTATCCTCTTTGTATTCCACAACATCCGGTTGTAGAAAGTACTCCTTGCTGTTGGAGTATTCAAAGAATTTAACTCTGACCTTCTTCCGTCCAGTTGTCTGGAAGCTCCCATTTGATGTATGCTAAGACTTTGGCACCTGCCTAGTCAGGTAGGGAAAGGGTTTGTCTTTTCCTTTTGGTAGGAAAATAAGGTCTCCATCAGACCCAGAGTCCAGTAGGACTTTGATTTTGTTACTGGGGTGACTCCTCAGAGGTTGTTTGTATGCTCTGGAGGATTGACTTGCAGTCGCTGGTTCCCTTATGACTATTAGTGCTGTAACACGGAGGCGGTCCTTGGTGTGGGATGCAACCACTTGTCTTGCTTGTTTGAGACTATGGTTTGCACTGGGGGTCTTAATACTGTCCTCAGTGGCTTTTGTTTCATTACTGACATTGTTTTTGTCGTAAGATTTTTTTGAAATGTTTGAGGTCGTAGTCTCTAAATTGTCTCGAATTTTTAATTCATACTTTTTGTTTTGGAACAAGATTTTTCTGATATTTTGTCTTTTGTGACCGCTAATTTAATTTTATTAGTTTTTCAACTTTTATTTGTCGGGATAGCTTTACTCAGACTGGGGTTAGAACTGTCAACTGCAGTATTTAGTTTACGGACCCGCGCCTTCACAAACTGTCGTCGGAGTCGCTGTCACTTTCTGAGTCATTGGAGCGGCTTTTCTTGCGTTTGCCAGACTTCGTGCGGAGTGCTTTCTTCAACTCCGCCCGGACTATCTGGGCAAAGTTTGCACCCTCCGGCTTCCTTTCTTTGGAATGGGGTTTACCTGCGCCCCCATTATTTTTGATCGGAGTACCGTCTTTGTTATAACGGCGGCAGTCACGGGTGTTGTGACTTTTGTGTGGCCCCCCAAGTTTCTTGCTAGGTTGCAAAATACCCAGTAATTCCCCAGAAATTACTGATTACCCAGTAATATTGCCTTTTTTTGGAACAAAGGCGGTTCCTGTCTATGTGAAATTACTGTGTTTTTTGAAACAAGATTTTTGGGTAATTGGACAGTAACAGTACGATTTAGACGCAGTAATATCTAAATCGGCTAGAGTAAAGTTTGCCTCATATTCAAGGTATCCAGAACAGTGTCTGTCTGTCCCACATAAAAACGCATGTCGATCGTGGCAGATGCTTTCATTTTCATGCTGCTGAGCTCTCTGCCGCGCTCTCATTTCCCCATTCATTTTTCTGCTCGACCATGAGAATTATTGCGGCCACGACGTAATTAAGGCCGTTCCTCCATAACTACTGGTATCATACCAGTGCGCCTTGCATGCCATTGTTGCTGTTGTTGCTGCGCACAATTTGACTAGTAAGAAGGTATTGCTCCTGTTTGATTGTTGCGTCAAACTCTTTTCTCGACATGCCATGACTTCTGATGCAAATCCGTCTTCTGCCTCGTGATCGCGATCTCTCGCAGCAGCCTTTACCCACATAACTCGCAGGTTTAAGGGCATCAAACGCATCGTGAAACCTCAACAGGTTTTGCGAAAGCTCACGTCGCTTTTGTGCAGCCATTTGTTCTTGATTTATTCTTGCTTTTGATTGTTGCGTGGATTTTTGTGCTTTTTAATTTCAGATGCTTCTCTTCCCATGCCTTCTCTTCTGCAGTCTTACCTCGCCCAAGCCAAAGCAAAAAAGGCACAATCTGTTATCTCTTAGAATTCTGGTGAGGCAACTTACAGTATTCCTATTTCAAATTCTCTGCAACTTCAATTCACTTTTTCTCCTTCTACCCAGGCATGCCAAAGCCTATCACAGACATGACAAACGCATCCTCTTCTGAATCCTCTTCATCATCAGAGTCGTCTGAAGATGAAGGCGAGGGCATGACCCTTGCCCAATTGACCAGACAGAAGGCTGTAGCCGTTGATGAAGATTTGGTTAGTGCTACCTCTGTCCTGTCAGGAGAGAATGAGGAGGAAGAGAATGAGGAGGAGGACAAGGAAGAAGGATACGAGGAAGAGAATGAGGAGGAGGCAAAGGAAGAAGAATATGACGAAGAGGAATTGCAGGAGCCAAGAGACCTGGAAGAGGTGCTTCAGGATGAAGTGCTTCCATCGAAGCTAAAAGATGTTTGGATGGGCGGCAAGATCAACAAGTATGTTGACGAAGAGGACGGTCTTAGGAAATGGACCTGTGGTTTTTGTGGCGAGGTAAGAAAGGGATGGAATGCCACCAAAGCATTGGGGCACATGATTGGGGGGGCCAGCAATGTCAAGGGTTGTGAGAAGATTACCTCCGACTGGATGCAGTTGTATTTAGATATAGTGAAGAGGAAGACTCTTTCAAAAAGAGCAAAGGGGGATCATCTTCATCAGCTCAACATGTCCCTCGATAACAAAGAAGCTGACGCTCTGCATTTTGCCAGAGCTGACAAGGCAGCCAGTCAGCTTCGGCGGTTCAGTGGATCTGTCCATGCGTCTCTTCCTACAAATTCTGTTGATGTAACTGCATCAGTTGAGGAGATCTCAACTCTCACATCGGGCATTATCAATTCAAATAATAAGCCTGCCGCAAAGAATTTCTTTCAGAAGGGTAATTCGACAGGTGAATTGTTGTGTGCTTTTGCTCTCCCATTTTTTAAAGCACTAACTCTTTCTCTCAAACACTTCACTCTTTCAGAATCGAAATGGAAACAAAAGGTTTACCTTCAGCAAAACATTGTGATGTCAACTCGTGCTAGCCCGCAAGCCGAGGAAGAACTGCATATTGCCATTGCTCATTGGATTGCTGCTCACTGCCTTCCCTTTTCTATGTCTGAGGATGCCCTTTTCAAGCGAATTCTGGCGAAGGCCCGAGCAACCAATCATAAGTATGTTCCTCCCACCAGGTACCAAGTTGCGGGCCGTTTGTTGGATGCCAACTTCGCTGCCTACCAGAAAGACTCCCTTGATTCTCTCCTAGCTGACGTAGATACGTATGGTGTGAGCATTTTGGAGACGGGCGACAATAGTCAAGACGCCGATGATAAACATCCTAGCAAGCTCTCCAACCAACCCCAGTTGTGTTCTGGATGTTGTGGACTGTTCCAACCACATGTTGACAGGAGGAAAGAAGGATGCATGGTATATTGCCAAGCAAATCTTACCTATTATGCGAAACATTGATCCTAACAAAATCGTATTCATGTTGTTGCTTTCGACGGAGCGTACAATGTCCAAAAAGCAGGTGAGCTTTTGCAGAGCACTATCCCCAAATCACAGTCCTGCAGGGGATTGAACACACAGTTGCTACCATCATTGGTAAGTGGGTGGGGTTGAGGCCCATTAAGACTCTGTGCCAATTTGCCAAGACACTGAGAACATTGCTTTTCCTGTTTTTTAACCTTTATAACTTGTCTGACAAACTGTTTTTGTGTTTACAGTTAAGGGACTTGTTTGGGAATGTGCGCCATGCACCGTATGCTGTTTTTGCCAATGCTTCAAAAGCTCACAACAACGGCAGGATGCTAGAATTCATGAAGCCCTCGGAATGCCGAATGGGAGGTGTGGCGATTCAGCTCTTACGAGTACTACACCTCCGAGAGACACTTGCCGAGTGTGTAGCAAGCAAGGCATTTCGTGACATCAAGAAATACAGAGATGTCGGCGATATCATTATGAATGAGAGGTATTGGGATTTGCTTTATGCAGTGTGCAAAGGTTTGTATCCAGCTTATCTTTTGCTTCGTGTGCTGACCAGAAACTTGGTGGTATGGATCGAGTAAAGTTTCTTATGATGCAAATATCTCGCTATTACCCAAAATGATTGATGAAATTGTTGAGAAATGGGATGCCATGGGAGAGGACAACGTGAAACTGATTCGTTGTGCGAAATCTGACTACGAGATCGAGACTCAAGACTATTGGGGGCTTGAAAACAGAAGGGTTGGACGACAATGGTAACTTTGTTTCTCCGTTTGTACTATCATCTTCTGATACTCACCTGTCATTTGCTCCGCTTTCAGATTACTTGAATTCTGACAGTGATGATTCAGATGATGATGCCAGTGAGTCTTCGGTGGCGACAGCATCTCCAGTTCGAATCATTCTCACAAGGAATTTCGAAGGACGATGATGGGCCCCAAGATGCATTCGACTCATTCAGGTTTTGGATGCCAAAGATATGGGAACACTACCAACCTCATTTGCTAAGTGACATTGTTCGTGGTGGCATATTTACTGAGCCCTGACCCTCTTGTTATGGCACATTCTGCAGACAAAGAAAACATGGATCCCCAAGACAGGCTTGCTATGGAAAACCTTATTCAAAAGATGTGTGTACCTCAAACATGCTTCGGGCAGAAGATCGAGAGAGGGAGGAGGCAAGATTGATCCACAAGCTCTGGCAAGAATATGCAGATTTCACAAGTAAGCAAGGATTCTTCAAGTCCAAGCATATTTGGATCACCGCAGAGTCTGGAGATTGCTTGGCACATGTGTGGCACAAGAACTACTCCCTACCATACACGGAGGTGTTGGGTGTTAGGGTGCCGGGTATGTTCAACATTGCTTGGCATCGGAGAGGCTGAGCGTCACTGGAAAGTTACGAAGAGAAACAAGGAAGGGCAGAGAGCAAGACTTGGGGTGGCAAGGACAAAGAAGCAGTCAGCCATTTCTGCAGCATACAGTCATGAGAAGTCTGCCCTCAGGAGGTTGGCTGCGTCTAAGGCTGGTAAGTTGTATGAAGATGCAGATTTTGACCAGTTCCTTGGAGAGGGGGTCTGGGAGGAAAGGAAACCACTTGCTACTCGCATTTTCAGGGCTTGGTATGAAAGTTGGGAGGATGCACAGCTTAATAGTGCCGGTGATGACAGGTTTGCAGCTGCTCTTAGTGCAAAGTATGGGGATTGAAGTTCCATGATGAGGATGGGGCTCAGCAAGGGTTTGACGGTCCAGTTAATGGTTATACTATGGAAGATAATTGTTGTGTCTTGGTGAAGTTGGATGATGATTCACATGAGCAGCCAATGAAGAAGTTTGGGTACAAGTACTGCATTTTGATGTGTTTTCCGGGTTTGACGTCAACAAGTCATATCTGAAGCAGCCGAATAAGTACTGGGCTATTCAAGAGTTGTTCAAAGACTGTGACTTCTATGGCATGATTCAAGATTACTACAAGCAACATCCCAAGGAAGCTGAGGATATTGGGCTCAGGATATACACAGATGATGGAATTGTTGATGAGTTGACCGAGAAGGAGGCAGTTCAAGCAGGAGAGTCATCGAAGAGGAAGAAGTACAATGTTATGGAGACAAGTAAGGCTAGCAGGAAGAGGCATCGGAAATAGTTGTTTGTTTGGTTAATGCTTTTTCCCCACAATTGGCCTTGGTGGGTGGGGTTTTTTAAGCACTATTTAACCTAGTTATGATGTTATTTAAAGTGATATTGAAATGATATGACTCTATGTTATGGGGTATTTTCTTTAAGATTACTATGAGTTACTGCCACATTACTGTATTACTGTAGACTTTAAATGATGACAAAACAGTAAACTACAGTAAAATAGAGTAAAGTAAAACACAGTAATCGTATCAAAAATTGACAGTAATGTTACTGCCAGAAAGGCAATTCGACTCCCACCAAGGATGTGACAAATGTGACGTCACGAATTGAGACTCCTACCGACAAATTACCGGGGAATTCCTGGGGAATCTTGGGGAATTACCGTGATTACTGTGACAGTAATATTTTGGAGGTTTTGGAGACAGTAACAAAACCAGTAATTTGCAACCTAGGTTTCTTGCATAGCACACAGTTCTTGGGTTTCTTGGGGATGCAGGAGTCCATCGCCTCCATCTTGGGCTTTTGATCAGCCCCCTTTCCTTTGGTCATGCTGGAAGGCTTCGCATCTAGTTCCGCATTATTCTCGATATTCTCTAGGACCAAGAGAAGGGCCCTACTGTAATTACCGGTGTATAAGAACCACCGGTGTATAAGAACCACCACTGCAAAATGACCCATTTTGATGGACATTTTCCGTTTCAGTCAATTAACACACTCTCTTGACTCTAAACATTGGTCATTTAGATTCTCCTCATCGGGCGCAACACGCCCATATGTTTAGGTCCACATGGTTTCCATTATTCACTGAGTTATGATACTATGACCGAAAACTCACAACAAATCATGCTCACAACAAACACACACATCACAATCAAACTGAATTTCACACCAATATCTTTGCAATCGCCATGATTTTCATCACCTTCCCTCCCCCACAGCTTCGTATCATAATTGTTGGTCTAATTGAGTCCAACAATGGACGCAAATGCGAAGAGCATCCAGATGGATGCGGAAATTCTTTAGTGCTGGAGAGAGCGGACAACGGAGTTGGCATGGAGTTGTGGTTGAGGATGAAGGTCCCGGACAAGTTGACGTGCTACGTCATTAGGAGGGATGGCACGGATGGGTGTCAAGTAGGATTTGCGGCAAAGGAATACGCAGCGGGAGCAAAAGGGGCAAAATTAGATGGGGTTATTGTCCGGATTGTTGATGTTCTTCTACCCAACAACCCGAACCGGACGGCAAGACGTCTCTACCATCACAATCATGGCTACACTGTTGGTGAGATTGTCTCCCTTCCCTTTAGGAAAAAGGAAGAGGAATGAGATGGATGACTCACATTGCAATTATTGAAAATAACAACTAATAATTGATTTCAATAAAAAGAAATATTATTTATATATTTCATTAAAATTAATCAATAAACCACTGGTAGCCTCTCTTTTTCCACTCGTTTTGAGCTGTCTCCTCACTGATGTTGCAGTAGCTCCCAACAATCCATTCCGCCACCTGCCTTCTTGTTGGAGTCTTTGCGATCCCACCTTCAACACCATGTTGGAGGTAGGCAGAAATTGGGAGCTTGCAGGACTAGGAACGTCCTGACGTCAGCACTAGGCCGGACTTCTAAGAGGCTCATCTGGAGCGTACGGGATAGATGTTAGTGGAAAATAGTGGATTGGGAGGTGATCACTATGTGCTCACTTTGTTAAATATCACTATGTGCTCACTTTGTTAAATTAATCTACGGTTATCACCACGATTACACGTAAACCTTTAATCTCTTGGGAAGAGAGGGGACAAGGAAGTCTCGACGAAGCGTTTTTCCAACATTAATTTAACAAAGCCATCATCGAGACGATGAGCAGCCGTCCAACTGTACTTCCTCCTTTACACCAAAAGGGCTAATGTGCATGGGCATGACACTCTTCCCCTCCACCGCATCACTCTGCCATGAAAGAACATAATAGAAATCCTTGTTAAACAACTCCACTTTTAATTTTCTCAACTAAAGAGGTGGAGAAAAATGACATGAGGAAAAGAACTCAAAAAATCCTCGGGTACAATCCATCCTTATGGCTTGTCTTCACTGGGGTAAGTGGGAGGTTCTTAACGCTACAACAGATCTCTGTGTATGTCAAGACATGTGGTTGGCGCCGCACGTAATGTTGCAATAATGTTACCATTGTCATTGGTCCTGAACAATAGTGAGAGAGACCGTCGGTTCCTATTCCCAACTTCCGTTGGACGCTAGCATTCTTCAGAACTTAGAGTCCCCGTAGCATAGTGATCTGACCTAGCATCCTTAATCAGCATGAGTGAATGATCATCATCATGATACTCACTTAAACATGCAAGTGCCTGCGGATCTGCTTTTAGTGGCACAATGAAGGGTACCTGAACCAGGGTAATCAACCAAGATTTGGGTGTGTATAATTTGTTTGACATGCCTCGCAGTGAATAGAAATTGGGGGTATGTTTTGCATTGACCAATGATTCTTCACGTAGCGTCTAAGGAGAATGTTTGTAGAGGATTGTGAATTGGGATCTCTTTGCACCTAATGCATTCATTCATGTAATGCATTGTCATAGTTGAAGGTTGGTCATCAAGCAAACATTCTAGTTGAGACATTTCTAATTGCCGCTGAGAAATGTTTTGCTGTCATGTCTTGTAGGTACCTTACAAAACAAAGATAGCAATGTAGCCAGATTTGCAGGGTCATTTTGCAAAGTACTTTGGCTATCTTGCTCTTTATCAGAATCAAGCTTTATGAATATCAACACATGTCCATGCATTGAAGGCCTCAAACAGTTGCTGAGTCATCACTCAAGCTTGTATGTTTGCACTGTGATAAGCAATATTTGAAGCGAATGTTTCTTTCTCTTCTTTTGTTCTGTTCCTCTGGGTTGTTGTCGTCCCCAGGGATTTAGTTTCTTGTATTGTCCAGTTCAGAGTATGTGTTTTTCAGGGTCATCGACCGTGTTTCTTCCCCACCATGGGTAGACATATCTTGGACTAGCCATGCAAGTATTATCTACTTGCTATGATAGCTTTCTGAATATACATTAATGCCTGACCATATCAGTTACTTGGAAAATATATTAAATACCTTCTGTTTTGGCATCACCTTAACAGTTATATTTATTTTCGAACCACCATATTGAGGTTGATTTCAATGTGTCTCATTCCTGAGTTCACAAGATTATTGTTACAAGAACCGACCTGCTGTGTTCACAAATGCAGGTGGCTTGGTGTACCGTTGCAAGGCTATTCATACTTGAAGGAAGGAGAATCAGCCTTTTCCTAACAGAGTGATTGAAGATAATTAAACCCTTTGCAAACATCATTTACAGAAAGAATGAGTGCAGTACCACACTGTGTTTCAAACCTGAGTACACATGGGTTGAAGAAGTTGTCTTTGCTGTGTATCAATCTTGAATACACAAGACTCTCTAGAGTTGACTGTACCATGATTTGAACTTGAATGCACAAAGACTCCTTAAAGTTGACTTTACCGTGCTTCTATCATGAATGCACGCGGAGTGCTATGTGTTTGTGTTTCAATCTTGAACACTCATGTACTTGTAGGACATACACACTTTATACTCCTGACAAAACTTCACTTGGTTGAAATTTCATTACTATGTTTGAAATCATCAAACAATTGTCTTTGCTTTCAAACATGAAAGACAATCTGCTTCATGCAGCCTTTCAGAACCCTCCGAGCTGTACGGGTTGTGATCTTTACTTGCTGCAATATCATTGCTAACAAGTGTCATGATCTTGATCAACCTATCAATCCAGTTTGCACACTCTTGTGTAATCAAACTTAGTGACTGTATGTTAAGTTCATGCAACACTGTTGCAAGTGAACTACAGGTGACTTGTTCATGTGACATCATCACTATTGAACATCTGATTGCTTACGCATTTTTCATACAAACAAGTTGTGATCTAGTTCCTGCACAATGGTGCACTTGAACTGTCAATCAATATGTGGTGATCCAACAACAATTGCTGAGTGAGGAACTACCCTACCAATTCATGTATTGCTGCTACGTCATTGCACTAGCAAATGAAGCGTCAGCTTTCAACCTGACTGCTACTTGAACTGAATGTTGAGTTCACAAGTTTGTGAAGAAGGAGCATCATCCTTCTTGCATTCTTTGCCTTTAAAATAGTCAATTAATCAACTGCATTTTTAATGAGACCATAGAATTGACTCTCAGTCAAGTTGTCTTTAGTTTCAGCTACTATGTTTGAAAGCAATCAAACATGTTGCATGACTAATTCCCCTGCAATACCGCGTATGTGCAGGCAATTTGTACACTGCCTTGTTGCCTGGTCTGGCAACAATTGTGGCTCATCAGTACGCATGTGATGTCCCTCGCTGACAATTTCTTTAGTCATCAATTCTTCAACCCTACCTCTGTATGGGTGTTGACTGGGAATAGTGAGTGCAGATGTCACTGCACTGAAGTTTGCTCACAGTTTGCAATATCATTGCAATACTGGCAATCAAGACTTTCATTGAGGTCAAGTCATCAATCTGATGTGTCTTCATCATGATCAAACATAGAGTATCTGCACAAAATCTTTTGGGCAGAAAACAAGGGTCAACGGAGAGTGCTGCACTCTTGCATCCCCTTGAACTCTTGTGCCGTGTTTGCTTTCAAATAACGTCAACCATGTCAGCTAATCAGCTGAATGTTAATGAGCAATATTTTTTTGACTAGCAGTCAAAAAATGACATCCTAATTCTTGGGCAAATGTGTGCAATTCTTAGTTTATGCACCGTTGTTTGACATCAATCAAACATGGTACAACAAAGAATATTTTATTCCCAAACATCATTTGGTTACAAAAATAAACTTGTGCAGAGCAGATAAATCAATGCTCCTGCATTCCTTACGCATTGCAATATCCAGTGCAGAAGCGTTGTTGCTTGTTGACTTTTTTCATATCCAGAAAAATGTCATGCTGGCAATGTTGTTGCTCCTGCTACAACATGTTGGCATAGAAGCCAAGGCTCTAGTGGTTGAGCATTTTGGGGTTTGTGGTGCTCTCTGCGACTGCAAATGTTTTTGGAGGTGTACTTGCAAGCATCCGCTGTGCAGGTAGTTCCAGTGATATTGCAAGTAGCAGTGATTTCTTTCAAAGCAATCCACTTTGTGCTAAAAAAAAGTAGAGGAATGTGTATCATCATTTCCTTTTTTTATGTTCACATGCTATTCTTTTTGACTATCAGTCAAAAATGTGTACAATCCAAATCTTGGACAATGTACATGATGTTTATTTTTATTTTATTTGTACTCAATGCCTGAAAGCCATCAAATATTGTAAATAAGAGTGTAGTGCAAATATCATTTGCACACACAACTGCGATCCAAGTCTGGAAGCTAATTTGGCTGGTTGTTGAATGTTCTGCCTTGCTGAACTCTCATCAACATGATCCTAGCCGTGGCTTAAATTGTTCTCATTTTTTGATTGTGATCATTCGATCATTGCCAAAAACTAATCTGTTTGATTGTTGAGTCCATCCAGACTCAACAAACCGTGTGTGTATTGCAAGTGCTGGTATCCTTGCACTTAACCCAAAGGCAACATGCAGCAACAATCACAAGCTAGTTGATTGTTATTGTTGTTTTTCTCCGGCGATCCTCATCACCATGGATAGTTGCACTGGTTCACTCTCGTGAACCTAATGATGATCGATCTCATCGATCAATTGACGTGACCGTGCGGGTCTCCTCGCTTCGATCATTGTTATAGTTTGCTGGCGTGAACATGGTGGTACAAGTCTGAATTCACTTTGAACCATTACATGTCAGATATCTTTGGGCACTGGTGTAGTGGCAATATCCAACCTCTGAGACCCGGGCAAGATTGCAAAACCCTTTGGGACTATCTTGAGAGCTTAAGTCCAGCTCCACACAACCTCAGGTCCTTGAGCTCACCCCCTTAAATTCGCTGCCATTATAGGAATAAAATCATGTAATGGTTCAATGTCAACCACGTAAAAATTGGTATGTTTTCTACGATGACATCGATGTCAGATAATATAAGTGTTGAAAACTGTGAGAAGACACATCATAATCGCGCACATATGCGCGATATTTTTTTATGGTCATTCTAAATAAACTACGGACAGACTATCTGACAACAGAACACTTTCAATTTTGTGTTCAATACTGTAGAATCTTGCGTATGAATAGTATAATTGCTCCGTAATGGTTTGAAGTCCCCATAATGGTTCAAAGTGAATTCAGACTTGTACTTGTGCACACTGCATGCTTGCTCGCAATCATCATTGCAAGTGAAATTAATTGTTTGAGCAACCATCATTGCAATCAAACTTCCTCATTCGCAAGCATCCTCACAACCAATGCAACTGTTCGCAATCATCATTGCAAACGTGCTAGCTCATACAAGCGACCCTTGTCGCAGATGAACTTCTTGTGTGCGATTGTCCTCTCAATCTGCATACTCATTCGTGAGCTTCATCACAAACAGACTAGCTCGTTCATGTGACTCTCATCACAATCAAACTGGCTCCTTTGCAATTTTCATTGCAATCAATCCCGTCAATCGATTGATGCAATCGGGCAAGTCTCTTTGCATGAGTCTTCGACTGTTCGTTGGCGCGAACGTCTTGCTCCTCAATCATAATCATGATTGAGTCAATGGCTCGTGCAACCATTGCTTGATCAATTGCAATCATCATTGCAATCAAGATACTCGTGCAACTCTTGTCGCAAGACGTTCACGATCATTGTCGCGATCAAACGATTTTCATCGCAATTGGATGGAGCAGTCAATGAATGCATTGCCTTGCGACCGGCTCTCAGATTGTAGCTTGACAATCGAGTTGATGGGTTTGTGCACTCTCGTGCGACAAACTTTTCACCACTTCTCGAGCACAACTTGTCATCTCAAGGTAGGTTTGCTGGTGGAGGTGATGGAAGAAAGGAAGGCCGCTTTTGAGGACTATTATAATAGTGGCCTGCGGCCCAAGCAGGCAGAAATAGGCCCATGGATGAAGATGTAGATGTAAAAGAGTGTAATTGAATATTTTATGAAATTACGCTAGTTCTACTTGTTCTCTCAGTTAGCCTGAGGAGACATCCTCAGGAGCAGCCTGTCCGCACCACAGCTCTCTCAGAGAAGTGGATTTACTGTCCCTCAGAGAGTGACGAGAATGTAGGGCCAATACCACTGGAATTGATGCGTTGGATTGGAAAGCAGTACTGCTAAGTATGTAGTCTATGACAAGACTACAGTACAGACATACCTGTACATAATTTTTCTAAGCCCTGTCTGGGTACCTTCAACTGTACTTCCTCCTTTACACCAAAAGGCTAATTTGCATGGGCATGACAGAGGCCGAACACCACACCTCTCTCAGAGATGTACTTACATCTCTGCAGGGAGGTCTTTTGTCAGTTCAGCAAGACTGAGTCAGTTTGGCTACTGGTACCATACGCGCGTAGCATACTCTATGTCTATGTGAGTGTGTACCACACATTTTTATCTAAGCCTATTTTGGTGATTTTTTAGTAAATAAATTCACTCAAAATGGCTGTATGCATTGGCAGGACACTCTTCCCCTCCATGGCAAGAATCGCTCTGCCATGAAAGAACATAATAGAAATCCTTGTCTAAACAACTCCACTTTTATTTTGTCTCAAAACAAAGAGGTGGAGGAAAATGACATGAGGTAAAAACACAAAAAAACTCAGGTACAATCCATCCTTATGGCTTGTCTTCACTGGGGTAAGTGGGAGGTTCTTAACGCTACAACAGATATCTGTGTATGTTAAGACGTGTGGTTGGCGCCTCACGTAATGTTGCAATAATGTTACCATTGTCATTGGTCATGAACAATAGTGAGAGAGACCGTCCGTTCCTACTCCCAACTTCCGTTGGATGCTAGCATTCTTCAGAACTTAGTGTCTCCGGAGCATAGTTATCTGACCTAGCATCCTTAATTGGCATTAGTGAATGATCATCATCATGATACTCACTTAAGGTTGCGAGGATGCTTATTTTTGGCGCGAAAATTTCCTAGTCTTGTCTAACATTTTTCCCTGATCGGCCATTTTTGAACCATGGCAGAAGCTAGCCACATCCATCGACATGCCATCTTTCTACGGAGAACAATCCAACCACGTCGTCACTTCTAAATCTGCCCCCCAATAACTCATCTACACTTCATTGCTTGACATTTTCTGGCCTGACTGTGCCAGTGACTGCCTCCGGTTGATTGTTATCTTCGCGTGAAAACAGGCATTTCACCGGAGTGCGTGTCTGTTCGGTCTGATCGAGATCTAGCACAAACAAGATCGTGAACGTCCCATTAGCCTTCCCCGCTTGACATAAAGCGATCTACCACACATCGCACACACACAAAAAGACCAGGACATCGTGAAAATTGGCACGGGTGCATCGTCCAATTGTGTATTAGACACAATAATCAACCTGCATTGGAACCACCACACTCTTTTTCTCTCCCTCCCTGTGCACATGAGTAAGAAACACAAATCAACTCCTTCTGCACAGGAGATGAAAGAGCAGGCTCTGTTATGCTGCAAAAAGGAAGAACTTCATGCTCATTTTGAGCACCTATTGAAACAACTTGTCGACAGTCCAGATAAGTACAAAAGGGGTGAGTTCAGGTACATTCGCGAGTTTGTGACCTTCATTGAGGGGCATTGTGATGATTTCCCACATGTGATGGGGGACAAGTTGTATGACACAAAAGTTCCAGCAGACAACAATTGGACCAACCCCACCCCATCGATTGGATACATCCAAGCTTTGGCGCAGCGCAGAGAGGACACGTCAGATGCATTCCCCACCCCAATTGTCCAAGTCGTTCATCGTGAAACAAAATTTCGACCACAGGGATTTGTTGACTCTTCGTTTAAAAATGGGAGAGAAACCAATACACAGGCTCCGATGCAATTCACTCATTTGTCTCTCCGTGATGGTGATAACAATACGATGCTTGGTCGCATGGCATGTCATAATACCCAGGAGGCAAGAAAGCTGAAGCCAGGTGATATCATCAAATTAACTCTCTTTACCGAGCTGACGTATAGGATTGGAGATAGTGCTCCTATGCCAGGAGTGGTTATTATTAACTACTCGCGAGTGGGATATGCTTCTTTGCCGGTTGACATTAACAATCCTCTTGTCTGTGCAGGTTCTGATCTTGATGGAAATAGCCTATCAACTGCAAAAGAGCACACCGTTGAAAATGAATCCATTATACAAAAAGATATCACCAATCCAGAATGCACATTTAAGAACCGGCTATGTTCGAAACACGGTGTAAGTTTGATTTGTTGTATTTGTGAATCCAACCCAGTGGCAGAGTTGGATTTGCAAACAGTGAAAGAGGATTGCTATTTTGCAACTCATGAGGTTGCTGATATGACGAACAGTCAAAAGCATTGCATGATATATTGGTGGTATGCAACAAACATATATTCAATTTGTGGCAAAGGGAGAAGGTTGCAGTTGCCGGACTGTCTTGTACATGCTGTTCGGAAAGAATATCCCGAACCTGACGGAGTTTACACCGGATTTTCTTTTTAAATCATTGAGGAGTTAAAATTAATTTACCAGTTTATGAAATCAACATTGTTCTTTCCCATTTTATAATTTTGTTGCATGTCATCATCTGGAAGCCAATCAATCATTTGTATTCTCTTTCTCTTCTTTGCATTAGGCATAGGACATTTTAATGCATAATGTCCAATTCTGAGACATATTCCACACTTGGTCATGATTTTTGCAGGCTGCTTCTTTGATAAAGCAGACTCTCTCAGCGGTACCTTTCCACTTCGATGACAAGTACTCTTTGCACTCTCCTTCCCCATCCTTTTTGCTTTGGTTAGTGATGCCAAAGTTCTTCGTCGGTTTCCTTTAGTACTGCAGTTGCGCTCTTTGTCTTTTCTTCTGAAGTTTTGGTCAAGATTCATGCATTTCTCTTCAACCGATGTCACGTTTAGACCAAGGAGATTGACAATGTCTTTGTGCGTACGTTCCACATTGCTATTGCCATCAGAGGCATCACCATATCGACAGAAAGCAAGTTCAAGCATTGCTTTCCAGATGTCAGTTTGGTCTAAATTGAGTCGCTTTCCTTCGGAAAATTTTGTTACGGTACCAAAGAAACCTTTGCATGCATTGCTACTTCCACATCTTGCAATTTTATCAATGGTCTTGGCGTTGAATTTTTATCAAGAATCGCTTCCAATTTTAAAATTCCTTTCTCCGATAAATCCATTGACCTACCACCATGCCTGCAACTTCTTTTTGTGCACTCTACTTTGAGTTGTTCCTCATCCCATGTAGGATTTTCTGACTTCGTTTGAAGATAGGTGCAGTATTTCGGAACAGCACATTTTGAATGATCACCACAGTGGTGACGAATGATAGACCCAATTTGTTGTAGACATTGCTGTCGCAATACTTCATTTCCAATATCATTAGAATAATCAGAAATGGGCCTATGAAGGTCTGTGTGAATGCTTTTAATTCTTTCGTTACTGAGCAAGTACCTTCCGTTGAAAGATGAATCTATACTTCGGACTTTGTACAACATGTTGTTCACATCCTTGATGACATGGCCGATGTCAGGAGAGTGATCTGCTTTTCCAATAGCAGCATTGCCAATGATTTCAGCCTGTTTTTGAATTAATTTCTTGGAAGTTCGGGTATCACAGTCAGTGATTGTTTGAGCAGCAAATATAGCAAGGTCATCACCTCGATAGTTACCATCTTCATCAACTAGCAAATCTCTCGCCACTTCATTTGCCTGATACTCTTCAGCTGAAGCTGGATTATGCTTACTGTTACGATAACACAATCCTTCACGGGCCATCGAAAAGTTGCTATATTGATCAACAGTTATAGTTGTACCAGTAGCTTCTTCGTGTTCTCTTATACGAGTGTTCAATGCATGAGTGCATTTGGCACAACTGATCTATAAACGAATATTGATTATAAGACGATAAGTGTGATCAGTATACTCAATTGCAACAACAGATGATGACAGAATCTCACCTGGGAATGGACCATACCAATTGGTTTTTTAGTTTCATGACTGTTTACAATCAATACAGATTGCCTCCCTTTAATTCTATGATTGAAGGCTCTTGTGCATCCAGCGCCATCAGCAGAAATCACACCATTGCTTGTAGAATGAACTTCACCATCTTTCTCCCAGACAATGTCTCCCGCATAATTCATCCTTTGACGAGTCTTTGCAACATGTTCTTTCCTGTTTTCAATCATCCTAGACTTGTACACTGTGTTTATTGCCTGACGCACCTTGGAATTTGTATGCCGTATATTTCTGTAGTCTGCTATCTTAATCGACAACTTATTTTCAAGTGCGTCTACCGTCTTTTTCATCCCTACTCCCACACAAAACAAAGTTGCAATTTTGACGTTGATCTCTGGCTTCTGGCTGAAGTCGAGAGAACTTCTGATCCCTCCCTGGAACCTTTGTCTTTACCATCAAACAATTATTTAGCTCTATTTCATTCAAACACAAAGGTCACTTCCATATTTCTTTGACTGCCGCACCCTGGCTAATGTCTCGCATGGTCAATTTCAGCGGATGTCCACAAGTAGCTGCATGACAAGTTGCCATGTTAATGAAATCTTCCATCATTTGAGCATTCATAAAAATGTAACCGTCATATGGTCTAATGTCACAACCACTCAACAGGTCTGGAGAATCTGTACTTTCTATGGCACAATTAACATAGTCAGATTTGAGAAATTCAACATGTGCTTCCCTGTTTGAATCAGTAGTCGGACCACTGATCTTGGAAACATGAAACTCATCAGATGACTGTGACTGTGATGGTTTTGATATTTTGCTCATTTCCCGCAGCGCGGCATTTATAATGCCTAGATGCTCTTTGGCTTTTTCTGAGCATTCATCCTGCAAAAAGAAATCTCGGGATGGGTTGATTGAGATATGTATACTGCGCCCCTGCTTGCTCTTGAATCGCTGCTCATTTGGAAGAGGCAGATTGTTGTTGAAATGATTCGCTGGGATGTAGTACATCACATTGTTGAATCGGTGGCTTTTAAAAAATATATCATGTCTGTTTGCATTTTTCAATGCATGTGACACAATGTCTGCTGTCAGAGCATGGTCGACGCCACAATAAACCAGGTGGTCACGAATTTCGTCAGCAGTTACCCAAAGAGCTGCTTTCTCCACTGGGAGACAGTTGTTGATGATGAGTATCCGTTTCCTCACATCACTGTTCAGTGGATTGTTGCATGTAACAGAAGATTTCAACATGAATGCAGGTGATGGGGGAATGGAAGGGAGTGCAAAAAATGATAGTTCCAATGCCAAAATAGTTCCAATGCAAGTTGATTATTGTGTCTAATACACAATTGGACGATGCACCCGTGCCAATTTTCACGATGTCCTGGTCTTTTTGTGTGTGTGCGATGTGTGGTAGATCGCTTTATGTCAAGCGGGGAAGGCTAATGGGACGTTCACGATCTTGTTTGTGCTAGATCTCGATCAGACCGAACAGACACGCAATCCGGTGAAATGCCTGTTTTCACGCGAAGATAACAATCGACCGGAGGCAGTCACTGGCACAGTCAGGCCGGAAAATGTCGAGCAATGAAGTGTAGATGAGTTATTGGGGGGCAGATTTAGAAGTGACGACGTGGTTGGATTGTTCTCCGTAGAAAGATGGCATGTCGATGGATGTGGCTAGCTTCTGCCATGGTTCAAAAATGGCCGATCAGGGAAAAATGTTAGACAAGAGTAGGAAATTTTCGCGCCAGTGCCTACAGATCAGCTTTTATTGGCACAATGCAAGGTACCTGAACCAAGGCAATGAACCAAGGCTTGGGTTTGTGTAGTTTTCATGACATGCATCACAGTGGCCAATACTGTGTGGTATGCATTGCAGTGACCTGTGATTTGTCACTCATGATAAAGGAGAATCTTTGCGGAGGAGTATGCTTTGTGATCTATTGCACATCATGCATTCATTCATGTAATGCATTGTTATTGTCGAAAGTTGCTCATCAAGCGAACATTCTTGCTGTCATGTATTGTAGGTATCATACAAAACAAAGATAGCGCAATGTAGCCAGATTTGCAGGGTCATGTTGCAAATTATTTTGGCTATCTTGTTCCTTATCAGAATCAAGCTTTATTAATATCAACACATGTTCATGCATTAAAAGCTTCAAACAGCAGCTGAGTCATCACTCTAACTTGCATGTTTGCGCTGGGGTAAGCAGAATTTGAAGCAAATGTTTCTTTCCTTTATTTTGTTCCTCTCCCTTTTCTTCCTCTGATATGCTCTTTTTCCAGGGATCTGGTTTCTTATGTTTTCCATTTATTTCTCCATGCCATTGACCATGAATATCTTCCCCTCCATGGGTAGACATATCTTGGACTAGCCATGCAAGCATTATCTACTCACTAGGAGAGCTCTGGGATTAATTAACTCCTGACTATATCAAGTATATGGCAAATATATCAAATACGTTCTGTTTGAACATCGTCTCAACAGTTATATATCTTAGAATCACCATATCAAGGTTGATTCAATGTGACTCAGTCATGAGGTCACATGTCTTTTCAAAGTACCACACTGCTATAATATCACAACTGCATGTGGGTTTGGTGAAGCTTTCAAGACGAGGCATACTTGAAAGAATATGGCAGGAAGGAGTATCATCCTTTTCCTATGTTTTTCCTGTCTGTGATGGAAGACAAACCTTTGTGAAAACATTGTTTACAGAAGGAACTATTTGAGTACCACATTGTGTTTCAAACATGAATACACATGGGTCATTAAAGTTGACTAAGTTGTGCTTTGCCCTTGAATGCACAAGACTCATCAGAGTTCACTGTAATGTGCTTCAATCATGAATGCATATAGATCTTCAAAGGTGCATTCCCGGCGGTTCCATTGCAAACGCGCGTAGGTCTGCAAGTTATCTCCCGTGCTTCTATCTTGAATGCACGTTGATCTACAAAGTTGACTTCACTGTGCACTGATCCTGAATGCACATGGAGTGGTATTTGCATGAGTTTCAATCTTGAACACACATGGACTTGTAAGACTGAACACTTTGCACTCTTGACAAAATTTCATATTGTTGAGTATGGTTGCTAATTCTATGACTATTTTTGAAAATCATCTCATCAAGTAATAGTCCTTGCTTTTGAACATGAAAGACAATCTGTCTAAATCACGATATCAGAACCCTATGTACTGTATGGGTTGTGATTCCACTTGCTGCAACATCGCTGCTATCAAGTGTCAAGGTTTTGATCTAGGTATCAATCAAGTTAGCACACTCTTGTGCAATCAAACTTGTCCATTGGATCTCAAGTTCATGCAACACTGTTACAATTGAACTAATAGCTGACTTATTCATGTGACATCATCACAAGTGAACCTCTGCTTGCTTCTTCATGCCTTCTGCATGTTCCATGCAATCAATCTTTGATCTAGTTCACGCACTCTTGTGCAATTGAACCGTCAATCTTTGAATGTCTTCATGCAACATCATCACAATCAAAAGGTGTAATGGCTTGTCCTTGCACTTCATCAGAGTTGGACTGCTCGTGCTTACAATATGTTGTGATCCAACAACAATTGCTGACTTAGGAGTTGTTCTCACAACTACTAATGTATTTGTTTCTCATACATCATTGCAATAACAAATGAAGCATTGGCTTTCAACCTGCCTGCTACATAGACTCAATTTTGAGTTTTAAAGACAGTTAATCAACTGCAATTTAGTGAGACCACCAAATTGATTATCAGTCAAGTGGTCTTTAGTTTTAGCTGCTATGTTTGAAATCAATCAAACATGGTGCATGAAAAAAATTCACTGCAATACATCGTACATGCAGGCAATTTGTGTAATATGTCTTCTCGCTTGGTCCAGCAACAATCAAGGCTCGTGTTTCTGCTTGTGATTTCCATCACTGGAATTTTCTTGATATGTCCAATCATGAACCCTACCTCTGTATGGGGTTTTGACTGTGGTTTGTGCATGAGTGCGAGTATAATCACACTGACAAAAAAGAAAAGCAGGAGTGTCATCATCAGCAAGATGATTATGCATGTATGCTCCATTTAGCACCAGTGATTGTGGCAATCAGTTTCTGGCGGCTGCTCACAATATTCACTATCAATGCACAACTGAGGGTCAAGACTTTCCTTGAATGGCATGTCATCAAGTTGATGTGACTTCATCAAAATCAAAAGCACAGTGCTGATAACATAATTTAGACAGACAACACAGGTCAATAATTGTACCGGTAGCATGGTCAGCTATTCAACTGCACGTTAGTAAAAATTGTGACTAGCAGTCAACAATGTACCTCCCAGATATTGGGCAAATGAAAGCAATTTTTATTTTTAGGAACTGTTGTTTGACAGCAATCGACCATCGTACAACAAGGGGTGTTTTGTTTCTAAACATTGTTTGGTTCTAAATTAATTTTGTGTGGAACAGAAAAAAATCTATCTTCTGCATTCAGTATGTTTGCAATGTCCATTTGCAAATGTGTTGTTGCTCATGCTTAAAACATGGTGGCGAAAAGCCAAGGCTCTTGTGGTTGAGCATTTTGGGGTGTGCTGTGCTCTCTGTGGCTTGCACAGGATTTTGGAGATGTACTTGCAAGCAGCTGCTGTGCAGGTAGTTGCAGTGGTATTGACACTAGTTCTTCAAAGTGATCTACTTTGAGATAAAGAATAAAGAAATGTGTAACATCATTTCCTTTTCTAAATTTATAAGCTGTATATTTTGACTAGCTGTCAATAATGTGTACAATCCCAATGTGGGAAAGTGTACCTGATGTTTATTTTTATTCTCTATGTTTGAATCAATCAAACATTGTCGAAAACTTTTGGACTTGAGTCGCATTTAAAAGAAGATTTAGGAATGAGTATCACTCTTTTCCTTTCTAAGTCCTTTCTATATCCTTTAACATTTTCAGTTGATCAACTGTATGTTAATGGTTTTGCATTCTGACTAACAGTCAACATGTCACATTCCAATTATTGGACCGACGTGGAATTTTTATTTTTTATTCAATGTCTGAAAGCAATCAAACATTGCAAATCAGAGTCTATTGCAAATATCATTTGCACAGAGATAAAAAGGGACTCCTGAAGAGCCACAACATCAAGGACAGTCTACCCTTGTGACGTCCGTCACAGATGTATTGTCAACTTTCTTTTAGCCTGGAAGATGCCAAGTGTGGTGAGACAGCGCTCAGTCCACAGTGTTGTTGTGCATACCAACTAGGCGTTTTGGGTTGTAAAAAACCAATCTGGTTTATTGTCAGTTTGTTCAGACTCGATGAACCCTTTTGTGTTGGTTGTGAGTGCAGGTATCAGTGCACGAAACCACAAGGGAAACGACAAGACAACAATCACAATCTAGTTGATTATTGTTTCCACCTCTTTTTTATTTCTCTGGCGATCCTCGTTGCTATGGATTAGTTCGCTCTCACAAACATAATACTGATCGATACCATTGATTGGACCGTGCAAGTCTCCGTGCTTTGATTGTTGCACTTCATTCGTTCTTGTGTTTGAAGATTCAGTTGTTCGTCGTGATCATCATCGCTTTTGAACATGCAATGGTTCATTGCAACCATTGTTGCAATGGAACTTGCTCGTTTGCAAGACTCATCGCAATTGAGGTAGAGGTACTCCCTTGAGATTATCACTGCAATCAAAATGTGACCATCACCGCAATCGACTGGATCATTCGTGAGCATCATCGCGATCAACATGGATCATTTGTGTCACAGTCGTCACAGCAGAACTCGCTCTTTTATTCCGACGCGATGGTCATCACAATTGGACTGAGTTGTAGTGTTTTACAGCTCATCAATTGTAGCTAGACAATCGTAGTGGGTTGGTTTGAACACTATCGTGCAACGACCTTTTCAATACTTCGTGAGCGCAACTCAGCATCTCATGGCACATTGGCTGATGGAGATGGAGGTGACCTTCAAGGACTTGAAGAGAGGATGAGGGGTGACCGCCTTTACAGACTATTATAATAGTGACCTGACGGTGAAGGTCCAAAGGTCTATAACGAAGTTGAAGGGAGATGTAAAATGTATTAACTGAAAAATTATGTTATTTCCAGATGTTCTAGTATGGTCCAGGAGCAAACAGCCATGGGCGTGAGGCCCAACACCACACCTCTCTCAGAGATGTACATACATCTCTGGGGTGGAGGTCTTTTGTCAGTTCAGCGAGCCTGAGTCAGTTTGGCTACTGGTACCATACGTACGTAGCATACTCAATGTCTACGTGAGTGTGTACCACACATTTTTATCTAAGCCTATTTTGGTGATTTTTTAGTACATAAATACTACCTCCTTTTCACTCAAAATGGCTGTATGCATGGGAAGGACAGCAACACCGTATTGAACGCAATGGACAATGATTAGCAACACTGTATATAATACAATGTAACGTTCTTTGACAATTTATTGTATGGAATAGTGTGATATAGTTGTATTGTATGTTATACGATACTGTTAGATCTAGCTTTTATGGAATACAATGGTATTGTATGTTATACCATAGTATTTGATCAAGGTTGTATGGAATATCAATAAACATGGTAGCCAACACTAGCACATGTACTTTATGGTAAGACTGTTACAGTTAAAATAAATGTGATAGAAAAACCTGACAAATGTAAAGACATTAAGTACACAATGACACAAGCACAGGATATTCCTACGACATCAATCTTGTTGTGAAAGCCTTTCGATGCAACGTCTGAAGGGAGAACCTCCAATTCAGCAGCCGCTTCAATTATCTGCCTCACCTGAGCTATTTTGATAGGACAATCATTATAAACAACATCTTGATCGTGAGTAAGAACAGCAAGAACTTGTGAAGCATGTGACAAAAACGTTGGAATCCTATGAATGAATTCCTTCCACTACACCACCAACTGATCCGCATTTCTCCTTGTGATTGGTCATCACTCGAACATAGTGTTTGTAATCCTTTTGCTCAAATTAGGGCTCCTTGTGATCCATAATCCCTGATGAAAGATGCAAGAATGTCAGATGCTTGCCCAATTCCTAACTCATTGAATGAATACAGAGAGCTGTTTGATTGCATCTCTCCTTCCAGGTTGGTGTGAACTCATTGTATGCATTCAGCTCTTCGTTGTATTTGCTCATGATCAAAGACACCTGATTGTCAGATTTACCATCAAGTCTCTTCTCACTGGGAGGTTTTGGAGGGGCAGCACATGAAACAGAGGGGGAAGTTGAGCAAAGAATAAACCTTGTGCAGATAACTTTGATGAGCGTCTCATCATAATTTCATTGATTCTTGGAAATGTTATGTTTTAGGTGATCCCATTCAGGCAAGGGGAAAGTGTCATTGATCACCGATATCACACTGTCATGGTCTGTACTGACTTGTTTGTGGGATGGATGGCATAAATACAATTTAGCATTGACATCCCATGCCTGCTGGTATCTTGCAATGGTTCCGTCCGATACAAATGGTCCAGCACACACAAAAGAACGGGACTTGCTCCCAAAGCTGAGACAGCGAGCAAAATCAAAGGATCTGCGAAGCATACGGACACAAGCCCAACCAATTATGTTTGGAAGTTTGGCTGAAAGAACCATGTTGTAACTGTTTCAGGAGATGAATGAATAAGTGAACAATAAAGAGAAGGATAACTCACCAAGTTCAACAATTGGAACACACCCTTTGGGTTCGTTGTGACATTTGACACTCGTCACATTTTTGAAGTGGAATAAATCATTGTTCTCCATCTCGTCATCAGCTGCAGGGAAAAAACATCCTCTGATTCACTCTCCACTTCATTAGTGGGTGCTCCTTTTGGGAAGACTTGCCACCCCTACTTTTGGTGCCCCTCAGCAGATTTTACAAACGGGGGGTTCATCTTCATCATCTTCTATGTCTTTGTCTTCTGTAAGTTCTTCATTAGCATTGTTTGAGGATGGTTTCCATTCATGATCAACATATTTCTTGGCAGCTTCATCTGTGTCAGCTGCTTTGTCGTCATTGGCATCGTTGTCGGTATCATCGGTGGATGTTGGAAGATTAACATTGGGGGCAGAGATGTTGGTCCTTTGTTGTCCACATTTGGATTTCTTTTTCTTTGAGTCTGGATACAATTAATGCATTTAAGCAAAGAAAACTACATCAAGGACATCGAGAACAACAAATGAATCAAGAAAAACATACTTACCATCGACCGCATCATGACTGCAATTTTCTCCGCGATGTTTTTGTCTACGACGGTGCGGAAGCCTGCGGGTGCTACTGCCTTCAGATGAAGCCCCAACATGATCATCACGATGCGATACCACGCAACAAGAATACCAAGAGGGAGGCGGGACAGAGTTTGACGTGTTGGAGCATGTTAGCATGGTGGCAAGTATTCCCTTAAGAGCTAGCTTGAGTTGGGGGTACAATGCATCATTGACAATGTAGGGTATTGTTGTAAGAAATACAGGGACGACTGGCCAGTGTGGGGCCGCATGTAGGAATTTCAATAGAGAATCGTAATGCAATGTATTTTTATCCAGCACTGACACGGAAGATTCATCCAACGAACTGCAAGGAGGAGTATCAATGAGAAAAGATACTTATTACATTGCCATGTCCTATAATTATATTCACCCATGAAAACTTAATATGACAAATTTCATTGAAAGTGTATATACAATGTGGAAGATGCTCCAAATAGCCGCCCCCTTGTGCCAAATTCCGATCGCATCAACAGATTTTCAATATGATAGATAATGACGTCACAATTTTTAACTAGCCATCATAGAAAGAATCTATGATTCTGCTGAATCTCAAACAATCCATGGCGCGTTTACTAATAGCAGCAATCCAAGTTAGGGTAAGTGTACGTGAACAGTAAGGAAGGAAAACACGAAAACACACACAGATACTGGATAATACAAAATAAGCTGAACTTCGGGCATGGGTGAGGAGGGTAATTATTGTAAGGTTGGAGCTTAGGCGCTGTATTAGCGCTCCCCGTTTTGAAACCTCGCAGCTCCCATTTTTCTCACTTTTTGAAAAAAGGGAGCTATTTTGTATTAGCGCTCCAGTGCATCACGGCGCCACTGCTCCCATATTTTTTAAGGACATCGCGTGCCAAGTATTTTACTTCCTCCGAACGGCAAAATATGCGATGATGTGACGTACGAGTGGTGATGGGTGGGAGACCATGCGACGGACGAATGGTGATGGGTGAAAAGTAACCTCCCCAAATTCGGGGTGACGGATGGACGAGTGGTGATGGCTATAAATAAGCTCCCCAAATTCGGCGTGACGACTCCGTCCAGCTCACCGAAATCGGGGAGCCACTGAGATGCCTCCCAGATTTTTCGTAACACATCAGATCGGGAGGAATGTGCGAAAACTCAAAATCTGTGAGGCTATTGGAGCATACCTAAAACACATTTTGCAAATCGCATTTACGCATTTACAATTTATTTTTGGCGGGAAATTTTTATGTAAATTTACACAAATTATTTGTAAATTACACAAATCTTGGTCGACGTGAGGCCCTTGTCGACCATTGACACAAATTGCAAATCACATTTACACATTTTTGTCGTACGTATGATTGCCATAAAAAATAGGATAACGGGACTCGCGACCGGGATTCGAAATGTGATCTTCGAGAAATATGAGTTCCGATTTACATTTTAGGTGAGATTAATCGTTGCATACACAATTTTATGTAAATGTGATATGTGCAAATGCGATTTGCGAAATGTGTTTTTAGGTATGCTCCATTTTATGGGAAGCATCATAAATGATCGTCGTCAGGGGAAAAAACGTGCAAAAATAAAAAAATGTGCACATACGATAATGGAGCATACCTAAAAGCACATTTTGCAAATCGCATTTACACATTTACACATTTTTTGTGTTTTGGCGGAAAAAAATGTGTAAATTTACACAAATTATGTGTAAATTACACAAATCCTGGTTGACGAGAGACCCTCGTCGACCATCGACACAAATCACAAATCACATTTACACAAAAAAATTCTTCATCTATGGTCGTTCCCCCCTCTATTGGACTGCACACCAAGAGTTGTTTCACGCTCATACGTGATACAAGTTTTCTTTATGTTTTTCCAACATGTCCAGAGGTCATGGATTCAGCGCTGCGGAAATCGACTGCCTCCTTGAAATCATCGACGATGTCCTCCCCATTGGTCCCAATGATTGGGACAGAGTGACAGAATGACACTGCTCGTTCTATCCGGGGCTCGGCCGAACCCGCGAGAGTCTTCAACAGAAGTTTGCGTCCCTTTATAATCACAAGAAGCCAACCGGCGACCCCTCTTGTCCAGCTTACGTGCGCAACGCGAAGCGTATTTTCAAGCGCATTAAGGAGGCGATGGACTTGTCTGATGGCGAGGGTGGTGGCAAAGTTGGCGGGGAGATGATGCTGATGAGGAGGAAAAGGAGGAAGATGGTAATGTTGTTGTTCCTCAGCTCCCCCCGTGGGAGATGTTGGCGTGCGAGCTGCGATTGCAGAGGAGGAGGGCGGTGCCGGTGGTGCCTCCATCAAAGGTGGCTCTGTACGGACGGGGATGAGCAGGGGATCTCTGTCTGCTGCGACAACTCCGTTGGCTGGGGCAAGGATCTGTACCCCTTGTCAAAATCGAAGTGCCGGGGTTTCTGGTAACTCTGCAACTTCTCTGACTTGATGCAGTTCATGTTGATGCGTGCAGAGGTTGAAAATCAAGCTGAACAGCGCCACCACCAGGAACGCGAAGAATTGGAAGAGAAGCGCGAGAGTGGGAGGAAGCAGATGACAGAAGTGAGCGTAGGATGGAACGACAGTTGCAGAGTCAATCTGAGATGATGCAAATGTTCATGCTCAGTATGATGGAAGGACGTATGAAGAGAAAGAGGGAAGACAACGACGTGGAGCCAACTGAAACAAGTACAAATGAGGAGACAGGAAACAAAGACAAAGAATCTGCTGGGAAAGTCGAAGAAGCTGCTGGGAAGGAAGACAATAATATTGATTGATTGTTACTATGTGTTGTTATTGTCTTTCATTTAAAGATTGACTGAGTTAAAAATCATAACATTATTTTCAACTTTAACAAATCTTTCTTTATCACACCTGCGTTAACAAATTACCCCCCAACTGAACGAAAGAGGATAAAAATCCAGACTTATCGAATGTATAGCGCATTGACATCTTCGTTCAATGATGGCATGTATACATTCAGTATCTGATTGATACCGACTCTCCTAGTACGTAGATTGTACAGATGTATCATGAGTTTCATCATGAGCTTGCGTTGTCCTCTGTACTCCAACGTTATGCGATCTTTAATTCTTGGAAATGAAGCCTGGAATGTCCTCATACCCCATTCAGAGGATTGTCTCATTGACGTAGCATCCTTTGCAATCTCCATTCATCAATTATCATTTCCAATGTTGGCTTGCAGGATTTGATGAGAAATGGATAGTTATTTCGTGCGAATACAGAGTCGACAGTGCATTTTGCACCAGTTAAATTGTAGACTTCCTCTAATTTACTGTACACATTTCCCATCAGTGCAATATTGCTATCATGAACTGTACCAGGAACATTGTAGCAACACATTGGAATGGTACCATCAGGACAAAACACCAGAACGGCTCCAATATAATGGTCGCAAGTCCATCCATTGTAAAATCTATTCTGAACATCATCCTCAGCAGCACATTCTAACATCAACTTGATCCCATCCATTGTACACCAAACATCGCCTAGGAATGGATGACGCTGGTATACTGCCTCTTGGTATTGACGTATTTTTTCCTCTGGTGGCCTCTTTATTTTTGAATCCTCAATGCCCTGTAGTACATGAATTAGAATGTGTGTACAAAATGCCAAATAATCAGAAACACTGGTCTGGGTCATGCCGAATATAATTTGGAGAACCATGGTGGAACCACGAGTCCTCGTCCAAGTGAGGACTAATCCCAAAGCGTCAACAGAGTTCATCAATCTTGGGCGACCAGTGTCCTTTGTCAGTGCAACAATCAGCCCATCCTTAGAAAAAGGGGACAAGTTGCCAAAAAAGGGTTTAAATTTGTTCAAGAGAAAGTGAAAAGTGTGATGATCTAACCCTGTCATGGTAATTAGGGCCTGGTCACTGCGGGATTTGTAAACTGGCCTCCACGCACTTCAATTTGGAGAAAGAAGGGCACATCTTGGGATGCGAGAGAGCAGGCGGTAGAATCTCTTCTGGTAGCGAGAATGCACAAATCGCTTATGCTCGAGTTCATCAAGATGAATGGCAAGTGCCAGTAACATTGTTTCCGTAGTGAAACGCATCGTGAAGCGGACAGGTGCAAGAAGACTAACTAACTTCTAAGAAAATGAAGTGCACTATCTGACAAGACTTGGCGGGGGCAATACAGACGAGGGCAATGCAATAGGTTAAAAAATCAGGAAAATGAGAGCACTGACGTACGACAAAAATGCTATTTGCATGAAATGTGATGTGCGATTTGTGTTTTCCGTAAGAATGTACATTAGAAACACAAATTTGTGTAAATGCGAAATGTGTAAATGCGATTTGCGAAATGTGCTTTTAGGTATGTTCCACACAGCCCCATACTTGGATCAATTTTTATGCGAAAAAACAGATTTTTCTAGGTCTGCAAAATTTACTTCACATCAATATGGGGATTCATAGAGGTGGCATTATAGGATACATCGAAATTTCGTGGGGCGGGATAGATTATTATGTCCCCAGGGACTCCAGTCCCGCATTAGACGACCATCTGGCGACCCGTCAAAACACCCCGGCCCTGTGGTCTGAGCACCAGCCTGCAGCTGTTCATTCCCGGAAGTAGGAGTATTCAGATAAGGTACCACTTGATACAGCCTCTATTGTGTCATTACATTCATTGGAGTTCGCTTCTTAAGCTACTAGAGGTAGGTAGGGGATGTTTTGCATCCATGTTAGTGATTAGAGAGAACACACTTTTCAGTGACTAACTCCCCGTGCATAGGATGGATCCATCATGTTATAGAGGTAATCTTGGTATTCTTGCTGAAAAGAAGCACATGCTTCCTGTAGCACATAAATAAACATCCGCAGCGCGAGCATTCTAATCCCTACAAACTACGTGTCGAATCTAAGTCGTCCAACATGTACTTCAAGTATTCTCTCTTCGCTGCGGTCTTCTTTGCAGGTGGGGTTGATGGTTTACCCGGCACCAATCCTCCCAGCACGTCACCTAGTAAAGCCCCATCTACCAGTCCAACCAAGAGTCCGTCCAAAAGTCCGACTACTAGCCCAAGCAGAAAGCCTTCCGCCTCGCCAAGCAGCCAACCATCCTCCCAACCAAGCAGCGAGCCGTCGTCGAAGCCCAGCCGCCAGCCTTCGTCTGAGCCGAGCCAGCAACCATCGTCTGAGCCGAGCCAGCAACCATCGTCGCAGCCTTCTGAATCGCCTAGCTCGCAGCCCTCGTCCGAGCCAAGCCAGCAACCATCCTCGCAGCCCTCGTCCGAACCGAGCCAGCAACCATCCTCCCAGCCATCTGAATCTCCTAGCGCGCAGCCCTCGTCCGAGCCCTCCAGCATGCCCAGTTGTACGGTGAGTTTCGATATGTTACCCCTTTCCTATGAATCTGATCGCAAAACTAACCAGCCAATCCATTTTCAACCAACCCGCACAGCCCTCGCAGTCCCCTACTCCCGCCCCGTCTGTTCACCTTTTCTACCCCGACTGGTCCGGCGAGGGTTTCAACCAAGGATGCTTGAACGACGGAAACGAACCCGCCTACATGGCATCGAATCCCGGTGTCTACCTGCATTCCACTCTCGACAAGTGCTGCTCGACTCATTTTGCGTGGAACTACGACGGTTGCATGGGTAAGCTTGATGATACCTGTGCTCGTGCCTTGTGGTATCCCGATTGGGAAGGAACGAACACTGGGTGCGTTCGCGATGGTAACGAGCCTCTCTACATGACTCAGAATAATGTTCAGTACCTCTTCAGCACCAAGGCCGATTGCTGCAAGGAACACTATTCGTGGAATTTGGTGGAGTGCATGGGGACAAGTTCTGCTACTAGTGGTAATAAGTACTACCCCGACTGGTTGGGTGATGATACCTGCAAGAACGATGGTGCCGCCCCAACCTACATGGCCCAGAATCCCACCATGTGGTTGCACGACACTCTCTCTTCCTGCTGCACCAAGAACTATGGTTGGAAGATGAGTGAGTGCATGAATGGCGGCAATGCTCCAGCTCCTTCTCCGGGTTCCGGTTTGTACTATCCTGACTGGACAGGATCCAATGAAGGCTGCCTCAATGATGGCAACGAACCTGATTACATGGCTGCCAACCCTACTCTGTGGATGCACAGCACCCTTGATTCTTGCTGCAAGAAGAATTATTCTTACAACCTTTCTAGTTGCACAGGAGCTGCAGCTTCCTCTGGATCTTTGAAGTGGTACATGAGTTGGGATGCCAAGAAGTGTGTTCAGGATTGTGTGGGAGCAGCTCCCTGCGGCGGCGCCGCCAACAGCTGGGATCTCACGTATGATACACAGAGCAAATGTTGCTCCGAAAGGATGTGGTGGGATATTACTGCTTGCAAGGCTGTGTAAGATATAAGGGGAGTTTTCTTGAAGTCGAGCACATCTCCACCTCCGAAACATGAAAATGACAACTGTGGCGTGCTCTGATTTCACAAAAGTTTGAAACCAAACTAATTATTCTAATTCCACTCACGCGAAGTGCGCAAAAATTAGGACTTGTTTAGCTCCTTTCCAAGAGTGTAGGTGGAATCTATTACGGACTACTTTTCGTTACATTATGTTTTTGATTATCGTTTTTACTAATAGAATGTGATGTGATTTTACCGCATTGGTTGTAATGAAAGCATGAACTTAATTCCTTGTTGCGTTTCAGCAAAGATATGGATTCATCATAGCGAATAGTTTATGGATAATGCAAATACCAAACAACCCATCCATTCAAACTAAGACAAGAAGGATGTTTTTTCTTGATATTGGATATAACTCATTGCATGTTGAGGTGAAATGAGTGCAATGTAATGTGCAATACTATCGTGGAGGTGCAGAAATGAAATATTAATTTTCAATGCCAACATCTATCAAACGACGATAAGCATTGGAATGGAGTGGAGTATGCAGTATAACATCATGATGGTGGACTGATAATGTGTGCTAAGAGCATGTGTACACTTGTCCGTTCTTTGTCTCGTGGGAATACCTCGCAGCAGCCCATGCTCCACTGTGACCCTCGAGGAGTTCTTTCCACGTCGCTTCAGAGATAGATGAGGCGTTAGGCTCGGACTTTTGTTGGGCGCGTTTCTTATGCTTGATGTGTGGAAGGTTGATCATTCTTTCTCGTTTCGCAGTGATCGAGCGGAATATCGGAAGGCGTTTCGAGGATGTTGCAGGTGGATCTCGGTCAGATCCAAGGTTAGATACGAACGAGTTCCAAAGATGGTGGGCGCTCCCTGATCCTTCGACGTCAGACGGATAGTACGCAGTTCGGTTGCGTTCCTCTGTGGTTTTCTTGATGTGGTCCATGTTCTTCGTCACAGGCCAGGAGGCACGCTTCAGTTGGTTCATCAGGAGAATGAACTTTGATTTGATGTCCATCTCGCGATCAATCAACGATTCCGCAGTCAATTTGTCAAATTGACACCCTTGCAAATGAAGCAGTGTAACTATACGGTGCTCCAAGATGGCATCAATAAACTCATGACCTTCTCTTACGTCGTCGACAGGCTGCATCATAATGTAGGGCTTGATAGGTGGAAGGAAGGCAGAAAAGGACTCATTTTTGGGCATACAGAATACGGTCTTGTCTTCCAACTGCCAATGTTCTTCACCTTTCTTGGATACCCGTTTGGCCTTGTTATTGGAGCACGGTGTGATATCAACATCGAAGAAACTAATGACGAATAGGAAAGGATGTTAGGCATCATTTTGCTACTAGTCACATTGGTCCATGGTGAACAGAAAAAGTAACTTACATGCTCCAATTGGCACTCCTCTTCCCTTTTGAATCCATGACAACCTCACAAGCTCGAACGGTCAAATTCGAACTTAACCCGTGATACTCTAGCATGGAGATTTCTTCCACCACGTCGCTTATGGAGGATACGACACGTTTCTGGCAATAATCGAGGAGACGAAAAAATCGGAGTTGGAGGATCATGCATGGTTGTGCGTTTAGGCAATGCTACATGAGAATATAATGTATTGTGATGAGTAGGTTGCGTAGAAGAAGTATTCTGTTCCAGGAAATCAACTCACCGTGGGCTCGTAAATGTAATCTAAATTCGCGCAATGACCATTTCCAGATGCCATTTTGGAAGGACGTCGCATTGCTAAAACAATGCAAAGCTTTTGAAGTTCGGACAACTTGTGGACGATGTTTCTATTGACCACGTTGGAGTAGGACATGAGAGCATTGCTTCCTTGCTTGGTGGCTTGGCTGGGGAAAATGGGAACATCCCAGTTACAAACCAAACGATATGTGTCCTTCCAAATCGACTCGTCATTTTCGGTGTCCTGTCGCTTGTTGCCGTCCAGAGCAGAGGCATCAACCTTCCCATCACCACGGCACTCATTCCAAACCCACCCTTCCACAAGTGGATTCACCTGACTAATCGCATTCATTCGGAAATGATGCAATCGATCCAAAATGAGTGTAGGATCCTTCTTGTTATATTTGGTGTAGTGTTCGAGCCAGGATGGGGTTGTGGAGGGAGTGCGGAGGCGAGGATCGTGTAGGGATTTGCAGCGGGTGTTGTATGGACTATATATATGTGAGAATCAAGTAGAATGTTAGTATAATGACATTCAATGACGGCACTGCATAACAGTAATTACGTGTTAGAAATTTGTGATTTTCACGCATCGAGGAACGTACCAACTGCCAGTACTAACGAAGAACAAGCAAGGCCTAGTCAGGAACACACCCAAATCTCCACGATTCACCAATCCATACTGCGCCATTTCCTCCACGGTCTCGAATTTCATTCGTTCTTCTTCCGAGTGGGCAAACAGGCACTGCGGGCCCCAGACGCAATGCCCGTGGGTCAACATGTTTTTGCACATTTCGGTTTTAATTTTGCGGTTCTCCGGAGATCGCGGCGACTGCGTTTGGAGATTGGCGACGCGTGGATCGCTGTAGCTCGTGAGAGGGCGGGGACTCTCGTATGGCTCCGAGGCAGCGACTGTGACGGACGATTCGCGTCGGCATTGCGGAGCAGGACGTGGTTTCGGTTTGTAAGCTCCGAATTCGTCGTTGATCGGGAGGCAGATTGGTATCATCCGAGGTTGGCATTTTCCCATGTTGGAAGGCTACGAAAGTTGACGCAAGTAGTGGCGTCAGACAAAGTCAATGATGCGTGGGAATGGAAACGAGTATTTTATTTCAAACGAGATATCGTCGGAACATCGAGGCGCTACTCACTTTTGCGGGCATTTCGCGAAAATCAAGGGAGGGAATGAGTGGGCTGACGGTAGGATGCCCGGGCGATCGATGAGGGCCGTTGTTTCGATGCTGAATGCGATACATTGCAAAGAGACGGAAGAAATGGGCGATAGAAGTTGTTTTGGGGAAAAGAGATAGAGACGATGGAAAGATTTGTAATTCTCAATGCTGGCATTGACGTCAATGCCAAGGAGGGAGAGATGATGATGGCGGCAAGCTTTGCAGGCAATGGCGCGCTCCTATGATGTCTCCCCGTCAGCTGCTCCAATCACATTTCGATGAGTTGTGTGAGAGAGATTCGTCTATTCCGGAAATAAATGTAAATGTATTGATTCCTAAATATGTGTCTGAGATTCATTGCCAACGTTCTTAGATATCGGAGGGAGCTGTTGAAAAGGGGGCTTTGACTTTCGACATCTCAAAAATCAAAAATCTAACAAGATAATGATCAATAACTAATGCCGCAGTTGTAGGAGATACATACTAACACGCGCTCTTCCTTGATAGAGAGATACGACAAGAAAAAATACCATCTATTGACTGTTGATTGAATTACTAAACAGAAAGTAATGAGAAAGAGACATCAAAGGTAACCCTTTATTTGATAATACTTCCTCTGTTTCAAACCATTCCTGTGCCTGCACAGTACCCTTTTGTTCACCTCTCGCCCGCGGTCTGGAAATAAACCAGACATCGAAACTTTCGTACAAGAACGCAGCCATCCCGTCGAAAGCGGAGCACGGAAAAAATCTCAGCCTGCAGTAAGGAGCGCGATGAAATGGATGATGTCCTGGCCCAGCTCCGTAGGCAGCGTGAAAAACAGAAAGAACGTGATGTAGACCCGAGTTCGACTTCATCCGAGATTCAAAGACACGCATCGGCAAACAAAAACGATAGGGCAAGATCAATGGGGGGTTTCTTTTACGATCCAATTTTGAAGCGATACCTCCCAAGATCGGTGTTTAAGCCGAATGGGAATAATGATGTGTGCATACAAAGAATCCAACAAGCGAGCATCTATAAACACGAATCAATTGATACGAAACCGAAATCAATTAACTCAAGTAGATTAGGTTCCTTTGGCACTGTTACGGATAGGGATCTTCGCATGGTTGTTTTTCGTGGCTGTTGCATCAAGCCGCGTGTGGCGTCTATGTCTCCTCGTGATCGTGGGTACGGGAGACAAAAGAAACGAAAGAAACAAAGCAGTAACATCAATATCGAGGGGAAGCAAAACAATACCGATAGACGCAACAATATCAGTGTCCGAGGCCATGAAGCACCGTCTGCAATTCATCCCCTAGAGGAACCACACAACGCAACATTGCCTTGCTCAGAGAAATCCATCGTCCTGCTCGCATCTTCGCTCTCCTATTGCTCGAGCACTACCCGGAGAAGAACTATAGCATCCACCGTTGCCCCGTTGTGTATTGCACGCCGACTGGAAATCGTCCCCACGGTTGCGACCAGGGATATGCTGCTTAGTGCGAATAAAATTGGTTGCATTGTTACATCCAATGAAACATCAACCGCTAAATCTTGTACAGTTGGTAAGCCCGAAGAACTCAAAGGAATCAATCATGGTGCCTCAGCAAAGACAAACGCTGTGCCGCCTCCTAATTGGTTTTCGATGCTCCATCCAATCAACATGGCTAGAAGACGAGAACCGTGAGCGTGTCATTTACGTTGTATAGCTTTATCTGATGTTGTCATTGCTTCCCTCTGAATCATTTTGTAAACAACCCACGTCTTCAAATATATAGATATAACCATCCATGGAGTGACACAGTTCCACTCGACTGCCACTGCAAGTCTTATCTTCATCCAACCGCGTCTACATTCGATATCTCTCCTGTCTCAGATAATTTGTTAGGTTCATCACTGCCACATGTAGTGACCATTGCAGGAGAATTTTTGCATTACAGAGGTCCTGTGCGCATTCCTCCTAGAGGTAGAGAGGCGTTTCAACTTGGGAATGGCACTCGGGTAGAACATCATGAATCGTGGAATGCAAACGCTAATTTCGTGACGGCCAGGGAGTTACAGCTGTGAGTCTTAAATGGCACGAGTGAAAAAAAAATCTGCCTTTAATGTTGCGCTTACGTTCACTGGATTGTTCGCCAAGTAGTGACCTACCACCGGGGAAAATCCATAGTGTGCGTTTGGCGTTACTCGGCCGCGACAGAAATGATGATGGCGTGTTTGTTAGCTGCACCATTTTTGATGCGGCACGAGAGCAATGCTACTTCGCTTTGCATAGCTTAGATACTTCCAATACTCAAGTTTATGGATTGCCGTTTGAAGTAAACGATTTTTGCTTCAGTCCGCACAAATTGATGTCACCCGTAGTTGCATTCGCTCATTCTCAAAATGGAACTAGTGGTGTCAGCTTTTTGGATGTGGAGACGCAAACGATGTTTCGACTTCGATCAAACATGATGTGGCTAGACTCGGATCCAATTTGTGTTCAATTTCGTGCAAATGAGAATGAGAGCCAGGTGCTGTTCGGACATCGAGACGGTTCTGTGACAATGCTGGATACTCGCTCAACAGATGCACAATTTGCATTGCTTTCAGGTGAAGATTTTGGATCCGTGTCCTCTATTCAGCCATTGGAGAAGAACGAGCACTTGGTAGTAGCAAAAGGATCATTCGGATCATGTCGAGTTTTCGACGTGCGACGCCTGTGCAATAGTAAGGTGGAATACCTGAAAAAGCAGCAATCATCTATATTGACATTCCTTCCGCCTTCTATTATTCACAATACGAAATCCGCAAATTGTACTGGATTGGCAATTCATCCAACCGAGACTGTTGCACTGGCTCCTTTTGCCACCAAAAACAACGAAGTGATGGCTGCACTTTGGGCAATAGATAGTGGAAAACTGCTGCGAACAATCAGGTTAGACAATGCAAGCACAACATCTCCACCATCAATAGATTGTCCATTGTTTTGTGAATTAAAGTCTGCTTCTACATGTGGCTTTAGGATGAGTTGCACCCAAAATTCAGAAGTTCCTGGTATCACTAGGGAAAGTGGTGCATGGGGCATCTGGTACAAAAGCATGACCCTGCCGCACTATTCAACTACAGGGATTCGTCATTTCTTCTTCTGAGTAAGTATAATAGTTTAGCATAATCTATATAAAACACCAATACTCTTATCTATAGATCCAAGAATGAGTTCAAGGTGATGCGGTGGTAGCGACAACCTAAGAAAGTGGTTTTCCTATAATTTTTTCACTTTGTCAATATAGTGGTATGTTCAAGGAGAATCTGAAAAAAAATTGGACTCAGCTTGTCTTCAACTAGCTTCGTCTGGTTTCGAATCTCATGAATGGATCTTGAGAGCAGAACTCTGCTGTCTTGAATTTCTTCCCGTGTTCTGCATTCTCAACTGTGTAAGAGGAAAGATGCAACCCTTACATTTTGCAAGATCACATATTTGGATTATGCATACATTTTTTTGTACTGCAGAATTTCAGTGGTAAGATTGTTGAAAGTGGCAATGAAAAGGAAAGTGCATTCCACAGTTCAACAAAACATTTGGATGCCTCATTCCCTGCCTGAACATTGTGGTATCTCCTGTTGCAAAAAGTCCACCATTTGTCATGGTATTGTGAACTTGATTTCCAATACCAATGATGCTGGGTGTCCTACAGATGTGGTGATAAGATTATATGATGAATCATTCCTTGCATTACTAATGAATCACCAAATGAAATGTTTGTACAAATCAACAAAAGCAAGGGGATAGTTCTAAATTTTGTTATCAGACCAGCCAACCTGAATTATCAAGTGTTGTAGCAAGTTTTAAAGATTAATTTGATTGTTTGATATGGCATTTGGTGAAGAGTCTTCAGTTGAAAATTTTAGGAAAAAGAAGTATGAAGTGTTGCTAAAATCTTTCATCTTGATATCTGATATTGAATGGCTGAAAATTTGTCTTTTTCAATAAGCTGATTGTTGACTTTTTGAATCGAATAAAATGGAATGGAATAGTGTGATTTGTTGTTTTAGATGGGATCTGAATGGTTGCTTCCTATATATCATTAAGTCTGTTTTCAATCTTTAGTCTAATTTATTCAAACTTGAATGTATAGTAGGATTCATGAGGCAATATTTCTTCGTATATGAGCAAGGATAACTTATGTTTGGATAGGCAAATTGGAAGCATTTGGGGAAATTTGGCATCATAAGTGAGTTGATCTATGTTCACGACAATGCAACCTTGACAATGGATTAGTTAGATAAATATGGTGAGTGTAGATTCATTCAACATGATGAGTACAAAAACTACATAGTTCTAAGGACAAGTGAATTTGGGGGACTTCATTTGTAGACACAACAAGATGCTTTGAAAGGGTGTTTACAACACACATAATTTTGCTATCAATAATGTTTATGTGAAGAAGAACATGAAGAAAGCACAATTACATCATATCACCTAATACTTGCCTGAATAAACGGACCGTTAACAAAGTTCTATACTATATTCTGGCTTATGCGAAGTACTTTGAGACTTGGAATCTTGGGAAATTGCTGATTACTGTTAAAGGATCTCTGGTTGTAGGGGCAATTTACTGTGTAACCTTGTGCATAAGAACAATGAAATGCTCAAACAACTCTCCTGGTGTTACTTCTGAACTGGGTTAAGCTAGCCAAAGAAGCACAAAGCAAAATGTATGAATTTTTTATTTTTACCATATTTACTCATTAGGTATATTATGATATGCTGACTTCCCATGCCATCAACTCCTCAAAACTCCTTCACCATGTAAATGTTATGTGTAGTGACTTGTGCAAACTACATAAACTGCTCTTCAAGCAGCTGGAGTCATGGGGAGCAACATTCATGGGCAATATGCTGTAAACATAGAAAATCTAACTATGCACGATGATGATTCATGATCATGGCGAAGTAGGAAAGGAAAAGACACAATGGTTCTTATGATCCAGTGGTTCTTATGGGCTGGTTTCTACAGTAGTGTAATGTTTCATTGAGATCTTCAAACAGCATCCTCAACATATTGTTGTTTGTGTAAATATTTTCTTTTTGATCATCTATCATGTATCCTTTGGAAATCAACCTTGTGATTATCTGGACAGAAGAGGGTGACATTGTGAAGATCAGCTTGGGCAAGAATCTTAGGCCATTGAGTCAAATGAAGTGGAATCATTCCAAGGTGCCCATGATGGAAGGAATAATTCCGTTTGACCTACAAACATGTCAATAATGCCAATGAACTAATCAATGCTTGCCAAGATCATTGGTACAAGTGATCACTGGGAATTTTTGTATGTTTAGGAAACAATTGACGAAGTATTGACTTGTCCTTGACCCCGAAAACTTACACAAGAAATGTGGTATTGTACATTTTGTAGTTCAAGCTAATTGTCTCCTAGGTAGTTTGTATACATATTACTCATTCCTTTTTAATTTTCATTTCTGTTTTGGCCGCATATTGATGTAATATCCGATGTGCGGGAGTTCTCCAAGTTTTCGAATGAAACGTTTATCCATCATGAAGCTTATCTTTTCACATGTTGTAATGATTGCATTGAAGTACCTCCAGACTATAATGCCCAATGCGTGAAGTTCGGCGGGTGGGTGTGCACTCAGTGAAAGGAACTTTGGAAGCATCGAAAGGAAATCTCTCTCATTAAAACCGACAGGGAATCGAAAACTTGGAGAGGGTAGGAGTGTTCTGAGGTAGTTTGCTACCGGAGCAGTCGCCATCGCTGGAACAGATTGGACATAGCATTTCGAGCTCACGACAAAAATGTTTTGCTAGCTTGAAAGTTAGGACCTAACGTGCCGATAGAATTTATTTTTCGTAGACCTACGCTATTTCGATTGAAGCAACCTGTCCAGTGCAACCCAAGGAGCCACCCTTATCCTCCACTAATCGATAATGCAATGTCAACAACTTGTTCGGGGAAAACCAACGAGTCCGAAGAATGAATGTAAGACTGTGCTCATTTCCTACTGGCTCGTCGTTGCATAGTATTTCGATCTAATGGGATGATAACGCGAATAACATGACATACATCTGATGAACACGAAACGTATTGAAACAGTCAAAACTCATCAAATATATCTTATTTGCCTTACCGACGATTTGGAATCTTTCAAGCCGAGCCTTTGCAAGACATACTTTTTAATACTTCCAATTCGCAACCGACCCGATGTCCTCAAGATTGAATGTCGCAATGGAGGAAGAGAAATTTTTTCGTGTGGTGTCTCGTATGGTTCTAGTTGTAGATCCAGCATGTCATTTGTAGATTCCTGAATCGATGCGGAGTGATGTTTGGGTGCGATTAGAGCAAGGATATGGACGTTTCGTGAACAAACAAGAATGAACACCAACCATGCAGCCAGACTCCACGTACCCTCAATGAAACAACATCCTTCGCAGACTTTCGATCTCCCTCATCATCATCGGCCTTTCGCTTCTTCCCACCACCACCACCCGGAGACTCTTTGACTACAGATTCATACTCCGGCTTTAACTTAATACCCCGAGCGGCATAAAAAGCCTTTTCCTCTTCGTCTTCCTTTTTTCGCATCCAGGGGAAGATTTTGTCGACTACTTCTTGGAGTGTGCGGTCAGCGAGTACTTCGCGGAAGGGGTCGGGTTCGAGACTTAGATTGCTGCGTTTATGAGATGAGTTCGATGCGCATAATGATGAGAGGTAAGGTTCAGACTAAGATTTGAGATATATGTTGCAACAAGGACATAAACTAACAGGGGTCACAAACCCAAAGGACTTCACAAAAAATGAAAACAATTTCCAAGACTCACCAAGTAGGACATCTCCGATGACCCACCCTAAAATGAACGATCAAACAACTCCTACAAAAGCTATGCAGACAGTCCGCGACAGTGTACGGATCGCGAAAGTATCCCCCACACAGAGGACAGATGAGGTGATCTTGAAGGTTAGAAAGCGGGAAGTCCACGGAGTCTCCGTCAAGGGTGGGGCCGTGGAGAATTCGGGGCGAAGGCTCTAATTGTGGTGTGTTCGACAGTTCGCCTCGGTCCGTTGTCTTCTGATTTTCCGATAAAGTGTTGGGTTTAGAAGATTCTAGAGCATTTTTGATAGGCCGATCTATTCCAGCTTTCGGCGCGGTTGCCTCATGCATGGCGACAGAGGCAGCGACGTCCGTTGTTTTGTTTGGTCGAGTCTCGTGCTCCATTGTGATGTGGAAACGCGGCAGGTCTCTATGGCCGTTTCAATCAAGTCAGTTCGTGTTGGTGCACTTGCTCCGGAGATTGATGGTGTAATGTGAAATGCGCGCGGTAGGGATCAAAAGTAGGTTGGTCGGCGGTCGCGGCCGGCAGCGCGTGACATCTACCGACTAAAAATGATTGCACAAATACCTAAATTCCTTACCAGTCAAAACACGAAGTTACACTGTAGATATATACTCATACTAAAGGTATTTGTCCGTTTTCATCCAGCTCTGTCTATTACCTTTCATTACTTAAAAAAAACCAACGTGTTTGAAAGGTACGGCAACATCGCATCCCGCAACCAAAAAATCTCGATACAACTCCACGCACCCGGCACAAGAAAAATTCTGGATCCTTCACTCGGAATCGCGCTCGTTTTTTGATTGATTTTTCTTTCGATCAAAGCACGAGCAAAGCAAGGGATCACAGTACAACGTTCGCACCTGCTGATGCCATGGTACACTTTCTACGTAGGTTATACGTAGGATGCATCGATGCTAAGGTTTTGCGACGACGCAGACGTGCCTCATGGGTTCCATAATTTTCAAAACCCGTCAATCCGCACATCACCCCGTGTAGCCTCACTAACAAAAAAAAACTTCGATACCATGGCAAGAACCAAGCAAACCGCAAGAAAGTCCACCGGAGGCAAGGCTCCTCGCAAGCAGGTAAGACCATACGAAAGATTGCAGGAGGCACCAACAATACAACTGTTCCACTGCAAGAGCGATGTGTCTCTATTACCGAGGGATTCGGTGACGTTTAAGTTTTCCATGCTGACATGCTCGGCACAATTTCTTTTTGTGAACGAACACCAAGACTCCACGACAATCCCCGAATGCTATCGCATTAACGAATCGCTGTCCAATGGATCTGTTTATGCTTGACGAATTATGTCGCCAATGGCGTTGTTGTGGGTGTTCTCGTCGTTTGATCCACATCCCATTACGAATTTTGAAATGTGGCTCGAGTGAATTCCCGTGACTGGGCCGTCCTCTTAAATTTCGCACTTACATGAATAATCACTCACTTTCTGCATTCGCTCGCCCCTCCTATCTGATTGCAACTCACAGCTCGCAACCAAGGCAGCCCGCAAGTCTGCCCCCACTGCCGGTGGCGTGAAGAAGCCCCACCGCTACCGCCCTGGTACCGTGGCCCTTCGAGAGATTCGCAAGTACCAAAAGTCAACTGACTTGCTGATTCGCAAGGTGAGTGTTCGTCCAAATGTTATGAGATATTGTTTTGCACTTTTACCGGCATATTCTTCAATCTGTTCTTATTCCGTCTCATCTTCTATCTCGACATAATACAGGCTCCTTTCCAGCGTCTCGTTCGTGAGATCGCACAGGACTTCAAAACCGATCTCCGCTTCCAGTCCACCGCCGTCCTTGCCCTCCAAGAAGCATCCGAGGCTTACCTCGTTGGTCTTTTCGAAGATACCAACTTGTGTGCTATTCACGCCAAGCGTGTGACCATCATGCCCAAGGATATCCAGCTTGCTCGCCGTATCCGTGGAGAAAGGGCCTAAGAAACTTGACTCGTTGTCGAGTTTGGTATCATCTCAATAGGAATGTGGCTAATGTTGAAATGAAGGCCAAAGCATTTTGTGCTGTGATTTTAGTCGCCTCCCCCTGTAACTTGTTGCACGAATCGTTCGGACTGTCAAATACAATGAGAGTACATGATAGCCTCCTGTATTAAACCTTCATGCACATGAGTTTTCATAACATTTAACCCCCATTAGTTGTACACTCAAACGCCTTCATTGACCATTTAGCGTTCTTAGTACTTGTGTTGTCGACGAGATAGTATCGAGGTTTGATTGTTCGTAAGTTGATCAGATTGAACTCTTAGACTCAATTTGCAAAGTCCATTTTGCTCCCAAATTTAGCTGTAAAATTTTAAGGGGAAGATAATGATTATTATTTTACGCTCAGCTCGTCTAGGGTCCAGCAATAATTATTATGTGGCATGATATGTGATGCTCTTCATCAATTCTTCCACAAGAGGACAGTTGTCAAATGAAGATTAGTCTCACGGTAGTGAATTGAATGAAACGCATCGGATAGGGTTCTGACCCGTCTTCTCACCGCCGTCTAATACTTAGCGTAACTTTCAAGCTACAGCCTTCTTCTCAAATTGTAGATTGCTCTCCATCAAGAAATCCAAAGGCTCTCCAAAACTCTCACCAAAGAACACTTCATTCATATCTAGTCTAGGTGTTCGCCGATGTTGCGAGGCCGCATCCAGTAAATCATTATCGTCCTCCGGTACATCCTCGTGAATCACAGCAGGAGAACCAAACTCATATCCAGTAGCCACCATGAGAGGAACCCCATATCGATCTGGAATTCGTAAAATCTCTTTGGCTCGTCTGGAATCAAACCTGACACAATGTTGGAAGTGAAGTAAAATGATGTGAGCGACGTGGGAGAACTGAGTCTAAGTCAATGACAGACTGATTCATTCGATCAATGTTGCCTCACCCCTCCATAATGCAAGTAGATAACCCATGTGCCGTCGCCGCCATGGTATACATCTGCGCCATTATCCCAGCGTTCTTGTAACTCCAACTCTCAACATTTTCCATAGATGGCATGGGTTGCACCGGACTCATGGCCTTGGTAAAGGATTGTTTGAAAAATGTGGAGAGGTGTGCGCTACTCCCTCCCCCCCAAGTTGGACCGTGCGTATTCGCTTCTCCCGTTAAGAAGGTGGCAGCCACACGTAATACGGCCATGTACCCCTCTTCTCTGACCCCTCCCTCGCGTTCGAGCTCATATACCCGATCAATTCTTTTGGATGGTTCCAAGTCTGTACAAAATACGGCAATTCCCGAGGCATCTACTGTTCGATATTGATTCCCAACACCAAGCATGGCGTGTTTGGATAATGTTGATTTGATGGGGGAGGACCGAAGAAGGAGAATGTGCGTCGGTTGGAGGTTGAATCCGGATGGTGATGTCTTTGGTTTAATTGTTCAATCATAACGATGAGACGAGTTATTCAAATGCCAGTGATAGCACCTATCCCACTGAAACTAAGTATACAAAAATGAACCCTCTTACCAAAGTCATTCCAAGAATATCCCTCCACACACCATCCGGCACAATTCGATTGGGTTCAAATTTCTTCGTAGATTTTCTAGCGTGAACCACTTGACGAAATGCTTGGAGTTTGACGTTGGCGTCAGCTTGCAGGGCGGATGTGCTCCGAGCCCGCTTGATGAAGGCGGTAGAAAGCGATTTGGTTGTCGTGGTGGCGGTGGCAGTTGGGAAGGGCTTCATTTTTCGATGTTGTTGTCGTTTGCGGTGTTCTTATCAGTTGTGCCGCATCGCCTTACACACCGTGCCCGTTGTTTTTCCGTGGTGTGAGAGCTTTTTCACTTTAAATTGCATGACTACAATTCATACGGATGTTATGGTATTGTCCCTATTGTACAATACCATACCGTACGGTACAGACCTATCTGCCTTTTATGAATAGGACCTCCATGTGCCGAAAGATTTTAGATTTTGTCATAAGTACCGTTTTTAACACATTCAAATAATCAAAAACAGAGGAAAGAATTCAACATTCTCGCAAAAAGAACGTTTCGGTTACGTGCCAATCTCAAAAATCAAGCGCTACTTTCTCACCACCTTCTCAATTCTTAAAAGAGTTGCTTAATTAGACTTGACGCGTTGTCTTCCTAGCTTTCTTCGTCAACGTGCGAAATAAGAAGTAAATGCTCACCCACATGATGCACCCAGTGCAAACAACATAGCACAGTCGATCAACGTTGGGATTTCCGCTCTCTGCCGACGATCTACCGCCGGCTCCCCCCTCTCTGACGACCTACACAAACAAACAAACACTAATCTCCATCCAAACACAGCAACCATGGCAACTCCCGCCCCGAAATCAACCCCCGGCTCGATGGCCTCCTTCAACATTCTCCACGGGTTCCCCGAGGCCTTGGTTCGCGGAATGCGCTCTTCGTTCCTGGGCGATGCCGATTATCATCATTTGACGCAGTGTGAGACATTGGATGATGTGAAGTTGAATTTGAGTGAGACGGATTATGGGGATGCGTTGGCGGATATGGGGGCGTTGATTCCTACGGGGTTGCAGAAGGCGGCGGTGGAGAAGGTGAGTTCTGCTGGAGGCGGGACACAAGGGGAAGGATTTTGTCGTTATTTGAGTGCTTAGAGTTGGCATGTTTATAGGGTCCACATTTGTCAGGTAATCAATGTTGTGACTGACCTTTTGATCCAAAGAATTGATGTCTCAACGGCTTGCTTAAAAGGAATCTGTGCGGGGCATAGCGGTTGAAAAGAGTTCACCGATCTTGTTTCTCTGCTTGGGCTCAATTCTTGCGCCTAGTTGCTGCTGGGTACAACTTTCATGGGGGCAGTGCCTAATCACGGATATGAGATGGAGGCCTCAATGCTGACTCACTCACATGGCGTGCATTCAAGAGATTTAACTGAACACTGGGCATCTCACTGTTGATCCGCCTTATTTTTTAACACAGCTCGTGACGGAATTTCAATACCTCCGTACCCAAGCCATCGAACCGCTCTCCACATTCCTGGACTTCATCACCTATGAATACATGATCGAAAACGTCATGCTCCTTCTCAAAGGTACTCTCAGCGGCCGCGACATTAACGAACTCATCGCCCAATGCCACCCCCTCGGCATGTTCAAGGAGTCCACGATGCGATCCATCCCCACCTTCGAGAGCTCTCCACGCGGATACCAGGACCTCTACCAAACCGTCCTCGTAGACACACCCGTCGGACCCTACTTCTCCCTCTTCCTACAAGAAACCGCCGCCCGAGGAGAAGTCTCCAACGTACTCGAAGAAGTCGAGATCGAAATCATCAAATCCTCCCTCATCAAGTACTGGATCGAGGACTTTGCACGATTCGTCGAAAACCTCGGCGGGGAAACCGCCGCCATCATGGGTGACCTCCTCAAGGTCCGCGCCGACACCAACGCCATCAACATCACGCTCAACTCCTTCGGAACCCCCCTCAACGAACCGGCCATGCGAGCCTCCGACAGAAAACGTCTCTATCCCTCCGTCGGACACCTCTACCCCGCTGGAACGTCCATGCTCGCTGATGTGGGAGACGAAGACGAGCTAGGCCGAGTCCTCGAACTCTTTCCTCAATACTCCTCCATCTGGAACGTCCATGCGGCGGGAGGAGAGGGAAAATCCATCGACGATGCCTTTTACGAACGGGATGTCCAAATGCTCGAATTGGCGTTCGAGGGGCAGATGCACTATGGATCGTTTTATGCCTATGTCAAATTGAAGGAGCAGGAGATTAGGAATTTGGTGTGGATTTCGGAGTGTATTTTGCAGCAGCAGAAGGAGGAGATTAATAAGTTTGTGCCGGTGTTTTCGTTTCATGCTCCTTGGAGGTCGGGGAGCAAGAGCAGGCATTAGATGAGTGATGAGTCGCTAGACGTTTTGAATGAATAGTTGGTGTGGCTGCAAATGGTTGGCGCTGCTTCTTTTTGTAGATGATGGGAAATTTATGTTTCACTTCACCTAAGTGGAGTTGTTGTTAGATTGTTGACGTTCTGTTGCATCGGTATCACAAGTAAATTAAGCCAGGTGCAAAATTCATACTAGGTACAAACGATGGCGTTGATCGCGCCATTTAGAACACAAAGAAAAAATGAGCTATCTAGCTTCTGTGTTCTGTTTGGCCTGAAGCAATGTAGTTTGTAACATGTTAGGTCAAGCACATTCGAGTCCAATCCTTCCAAATAATTGTGCAACAAAAGCGTTTTAGGAAGAGTATGCTGAACTATGGGAGGAAGTCTTGTTAGAATGTGCAGTAGTTCCCAGATTGAATCATATTCACAGTTCAAAGCTTACACTACGTGTACTACGATCAGTGATTTGTTTTGAAAAATCACCAATGCCTCGAGAGGAGTTTATCCTATGGTTCAAATTGTAGCAGACGAGCTAGCCCGAGCTATAATTCTCTACTTTGTTTGACTGACGTATCAACGAAGAAGTCAAACCTCATGTATACATGTAATCCGGCACACTTTCGTTCAACTCAAGACCCTCGAGAGAATTGCCCAGCAAAAGAGATTGAGCAACTGGATCAGAGGAAGTTGAACTATCATGCGCAACAGGATCAACCACGGCCTTGCCCTTAGTGTATTCGAAGGTCTCATAACCGAAAGATTGGAGGAGTTGAAGTGTTGGATATTGGGTAATCTTTGCCAACGAGGCGCCACTTGCATAGCACTCTGCAATCTTCGGGTCCTTAATCATTTTGATACCGAGCATCCGCTCAAGGGCCTTACTATCTTCTTCGTAGCGTTCAATTCCATATTCGATGTGATAGTCAGAGTCGCCACCAGCAAGATCCATGATTACGCTAGCTTCTATGTCGCTGTAGTTTTCCAAGCCAAGAGATTTCCTCGCTCTCTCCGTAGCCTCTTCTTTGCCCTTGATATCCCTCTCTTTCGCCTCAATGGCCCTCGATATCTTTACTGTATCGCCAATCGGGATGCGTCCATATTCAATGATTATCCCTAGGGATTGGTACAGAGTGTTCAGGGGATCCAATCGATGTGTTATCAATGCCTGCTCCTTCTGAGCATCGCTGGAAAGGATTCCACAGTGCACAGTGAAGAAGTGTTCCCAGGTAAAGTTCTTGCCAGGGTCGGATTATGGTTTGGATGTCCGCAAGGACTGCATGTATTCGGACGAAAATTTGATGAGACACTGTGTTGCCTCTTGGGCTTCTTCTTTTAAGGCAGATAAAAAGTCACTTTCTTCGCCGTCACGTTCTTTATCCTGAGACGGCGCCTTTTCTTCCATCGCATCACCTTCCTCTCCACCAGTGATCCAGTCGCCACTTGTCATGGTGTTAAAGCCGGCGTCTTGCTTGGATTTCACTATCGATCGTTGATACTCGCAAAGCTCCATTAAACCCGACTTGACTTCAGAATCCTCAGGCGGTGCATTTTCTCCCTTTGCACCGCCTGCTTCTCCATCATTATTTTCCTCACTTGTCATGGGTGGTAAAGAAAATTTAATAATATTCAATGATCTTGTTTTATACCACTTCTTGAACGTTTCTCAAGTCTGAAATTTTCAGCACAATATCCTCAAGAACACCAGAAGGTCTCAGGATCCTGTGATGTACAAGAGGTAGGAGATAAGAGTGAGCTATACTATTAGCTACTATATCTAACACCCCCCCACAATCCAATGACTCGTATACTAGGGATTGGATTGGATGAGTGCAGAACAGGAAGTGATCATTGTCCACGGGTATGAATCGACACAACATTTTGCTGCCGCTGCTGCCGATTCGCTCATACACATGTCATCAAGCAATACCCCTGGTCCCATAGTTGGAGTGTGTTGTTTGCTGTACGATGTGTAGCATGGAGAGTATAGCGGTGGGATATGTCCCATGATGTAATCAACATGTCTGTAAAATAGTGTGCGGTCCAAAATTTTTGTCATGTGGTCTGCCATGTTGATGGATGTGTGAATGCGTTCTAGGATCATAATATCGTGTTCCACCCATTCCGCTAACGCAAAATATCGTATATCCATATGTCGGGTCCTTGTGGTGGGTTTCTGTGCATTGGCCATGGCAGTGCAAGCGTCATTGTCCTCATATAATATCGTAGCCGCTTGTTGTGGTATCCCTAAATCTCAAAGGATGCTTCTGATAAAGAGAATCATCTTACCGGTGTCGCATGCCGCCATGAACTCAGCCTCAGTCGAGGATAGGGCAACGGTTGGTTGGAGTTTGGTTTTGTATGCGATGGTGCCTCCTGCTAATTGTACGATGGTTCCCGAAAACGATCGCCGGGTTTTGGTACATGTCGCCCAATCAGAATCGGCATACGCGTGTAGTTGTAGACTGTCATGAGTGGGTCGTTGTACCTGCGAAGGGAGTTGTCCATGCAGTGCTGTAGCGCATACTGGTGGTGGATGTTCGGGCAAGTCCATTCGTGGGGACGCTCTCCAGTAGTATATACCATCTTTGCGCGTCGCAATCAAGTATTTTATGGCATGTTTGACCGCCTGAAAGTGGATCTCCGCCGGGTTAGCACTGTGCTGTGCACACTTTACTGTGACAGTAGAAATGTCCGGGCGACACGTGACCATGGCGTATATCAATTCACCAACGCCATTCCGATACCCAAAGTGGTATTTTTGTTGGAGGGCCGTTACTGTGGCTGGGTCTTTGTCGCCTTCAGCATTATGGAATGTTTTAAGAAAGGACTCGTGGGTTGGTATTGGGAGTGGCCGTTCAGCGGTGAGTGGTACCTCTTTATGCCATAGTTCCAGATATTTGCTACCCATCTTTTCGATGTACGTTTCTGCGGAGAGCTTTATGTAGTGACGTGTTTGTTGTACATCTATGCCATTGAAGAGTGTAACCATCCCTTGCCGTTTAATTGGCATTGTGAGGTGGTCGTCAATGGCATCGTAGAACAGGTGTGCAAGTTTTGCGGTGGGTGCCGCGAAATCAAAGTCGTCCACTTGGCGTTTGAAGTAACACTTCTCACCATGCCATATACCCATGTAAAGGCATGGTTCGTGGGTAGTCGGTCTAAATTGATGAGTTTTAATCATTTTGTCACACCATTTCTCCCACAGCCGCGGCGATTCAGGATGTCCCTGCATGGCCCGCATTACAGGGATGACATACCCGTCTGGGATGGGTGTTCGTCCTTGGTGAACCCACCACTCACAAAAGGCTCGATCCGGTTGGATGTAAAATCCTTGTTTGGGGGCTGGTGCCTCACTGAAGGCATTGCAGACGTCTGCCCCAAATATGAGTAGATTTTCTGCAGCTGATATCGCATAAAACATACGCGACGCCGTATGGTCCACACAATTTGCATACGTATAGTCCAGTAATCTAACTTTGCCTCCTCGAGTGGACCCATCACATGCACATCTTGCCTTTTTTTGTTTATCCAAATCTTTTACGTTGTAAGTCCATACTAAGTGGAAAACCTGAGATCGGTCCTGCACTAGTGTTGGTGTCCCAAACATGAACTGTTTCTGGTACTGATCTAATTGTAGGAACTCCGACTGTTGCCATTCCTCCCAATCTGCTTGTCGCAGGAGTTTCCCTCGCGTGAGTTTTGAAAAAGCATAGTTGTAAACTCCGCCGCTAGCTATCATGGGCACCTGTTGTTTGGTTATAAACCTGTCGTTAAGAAAGAATCGTGTGTTGAATTGGTCAATATTAACTTGTGGTATTCCATCACTGGTGAGTCCATCCCGTATTTCAGCATGTGCAAGGAGGAGTTCACAGTACTGCTGTTCTTGTGATTTTGCCAGTGCCAGTGCATTCCTCACATCCGCAATTGTCGTAATGGGCATGGTGCCCACTTGCCTTAGCCATGCTCCTTTAACTCTCGATCGCCACCGTGGAATACGTGCCGCCGGGGTCGAGGGGTCCATCATTGCAATAATCACTCTTTGATCTTCCTCCACCATCCTGAGACCTGCCGTCGGATTGTCATTTGGGTGCCACCGTCGAATGTCTAAGTGCTCCTTGAAGACATCGAAATACGGATCCGGTGAGAGATATATCTGTTGGAACGTGTCGGTTGGGTTGTCGACTCCAATGTGAATGAATGCGACTGCTCCGTCGTGGCGATCCACCTTGGTGGCACTTGCGACATACAGTGTTACACTGGGTTCTGGGCTTATTCGGAATGGTAATGGGTGTAGCGTTGCTTTGGGTGGGAGTTTACGAAGTGGTAAAGGTGATATGATGGGGTACGGGGCGGATGGAGGTATTGTCCATGGCATTGATGCAGGATCCTCATCCAGCTCCATTCCCATGTCGAACAACAGCTGTGCCGCTGGCGGGCGTTGCGGTTGGAGGTACCATGCCTCGTCGAAAACAGCATGATGTGACGTCTTGACTATACCTGAATGGACGTCTATGTACCGGATGTTATCATCCGTGGCGGTGTACCCAATGAATATTCCTGTGAAGTCATGCCGATTGAGTTTCGACTTGCGTTTGCCTGTCACTTTGACGCATACTCTGGACCCAAATAATTTTAACGCACTCAGATCGGGCTTGATGTCCCACCATGCCTCGTATGGTGTCTTCCCAATAGCGCTGTGCGGCCTCCTGTTCATTAGGTACACGGCGTGCAGTGCGGCTGCCGACCAATACTGTGCTGTCAAATCAGCGCCATATAAAATGTGCGCGTGATTGTTGCAATTGTTTCATTGTAGCGTTCAGCCTGTCCATTCTGGGAAGGACTATCCGCTCCCGTCGGTTCCACTACATATCGATGCTCTCTGAGAGCCATCGTTCTCCATTCAATGCAGCGGGCGAGCTCGCCTCCTTGGTCCACCCTAATGAGGCCTCCATCTTCGTGTCCATATTTAGCGAGGAAGAGTCGGATGATATCCACTGGGGGTTTCTTGGTTTTTGTAAGAAATAACCAGGTGTAGCGAGATGTTTTATCTACAATTAAGAGATATGACGTCCGTTCTCACGTTAGCGGACTTAAAATCCTCAGTAGATGCTCGTAGGAACCCGAAGTCCATGTGAAATTGTTGTCCTCTCTTGCTGAGTGAAATCGGATTCCTACCTGCAGGCTGTTTCCGAATGCGTGCCTGTTCTTTGAAGTCAATGTATCTGAATGGGTGAAACTCAAATTCCTTAGGTAGGCCAATAGCATGCTTTGGGAGTGCCTTCAATTGTGTTTCGTGACATGCACCCATTCGTAGAGACCACGTTTCAGCCTCCAGGATTTTAGCCTTATTCGTGGGTTGATATCTAGTCGTGCGTGGAACCCCTCTCTTAGTACTCTGGGTACGTTGCCGAGCCAGGTCGTCCTTTGCCCGAATTTGACGTACTTGCTTTTCTTTATATCCATTGTCCCATTCAGTTGGGTTGACTTGGTAAATATCGGACTTGATGGCGTTGCAATAGTAAAGTCCATTTTGTTGGTGTAAAGTAACCTGCTTCGTTTCGTTTGGGCCTTTGAACTGTAGGATACCTGGTTGTCCAATTCGACTGCCCATCTGTGTCGAAGACGTAAACTGTGGTGAGTGGTCCAGAATCGCTTGTGGGGAGATAATGGTATCTGATGCATACGGGTTGTAGAAACATCTGGTGCGTATTGTATGACCATCATCACATTGTATCCGTAAAATTCCCATGTACTTGCATTTTGCCATGTCCACCGTGCGTCCATCACTCTCAAGTGCCATGCCAACCGACACTGGTTGCGCGAGTTCCTCAATATTCTCCAACAAATGCCACTGATTTGTCATACAGCAGTTTGCTCCCGAATCAGCCATTTTTCCTCTAAGGCCGACGGAGTTGTCGGTGGTGCTGTAGGTATGTCCGTACTCGCCAATGTCTGCCACCATCGTTGGTGCAACGATCGTTTCCGGCGGACTTCCACCATCCATTCGTTCTATTTCATCCAACTGTTGCACTTCCTGCACCATCGGTATCAACATCTCCCGCTGATATATGATCTTGGGAAAGCTGTGAGCCGTTGAGACGTGTAGGCATAATGATTCTGCCAGTCTCACCGTGCCGGACTGATCCGTATTGCAGGGGAAGTCTGTGACTGCTGTAGGAGAGTCTGGACGAATGAGGTCCATTATGCACCCTTGTGGAATATTCTGGATTTCTTCTGTCACACTGTTGTCGTCCAACTCATACACGTGTGCGTCGCTTATGGGATGGTGTACCTGTTTTGATTGTGTTTCATTTACATTGAAATGTTTTGTCAGCGGTGTACGGATCATCTGGATGGTGTCTTCTGTCTCAACTGGGATGCTTTTGAATTCGCTAGTGTGGAGTACGTTTCAAAGCGTGCGCTTGTCATTATGTTCTCCATCAATTGTCCTACCATTCAGGCCGTTGCTAAGGTCCCGGCCTCATTCCTGGGAAGTTGTCCCACACGTGTCATCTGCTTGGAAATACTCCCAGTCCATTTGTTCATCGAGCTCATCAATGTCCTTCAAATATCGATCCATATACGTGTGCAATACCTGGAGCGGCTTGGCCTGTGATGCTTCCGCACTATTCGGGCATTTCAGGGCTTCCTCGTTTCTTTTGAACCAATTCTCCGCCGTTTGTTTCATCGCTTCAGCATTTCCAGATTCACTCATGTACTTTCTAATGAGGATGGCCATCGCAAGGGTGTCACATTGTGTAGCCGCATGCCCTATCAGTCCGCATGCGTGACATTTGATGTAGGGGTCGTAAGCGCGTCGTCGTCGTGGGTTATTCCGCGCTCGTTGGGGTTCAGGAGTTGGACGTGTGGACTGTCTTGTATTATCCTTCGTGTTCCGGAAGGTTTGATTAATCCTGTGACGGTGATGCGTATAACCCTGCATATATCGGTTTAATTCACTCGTGATGGTCGACAGTGAAGCCTTCTTCGTTGTGTTCGTCTGGACCATCGGTTCAATTGCCGTCGGTATACCCCTTGTGGGTTTATCCTGAGCTTCATCTCTCATACTCAAGTCACTGTTGAGATTTGCTTTGGTGGCCCTTAGCAAACGAGTATTGTGACTTGTCACTGGTTCAAAATCCTCATCTGATGCATCTGCATTTGAATCCGCAATAAATGTTGCCATGTTCCCGATTTCAAAGCGCGCTGGTAGGGGTGCATTGGCGGGTCGTTCTAGAATTGCTGTCTTCAGGAGGAGTGCAGCTGCTCGGTATGTCACTCCACCTTCCTTCTTCACTGCCTCAAGGAACTTAATCGCCGCCTTGCGAGGTTCCACTTGCTCCCCTTTCTTCTCATATAGTTGCATTATCACGTTGAATTGGACAGCGTAGTCAAAGATATTGCGGCAGCTCCCGAACGTTGGCCACTTGATGTCAACCATGTGTGGCTTAAATGGATCAACGTATAGTTCCAGGAGGATATGTAACATTTCGTATCCGTTGGGCGGGATGCGGTTCTTCACATTGAGTAAGAGTTGGTCTAATCGCCCTACTTGATCAATATTGTGTGGTATCAAGTGTCCATAGAGAATTTTTGCAAGTGCTTGGCCCATGCGATCATATTTTAATTCACCAACGCCGGGTATGCATAACCCGACGATGCCGAATTTTACCTCTATCATCGAGAAGGGCATGACCGCAATGTTATAACTATCAATCAGATCATGGAACTGGGAGACAAAGTCTATGACATCCGACTGTCGTGTGGAGGCCAACGGATTGAACAGGCTAATATCTTGAAGTAGCTGCTTTTGGTTGGGACCTACAATCTTTCCTCGTGATGTTGTCGTGTGCCAATTCGCCATGAGCGTTTGATGCTCACTGTGAAAGGCGCGGTATGCTTTCATGCGGTCCGAGAATCCAATCCTTTCCAAATCGTATATGCGCAAGGTTTCCACCCCATCGAGTCCCATTAAATATCCGTCATCTTTCTGGAAGGCCTTTTCAAACTCATCATCAAAGTCCTTGCAGAGGTTTTGTGCATTTGGCCCCGCGGTATTCACCCATCCATACGCGTTCCCCTCCTGTTGCTGTCGCTGTTGATGCTCTCTTACTCCAGCATTCTTATGCGGTACCTTTTCCTCTATAATGAGGTGTGGGTAAGCTTGTCGCAACTGGGAGGGTGACATGAACGTAGTGTTTGTTGGTAGCGAGTGTTCCATTGTCATGGTCGCCTGATGTTCATAGGCATTCAGCACTGTTTTACTGCGTTGCTCCTCATCCATTCGTGCCATCCGTCTTTGTTGCTCCGATGGTATATTGGTGTCCTGTCCGCCATCTTGTTCCCCACGTTGTTGGTGGATGTCCGCGGGCGGGCAATCACTTCTGGTCACCTCTTGCCATCGGTTTGCTTGCTGTTGATCCTGTACCCGTACGTCTGCCCTGGAACGAGATGTGTGATATGGATGCGCTGGTGGTTGATTTCGCTTTGGCGTCGATGAGGTATACCGGTTGTCTGGAGACCGAGAGGCATTGGTGATGTTCTTCTTTAGAGCCTCCTCGGGTTGGCGTTCTTCGCCGTCAGGACCGTTCGTTCTCTCCTCATTCCTTGCTGGTGTACCCGGAGGGTCAACGCTGTGACGACTCATGCCCGCCTGGCTGTCCGTTGCTCTGAGGGCGTGGGTGATCCCAATTTCCTTCGGTGGCCCCACGTTGTGTGCGTCGCTTGGTGGCTTTTCAATTTGAGCGGCAATTTTCTCCAGTGCCTCCTGTTGTCGCGTTCCACATTGGACCAAGTCGTCGTGTTGTATCTTTGCAGCTGTTTCTAGGAATTCCTTTATGTCCTCGGTGTATTGTTCCCCTGTGGCGCGTAATTCCTTCCTCACTACCGCCGTCTTCTTGTTGAATAGTTGCCAGACTTCGTCCAATCGTCTCGTAATAGTAGAATCGATTCGTCGGTCCCATTGGGACTCTTTGTCCGATAGAGTTTGTTGAATTTCGTTGGAGACTATTTGCTGTACTCTAGTGACGTCATCCGCCACGCACTCCCGTTTCTTCATTCTCTCATCTAATTGAGTCCATTTATCCTTCCAAAAGGCATGGGCGTGAACCAGGTCATTCTCTAATTTGGCGGTCTGCTTTTGTAGTTTGGTCAGATTCGCTTGTGTGTCTTTTAGCTGAGAGCTCAGGTTGTTCATTGTGTGTCCTTGCCCTTTTATTCTGGTTTATGGTGGTTATTAGCTGCCTTGCTTCTTGTTGCACTTGCTCCATGTCCGATTGCCTGGCTTCAACTGATTTGAGTAGGTCATTGACAGGACCAATCTGGGCCAACGTTTGACTGTTACGTTTCATCTGTTGGTCCCATGCTGCAACTTTCTCTTCACTTCATTTGATTGTCGTCTCGATCCAATCTTTTTGCTGTGTTTTTTCATTGATTGCAAGGTTGTATTTATTCCTTGCTTCATGGACCAGGCTTACCACATCTTTCGTCTTCTCCCTCATTTGGGCAATCTCTTGCAGTTTTGCCTTAATGTCCTCTTTTGCCACCATATACTCTGCGTGAGTATCTGCCTGAACTTTTTCCCATTTGGCATATGATTCGTTGACCTTCGCTCGGATAGTGCCCTCCACATCTGCCTTGATTCTGCTGATTTTGTCGTGGATACTGTCGATGCGCTGGTCCTGGATTGCCCTGGATTCGTTGACCGTCTTCACCAAACGTGCCTCCATTTTTTCGAATCGTGCCATGGCTCGTTCTTCCATTTGTTTTATTTGTTCATTGGACTTTTTGAATAGACTAGCCTCCATTTTGTCAATCCGGTCGTTGGATTCCTTAATAAGTGCCCTTGTCCTGTCTTCTCTCTCTTCCATACGGGCATGTGATGCTTCGATCATTGCCTTGATGTCACTCCAAATCGACGGGTCGAACTGGGGGGCTGTAGTATTTGGTGGGGACAACAGTTCCGGGCTGGATCTGTCATATTCGCGTTTGTCGTCTTCCATTTCTTTTTGCCATTGCTCATCTCCTTTTTCCATTTCTGGAATCACCGGGTCCGATTCACAATCGGAACGCTCCTCCTCCTCGGCTTGGTCCCGTAGCTGTTTGTGTTGCTCCCACGCTGTTAGGGAGTTGCTGTCTTCCTGTGCAGTCGCTTCTAAAAACGCACGCATGGGGGCGTCGACGTGTTCGATGAATTCTTCCATCGTCATGTCTTCGGGGTGTTTGGGTGTGCCAGCGGTCGCGGCGGCGGCGGCGCCGGCGGCAGCGGCTGGCGGTGTGGTGGTATTTACGGGGGAGGGTGTTTTTCGAGTTTGTGCCACACTCTCTTGTGCCTTCCACGTTGGTTTGTGAGTGCGGCTGGTTCTCCTCGCCGTGGCTGGGGGCTTTCGATCCGCCATCCCAATCAGTCCAATACGATTACTCTGCGCTTCAGTTTGTTGTTTGCTCCGTTTTGTATTTGTCTTCGCGAAGTCGCGTTGCAAGGGTCTCGTAACCTCTCAGGCTCCTGTGATGTACAAGAGGTAGGAGATAAGAGTGAGCTATACTATTAGCTACTATATCTAACAGAAGGTATTGTGAACATACTTAAAATAAAATACACTGTGTGATCCACACGGTCATACCTACTAAGTCTCAAAATCGACTTAATACATAGTCTATAAACACGTTGACATACAAAGGTCTAACTATTTCGCGAAATAGCTAGATTTTTACCATGCTTCACTACACACGGTCAAGTCAACTTTAGGGAGACTTGGCTTTCATGATCAATTCACCACAAAGTCAACTTTAGGGAGACTTGTGCAGAAGCACAGTAAAACCAACTTTAGAGAGTTAGTACTCATTTTGGTATTCACCTGTTCACAAAATAATTTTTCTTCACATTGTTTTCATGAATTAGTCTGGGATTGTTGACCTTTTCATGGCTGTTCCCCTCTTTTGAATTATATTCTTAACTAGCTAATTTCATTCGTATATTTACACTGCTCGTGCACTTGTAGTAGCCTTACCACATGTCATTGCAGACATGTAAAAATCCACTTCATCGTACTGATGGGATACTGCAGGGTGAATGATCCTTTTAGGGACCAAAGAGGCGGGGGTGTTGTCTCTTGTTTTACTTTGATTTCCAAATTTTTATATTTTCCAATTCATTCTTTCAGTCATTTCCCATACTACCCACTGCACAGAGCACAGTCAACTCCTCAAACAGTTGGCCCTTGGAGAACATAGTAATTGAATTTGTGGTTAAGATGTGGTAGTAACAACTTACAGCCACTAATTATTCATTTGTCAAATTTTCACTAGGCCATTTGTGTTCCCTGTTCCCCTATCCCCACAGACAACAACCAACCCCTCCACAAGCTTGCATTGGGTTGCGGACGCTATGAGGTAAGAACTGACCCCCCAAAGTCTGACTGAGGTTGTGATGAGTTGAATTGAATTTTTAAATTGGTCAATCAGGTGGGGAACAGCAATGCTGCTGCCACTTTGTGATCTGACGATGACATGAAGATTTTTTACTTGATGGCTCATATTTTATTCACCCCTCATGATCCACAAAGGATTTAACCGGCTGCTGACATGCGCCAAGGATACCTACTGGTACTTCTGGCCCACATATGCCCCAATATCAGGACATGGGCATAATCACAAAATAATATTCTTACCATTGAAGGAAGAATCCCACCAAACATTTGGTAAGACCCTTTGGCAAAGACCAGGGAGTCCTACAAGACCCATTGGCAAGACCAAGTAGGCTTGTCTTTCACAGTAAAAACTTCACAAATAGTCCATTGTGACACAAATCGATTTACCATGAAAATTTCATGTTAAAAGCATGAGGACTGATTGTGTACAGTCCTCATTCTCACCCAATTACAATAGCTTATAAAAAATAATTTCCAATCAACTGGAACTTCACGTTCTTATTATTTACTGCATAGAACTTCAACCAACTATCGGCTTAGGTCACTGTCAGCTGCACCAACATCAATATGCCCATGTCAAGTGACGTATAAATGGACAAAGGTTTTGGCAGTGGTCCATTATTGATCATTTTCTTATTTGTGCAACTTGTGAGTTGGGATCACAAATCCACATTATAAGCACCCCCTTTTGCCAATGCAGACCACAACCAGCGTCTTGGAACCTGAAGGATTAGCTTCAAGAAGGGCCTCAACTTGTGATTGTGCAACTGATATGAGTTTGCTTTTGATCATCCAAAGAACTGGGCTCATGTAGAGTGGCATCTGGATGATGTGAGTATGTATTTTCCAGTGAACTGGTAGGAGATACATATATTATATAGAGGGCCAGTTTTGTGACTGGTACTGTGTATACATCTACTGGAGCTCTCAGTCAAATAATGATTGCATTTGTGAATGAAATGTGGTAGCATGCTGGCTAAAGCTTGGCTGTTTATAAAAAATGACATTTCTTGCTGGAGGGAGTGTGATGTTTTGAAACCAGTGCATAATGGAATCCCCCTCAATCAGGTGAAGGGATGGATTGGCAGGAGGTCAATGCTAATAGTAAGATAGACTTTTTCACTGGGACGTTATTTTTACGAGTAACTCAGGATCGCCTTGATCTAATCCTTAGAAGGTGTCAGTTTTATCTATTATCAGATATCACTTCAAATTTTTATTGCTAATTTTTTCACATGACAATAGTCTATGACCTAGCATTATTTACATATAAAATGCGGAATTATAACGAAAATATGGTTTTAAGAAAGGTAATATCTTACGATTATTGTTTATCATGTACAATGTGTGACCTCGAAGCTCGATCGTAAAAATTATGACATTTACTACTCCAGGTAAATACTCATTACAGGTATTCCATCATACAGACTGTGTATGATACAATATCGTTGTTCGTATAATATCATGATGTAACATCGTAGACTTCTCAAAATGACTCCCGGTGCCTCCTGTTCTCTTCAGGTTTGTGTATTTTCTGAGGATGGCCAGACGTATCCATCTTATTTTGCTTGCTAATTTTTTGGTGTATTAATACACATGACAATCCACAAGTGTGGATTATGGACTATGTAGATATCCCGATTTTTGACGATGATATTGGGGGGCATTATATACTCCCACGCAGGAATGACTACAGCTCAAGAAAAATCTCATCTTGTTGATTTTTAACATTAATGTACAGGTATTGTACCATGCCCCATGCACCCACATCTTTGTTTATTGGCTAGAGGATTGTCCAACCCCAACAAAGAGTGAGCGCGATAGCTTATCAGACCGCAGATCATAACAGAAACTCTAGATCAGTCATAGTATCGTGATGATGTGGGCGTGCGAGTCTTAAAACGTCTTAACTGGTAGCTGTGGTACAGAGACGAGTATTCAGATCGTATCCCAATTCTCCTCGTCGGGTGAAGCACATGTTTGTAGAAACTCTACCTCCCTGCTAGGCGTCTTTCGGCACCAGAAGGTGTAGCGTTGATGGATTCTTGAAAACCGCTTTCATACACACACACAAGTTCACGATTGAACGTTCAATATGACTTTCGCGCAATACACAATTTCCTAACGAAAACCGTTGTCGCATCGCGACAAACATGAAAGTTTTAAAAAACCTTCACGGCTTCGGCAAAGTGTTGGACTCGATAACTGATAACCTACACCCGCATTTCATAGTCTTTGCGCAATCCTGTACACTGCACACAAACATAGAAGAAGATGAATCAATACAAAGAGGCGGATCTGCAGGATTTGGTTGCCTATATTCAGCAGGTGAGTCGGCTCGGACTGTACGTGGCGTCGTTCTTTGCTTTCTATTGTGCGCTGACGTGATTTTCATTTGCCATTCGCGTTACATTCGCAGCTCGAGTCCGATCTAGCGAAGAAGGATTGTATCATTGCAGCCCGGGATCGTAAAATTGCTGCTCTACAAGGATCTGATGCTTCTACCATAAGGAAACCAGCTGCAATTGCAATGGAGGATGGTCGCTCTACTAATTGTTTGAGCCCATGTTTGCACCCGAGATATGCGAGTACGCCCAATAAAAGTGTCCATGTGTCTGACGAATCCTGCGAAACCGAAAGTGATGACAGTTTCAGCAGCCTCGGAGTAAGCCTTTTGGAACCCGATTCCAAAGGTGACGAATTGCTTGGATCTTTCCAGTCTAATGGACGATGGAATATTCCTTTTGATGATTCAAGCGATGATGACCTCGTTCCAAAATCATCAATGGACAAGGCCAATCCTCGCCCAACAACTTTGAATGATATTTGTTTTAAGCCAATTAAGAATGGTGGCGTAGACAATGATATTTCTGACGTTGCAGACGGGTTCGCTGCCATGGGTGTCACTCCCGTAAGACCAGCTGCAATTCCGGCGTATACTTTACCTTTCCGACACACTGGGATCTCGCCTATTCTTCATCCAGTGAGGCGCGGACTGTCGAGAGTAGATTCTGATGGGAGTGACAAGGAAAACATTGATCCTATGTGTACTAGCAAGAAGCTTACTGCTGAAACTTGCAATCTTTCGCAAGGGTTCAGTAGCCCATGCCGCTAGATGGAGCGTTGTTCGATAATCTGTGTTATGTTTCTTGATGTATAAGAAAACTCTGTGTTTTGTTCGTTGAAGTAGTTGAATTGCGAGGGCAGTTCGTTAACATAGAAGATTTTTAGAAGTGTCAAAACTAAAATTGTGGATGCTACTTTTTGGCTGATCTTGGTCGTTAATGAGATTGTTCGAATCTTACTGAGAGATTTTCAGTTTCAATGCTAAATACTTGCATCTTTTATTTTTCGTGATCCTGGGAATGAAAGAGTTTTCATTTCGGTATTCCAAGCTTTATCCTACTCAGTATCCTTGTCTGGAACGTGTTCATTTGCGAAAACCTTCTGTCAACTCGCATAGCAGAAGATTTTCGAAATTGAGATCTGGCGAGTTGAACTAATGTCGCAACTGAATGAACAACTGTCTTGGTCTGGTGCATTCGAACTTTGAAGATTCCTCGCCAAGAGATCTGAGGAGCGACATGCTCAATCAAGTGACGCTATGTGCGGGGCTCGAGCTCGATTTATCATGGGTGGACTCGCACTGTGACTGAGGAGCTGCGTGTCATCGCCAAAGCATTCTATAAGCGAGTCTAAGGAGCAAAATGATCGATGGCGTCTTGGACAAATCATAGCTTGTACCTGAAATAAGGGAGTATAAAACTTTGTCGATTTATTAAGCGCTATTACAAAACTACTCCGTGATCTTGGGCTCGCCTTCTTCCAGAGAAGGTGGAGGTATGACTTCTTCTATATCTCTAAATAATGGGCTAGATGCATCTTGGTCATCTTCCTCCTCATCAGAAGGATAAGTTTCAACTCCTTCGCGCAACTCTAAACCCTCATTCTCGTCATCATCCAAACCTACCACGTCTCCACGTTTTATCAGTTCATCAAACAAAACACCCACTTGATAACACGCCAGCCATAAAGATATCGATGCTACTATACTCGGCAAACTACCATACTTTACAATCCCGTCAATACTCCCCGCGAAGTTATTAATAGCACTCCCTGTAGCCTTGGCAACTCTCTGCCCCACCACATCAATCCAAAACTTGGCTTTAAACTTGACAACGTCGCTGGTGGGCATGTACAACACTTCCTCGGAAGGGTCGTGCACTGAATACGTCAATGCCTTACAGATGCTCAATGCTATAAAAAGGAAGTATAAGTTCTGCGGAAATATGACAAAGGCGCATATTGTGACGATCAAGAGGAAGGTGGGAAAGATTCGAATAGTCGTGCTCAGTCCGTAGCGTTTGATGAGTCTCGGGAATGCATAAAAGGATAGAAAGAGGGACAGTATGTTCACTGTTTGTCCGTACCAGCCCATGAATTGAATGAAGGTTATTCCTTGCCCTTGCTTTGAGGACGGCACGTTTAAGTTTGAATCATCCTCTATACTGACACCAACCCCAAATCGATCTAATCCAATGAGATTCAACTCGTAATGCATACATGTGAGGGCTATTTCGTAGAGGACCGATACGGCCAACACCAGCTTCAGATACTCGTAACGAAATATAAGGAAGAGACCTCCCAGCAGATCATGGCAGATGCTGTTTGCTTCTGATTCCTTGTTCCGTTGAGGTTGCTGTTGTTCTATTGTGCATGGCGCTTCCGAACTATTTCGATTCAAAACTGCACCATCTCTTTCAGGAACTATATCGTGCACCATTGGCTTCGAAAACAACTGAGCATACAACGCCATAATCCCCATCCCCATAGCTATACACCCACACGCCACAAATATCAAAATGGGGGTAACCTGTGAATCATTGTCTTGAACCCCCTGAGATATAGTATTGGCATCCACTCTCCCCTCTTCATCCAACACGACGCTTCTTCTGCCCCGGCTCCCCAATACTGCTGATAGCGTGCTTCCACAAATCGCCCCAGCTTGTGCCACTGCCACAATCGACCCGTAATGACGTTCTGCTGCCTCCAATGTGAGATGTGAATTAGCAAACGCCCAAAAGATAGTGATGGAGACCGATCCGAAGGATTCGATAAGGGCGAATAGTGCATATCCTAAGAATGGGTAATACCAATCCCCTTTTGTGTCGACTGCATTGGCATGGAATTCGCTGGATGGAAAGGCATCCAGACCCCCGATGCCGAGCTGTGCTACATCGTTCACCTCATGAAAAATTGGATTGGGTCGAAACGATGGATGTTGCCGCAATGCCACTGCCACAGTCACAAAGAAATGAATGTACACACTTCCAACAACATAAAATGCCACGGGAGAAATCTTGGATGACGATTGTTCATCAGTCCCACCCTCCAACAATTCTCGATCAGCAGCCCTTCCCCAACGAATATGCCTCCAAATTCGTCCAGAAACCACACCCATCCTCTTCCACCCCCACTTTCCATCCCTCTCTCTCCTCCTATGAGCTGGTAAATTCCTCTCCCTCCACGACTCCTCCAAAGCCGCATTCGCCTCCTCCTCCTCCGCCTCCTCCTCCTCCCCCCTCCTACTCCGTCTCCTCCATCGATCCACCCCCTCCATCCCCAACGCCACACCCACCACCACCAAAAAACTCACCATCTTCGCTCGTGGCTGATGCCTCCCCAAATCCCCCGCCACAAGTGCCGCCAACGTCGGCTCCTTGATGGAATCAAGAATCCAAAAGCTGCAGAGCGTAAATGCCAGGTACAGCGAGAGGAGGAGTATACGTAACGGAAGGCAGTGTCGGTGATGGAGGAGTCGATGGAGCAGTTTGCGATGGAGCGGTGAACTGCGGTTGTTTGTGGTGGTGATGCCGTCGTAGTCGAATGGAGATTCATTCGATTGGATAAAGTCGTGATAGGACGATGTTTGGAGGTAGTTGCGCACTCGTTCGGTGGCGGCCGTGCGTGGTTTGTATCGTATGGAGAAGGATCCGATTTTGATTTTGGCTGGAGCGAGGAGGGGGAAGGCTGTGTCGTCGTCGTTGGTGTCGTTGTCGTCGTCATTGGTGGGGAGGTGGGAGGAGTGGGACGGTGGGGAATGAGTGAATGATGGGTTGCTTTTTCGTGGTGGGTTGGCGATTATTTGGTTTTCGTTGTTTGCGGCTGTTGATGCGGCTGCGGCTGTGGTAGAGACGCTGGTGGGTGGATTAGAGTTATTGGCCGCCATGGTGCAAAGTGCCCGAAGGCCACGATTTTTGTATGATGCTTCGTGTGAAGATGTGTGATTAGACGTAAAGTGAGATCCTTTCCAAGCACAACAAGACCTAAAACCTCGAGAAATGCATCATGGAAATAACGGACGAAAATACCTACAATAGTCTAAACTCATTTATTTTTTATATGATATTTCTTTGATTAAGAAAAATCTAATATATACATTTAGAGGTGATACCATTCCTTTCGATAACAAAAGTATCAACTAGAAGCGATATACGTAGGAATCAATAGTAATGATAATGTGTATCCCGATTCCAAAGAGCCTCCGGATTATACGATACAATAATATTTCCCCGATTTTCATGACATGTATGTTTTCACCCATTGAATCAACCATGGACATTCCTACAATCATACATTGTTTCCCCTCTGCACAGCAACATGTCAATATGCATAGCTCCTTGTAACTCTGGTTGGTTGCTGAGTTGTGCAAAAATATCACCAAACTCACATCACATCATCTTCATGATACTCTCGTAAACTTGTATGATCCACTCTGCGACCGTTTTACAATACTGTTCCTTTGCAATCCCACACATCCCTTTCCATCATCCTGTCTTCACACTTTTGACAAAGACAACATGGGGGTTTGATCATCCCGAAATCTATGGGCTGGCACAAGGAAGTGCAACCAGCCGGGATGTGCACAACCACAATTCACATGGATTGAATTCCACTAACAACTGAACCCATCTCCTGCACATGATATGAATCAAGTCATTTGACGGCTGCAAGACGACGTCGATCCACTCATTCATTTTGGACTCATCCATCCGGGCCTTCTCCTGGCATGTATATCTTCCCTTGTCTGGGTATGTTCCAAATTTGAGAAGTGCAATGCATCCTTGGGGCTTGCCTTTGAAGATAACAAATGGGAGCAACACTTTCCCGCTCATGGTGACTGTTGCAACAAGAGTAACACTGTCATGGCAAGAATGACATGCTTGGTTTCAGTTGTTGAAGCTCTGGAAAGTATCATCTGTGCTCCATTGATATCATGCATTATGTTGGAGTGATAGGAGAATGGAATTGGTGCCTGGTCTATATTAAGGGCATTGTGGAGATTCCTAAATTCAAGTTTCACCTTCATCACAGCTATGACATCCTCAGTTTGGCCTCACTTTCCATGAAATGTTTTTGCATGGTGTGCATTGCACAGTGGTATGTGAGGCTGACAAAACTTGTAAAGCGATGTACTGCCAGCTCTTGTTCTCATCTCAACTCATCTTTGATGTCCAGAAGGAGACTAGCGGTCACTTACAATACCATCCTATTGGTGACTTGGAAACCCAGCTGGAAAAGTTGAAATGTAAATTGCGGCAACTCCTGCTTCACTTGATCAAAGAGACTTGTTGGGCCCAGGTCAATCTTACATCTGATGGGATGTGCCTTTGGTTGTAGGGCACAAACTCCTTGTTGGTCAACTTCTTCCAGCAGTAACAGTACAGAAACAGAATCCCCAAACTTGTACAAGCTTTCCAATGACTAAGTCCAGAGGAGATGAGTTCATCAACTTGCTGAAGAACACTTCTTTTATCCTTGATTCTGAATGACTTTCAGTTTGCTGTACATTTGACTTTGGCATCCATTATTACCTGAGGAGATAAGCAGTTTGACTGCACTGTTCAACTTTGGCAGTGACATTGAAAAGATTTCTACCATCCAAAAAGAGTTGAGGCATGAGGTGGTAAGGGAGATGACAGAGAAGTGGAGCTCAGAATGGCTGAATGGTGTGATATTTACCTCTCTTGATATGTTGCTGTGTGTAAGAATGCGTACGACCAATTCAGCTACCTAGCAATCTAGTGCTGAAATTCTACTCTCAGATACAACTATTTTATGTGATGTGTTTGTGGTTTTCAATTTTCACAAAGGTCAACTATTTTAAACATTAAAGTTAATCAAGCAATATTCTTATGTCCAAAAAACAGAAGGAAATATTATGTCTAAAAGTTAGAAGGAAAGAATCTTTATGTCTGCAAGTTAGTAGAAATGGTATCATGGTGTCCCAGGATATGGAGTTATCATCTCCTGAGTCCTGGGACTCTTGGCTGTCCCAGGATTAGCTGCAACAGTACCAATGCATCCAGTCACTGACATAGCAATAAAAGGATAGTTGTGACCATGAGTAACCATATTTCTTCAAGTACATAATCCTTCAAATTTAAAGTATCAGTTGAACTCTAGCTTTCTGGTTCACTGTACCTAGATTGGAGAATATCTCCATCATTGGCAGTCCAAATATATTTTTTCTATGGTGTAGCAGTGATTATTCTCATGACTGATCAAGAATTCCTGTCCAGAGTCTTTGTGTAAGTTCATATGGATGATATCCTCTTGCTCCTTGACCCTATGGACTAAGAAGTTAAACTTCTCACCACCATGAATATTAAGATATCTTGAGATTTGGCTTTTGTCCATAGACAATCAATGGTCGGACGGACATGTACATATAAAATATTCATAGAAATGATATCCTTTTTGTCTCCCATGGTCCAACCCAAGCAAGTTCACTTCTAGTCATGTAAATGACTGCAACATGTCGGCTTAGAGATGCCATCATCAAGAGAGGGTCATTGGATGGGCATTGCTCTTTGTCTAAAATGAGCATTGAATTGACATCCTCTTGGACCCTGCAGTTCAAGAAGTTCTCTTCTGGTTTTATGACTCTAGAGTGTTTCTGGCCGTTAAGGTAATGACTTGGGTTTTCAAGGATGATGGTCTTGGTAACACTTCACCCTGAATGGGTCTTGTAATATTTTGGCACAGTATGTGGCTTGCACCAGGAAATACTTTTTGGTCATGCTTGTTGTACTTAACATGTCATAAATTGTGGTTTTGGACAATAAAGAATTGTTTCGCACACAAGTGGTGCTCCTATCATCACCCGTTAGTTTTCTCTAGTGCATCAATTCTACCAATTCTATTATCAGGCGTGTATTCTTAAGGGGGCAAGTTTTGAGTGATCATCTTTTTTAGGATTCTGACATTTTCAAAACATCATGACCAGTAAATATATCCTTTGTGATTTTCACTCATGAAAAGTTTCCTCATGGCAAAATGGCAAGAACCTTTAAAATCACAGGGAAATCAACTAGAGTCAAGGCCCTGTGCAGGAAAGTGATTTGATGCAAATCATAATCTGATGTAGCCATGGTGATACCAACTATATAAGCATAGCATTCTGATCTCCTGGTTATTGGGATATGGTTTGATGCATTGTGTGGTGTGGTCTGAGGTGCTTCTTATTTTGAAGGAACTCAAATATTCTATCATATGGTTTCAAACACAGTATGGATAGCAGACATAATAAAATGCGATCATGTCCTTTGTGAAAAATGCAATCCATTACCTCCTTGTGAAGGTCTCATTCTTTGATTGTCTCCTTATGCAACATTGTTGTTGTCAGGTATTATTGCATTGTCATGATCTTCCTCTGTGATTCAATTACATCTCAAATGCTCACCTACTATCTTCCTGAACTTGTCTTTGAATCCTATTCGTTATGTCAACTCACAGCTTGCACTCAAGATGCATCTGAGTCTACTATTCTGTAAAAGGCATGAAGCAGCCCCATTACAGCAGTAATGGTATGGTGGTTCCAAGTGAGAAATGCAATTACAGGAAATCTTTTGACTTACTCACTTGCAAGGTGAGTGCTGTTGAGCTGTTCTGAACCATGGTGTGTCAATTTGAATGTATTCTCTTGAGCAGTCTGATTTCATTCCACCTCTTCTTCTTCTCCTCATTTATATTAGCAAGAAAAACCAGACTCTCTTCCAACATCTTGTTTGTGAAATTGCACAAGACTTCGAAAATAATCAAAAGATCCAATCTCCTGCCATCGTAGCTCTCAAAGAAGCCTATAAGGGTTATCTTGTTGGCCTCCTTGAAGACACAAGTTTGTGTGCAATTTGTTCCAAGTATGTTATTGTCATGTCAAATGACATTTGCATCTGTTGAAAGATGGCCTGAGAGTTTGCCTTTACATTATGTTGGGAAGAATTTTACTTGTTCAGCTTTTGTAGAACAGGGGACAGCAAAATGGTTCCATGCTGTGACTTCAGTAATTACCCAACAAGATGTGGCAACATTCTGTAGACTTCCTGGTTGAATTAGATTCACTATAATAAATCCTTGCTACTTGCATAAAAATGTCTTCATTTCCTATTATGCTTTTAAGTGCACTTCATTGTGCAACAGTGAATGCAGTTTTTTACTTGATTATGTTTCCATTTCTGTGGGTTCCTAAACTCCCACGTTGTCTAGATTGCTGAGAATTATGTTTGCTGATCAGTAACAAAATGCACCAGTATTCCTATCTATCCATGCCAACAGTTGTAACACTTCTTGCACCTGACTCATCATAAATATCTAAACATAATTTAATAAAAGACTTATTCATATATTGACTATGATTGTATTGTCTCAGTTGTGAACAGCATCTTAGAGAATTCATTCAAATGGAAAACAATAACAATATGACAGTTCACTCAAAAATATGATTAATGAATGTCAGAGCAATATGTGTAAAGACAATTCGAGTAGAACTAAGAATCACGACACTCTAGACGATTGTATTCATTCATGTAAAACATCTAGTCTCAACACTTGTTCATGGTATTTCTAGATCTAGATGTTATATATTTGAATATAGACATGTTTTCATCCGTGACAATGACATTGACTAATCCAATTCCTACATCCTATGAAGCACTATTAACTAAATACATTAGCTTAGGTGGTAGACTTTTTTATCACTTGACCTATTTTTCCATCTGAGTATAATTGCACAACAAAAATGTTTGCACAACACACACCCCAATGATATTGAATAAAAGGCTTCTACTCGTTATGACAACATCTTTTGACCGCATGTATGAAAGTTATGCATAAGGTTTCATATGAAATTGTGTTGCTTGCAAAATGCATGAATCAAAGCCAGCATCCTCTTCATCGTATGTTCAACAATGGAAGAAGTGCATTGGAGAATCAAAAGGGCAACGTAATTCACAATTCTCAAAATGCAAGAGGAAGTGGTTTTGGCAATATCTCTTGTACAAGTCTTGTTGACAATGACATCAATGAAAGACTTTGTTTTGCAGTCCTTGGCAGAGATTCAACAATGATGAAAGAGGGATGCCCAAGATTCAGAATGCCATCTTCTTTTAACAGCATGCATAAGTAAATGATGCAAACGACAGTTCAAATGAATTTTGCAAGGTCTCTTGTGCAAATATTGTTGGCAATCATGTCAAACACAGCCAATGGCTCCTCGGTATATTTTCATCAATGGAAGAAGAACATTGGAGAATCAAAATGACATCCTCTTTTTATTGCATGTTATGAAAGCCATGATTACTATGAGTGGAACACACTAAATAAACAAAATTCCTTTCATTTTTCATGATAGCACATGAGTAGTCTCTATCATTGTTCAAACATCTATGTCATGTCTAGCACAACATGACAGTTTTCATTTCAATTTAATGCGCAACACAAACAAGTCAGCATAAGCTTGCAGACAAAAATAAGATAGACATCAACCTCTCTAAGTCTTCCTTTGAAACAAAACCTTTGTAGGCCGACCTAGTCAAATGCTTTGTCCTTCAGTTGTGACAGTGTTCGCATGCAAGCCCTGCAACCTTGTTGACTCACTATTCAATTTCTCTATTTCTCTCGATGTTTGATCTTCACCTTATTGATGTTGATATTATTTTTCTTTATTAGTAACAAGTCTTCTGTGTATATCAAAAACTGCTTCGTACAAAATGTTGTCATTCTTTTGTCCCATATTCCAAATGCCTTTCCAAAATATCTCAACTATAGACACAAATAATATAATTTGGGGATGCCATAGGAGACAGGCAATCTGCATTTCCAGCATTAATTCAGTGATCCTGTCTTGGTGATTGAGATCAAGTTGTAGCCCTGTATAGTATCAATGCTCTCCCCAAATGACAGTTGGTGAGGGCAGCATGAAAGCACATGACAATCCACCAAGATGCTACACGCTTGACATGTCTCTGTCAGCCAATTCATATGCAACTTAGACAAACTTCGACAACAATTAATGTGTAACTTGGAAAGGTTCTTGAGTGTGAAAGACATTTTGTTCTTTATTATTTCAAGTGTGTAATTGTAGTAGGAAATGAATCAGCTTCAGTGTGATCATTGCACCTAAAGAAAAATCTAAATTTGTACTGGAGCCTCCTTCTAGTATTTATCATTTGACTTCATAACACATGATTTGCCACATGTCATTGGATTCTAATGGGATTAGCCCTAAGTTCAACAACATTAATGAGAAAACCACCGAGAACAGTAAAAATGGCTGAGATATTCTCTCCCGGTCAGATAGCCAGAAAGAAGTGAAAAGACAAAGTTTCTTCAGTTTGCAGTGTAACTACTATTGCATCCTGTCCATTGGAGGAGCACTGTGTCCATGTCTTCACAGAACTACTTTTTAGACTTGCTGGGGAAGCACTTGTCGCGTGGAGTTTGCAATGGATAAATCATTTGTTATCAAATTCTATGATCATGATTGGAGAGGAAAGAAACAATATGGCTCAAAAATGCTTCAAGTCTTATTTTTGAAGTGCCGCTATTTCTTTGTCAATCTGTGATTGTCTTTACGAAAAGCCAATTGATGGCAATATAAGTGAGGCCACACATACAGACCATCTTGCTCAGCATGCCTCCTCCTGACTGCACAATGATCAATCTTATCCCCATAGGGCAAGAGCATCACAAAGATGAACCTTGAATGAGACATGATGCAGAAGATGGAATACCATATGCCTTGTTAATTATGTTTTGATTGCTAAACATCTGTGACACAAGACTTACTGAAATTTGCCAAAAATTCCAAGTTCCTCCATTGCTGCCCCTCACTACAGACACTGAAACTATACTGTATCTACCAAAGGTGTTTCACAATTGTCCTCTTATTGTAAAGAATAGGTTGTACAACCAAGTGCAAAGGATGATGATGAGGGATCAAAGATATGTTTGCAAAGGATTAATGGTTAAAGTTTTGGTTGATCCCAAGAATGGTTCCTCTTGCATAAACAGTTTGTACATGCAATATACGTATACCAGGTAGCAAAGGAAAAGGTGGTGCTGCAGTTATAGTGAAAACACCATTGAAACATTTCTACTACAATCAGCATGTCAACAGTCCAACTCACCAGCAAAATAAAACTTGAAATGAGTAGCTAAAGAGGTTAAACACTGTTTTCAGCCAAAACTGCAACCGTGGAAGAGACTTTTGCTTCTGAAGAAGCCACAGTTTAACTTTGAGCCTCTACTAATACAGCCATCACTGTAAATGAAGAATGACCACCTGCCAGGTATGTAATACGTCACCTATTGTCATCCAACTGGTCCTTTATTGAATCCAATCCCACATTTTACATTAATTTTCTTCACAAGAAGCAAAGATGCTTATTGCTTCAGGACTTACCAGTGTGTATCTGGTTCACTTGAAAGCCAGATTCCATGTGCCTGCATTTGAGCAGTCGTTTCATCCAGTGCTACTTATGAGTGGTCTTATCCTCTGTCAATGTACCCAAGGAGGTAATCTGAAATCACCATATATGGGGGTCTTCAATGCTCACATTGTTATGATCTTAGGATAACTACCAAATAGAATTTGTAAAAAGTTTTTCAAAGGTTGTCAGAACATCGTTGAGTGGTGTAGTGATAGAAGGAACTGCCTTGTAGTGACATAACAGATGCAAATTTGCAATGGTAGTAGCCAAAGTTATTGGACAGGATTGTTGCTGAGGGTTGTCAGTTCTCTGCAATAAGGCCATTCCTCAACTACAATATGGCACACCAGTGCCGAGGCTCATACAGTTGCCACACCTGATATTGCTACAGGACCTCTGCAGTTTATAGAGAGTTTTAAAATCCCAGAGTTGATCTTATCTGTGTTTAACTGTGAATGATCATGTGTATCCACTGATTATAACCAGCATTGCAACATGCTTCTCTTCATAAGTCTCAGTACACAATCAAAGGCAACAAAATCCATTTCTAATAGAATGCATCAAGTAAATTGTCAAGGACCTAATCAATGACAAGCAAAAACTACTAACTAAAAAAATCATAAAGTTCACCCAAAAGATGAATACAGTCAGCCCAAAGGCAGCTGAAATTTTCTGTGCTAACTGCAGGATGAGCAACCCAAGCATTAGAAGTGGAGCTAAACATAAGTGAGGAAAGTTGTGGTATTTTATATTTATGGTCGATTATGGTCACTTTCGGCAAATGGTCACCAAAAAAACGGCCTATATAATATATTTTATGAACGTTTGGAGAACACAAAGAAGATTTTAAACATTTCGAGTCTTAAAATGCACCAGTATCTTGTATAAATGTCCGTATACATTAAAACGGTTATATAAATTGAAATTGCTATATCTACAGTATATCGAGTTTTAGGAAACTTACAATTTTTAAATGAATCGACAAATATTCATATCATTCTTTTATATTAATGGCTGAATTTATATCATTATTTTTATATTAATGGCTGTATATCACAGCCGGCATAAAGCAACACACACACACACACACACAAAAAACACGCGGTCTAATATATAACCGCGTTATATATTAACTCCACATCCCGCATCCCTCACGTTGTCCATCCAGTTTGACGCTTGTTTCTATACATAATTGTCGCCGAGCCCTCTACCCGATTTCAAACACAACCATGGCGACGGACGATGAGATGATGAGGAGCACGTCCAACGAGTGGGCCTTCGTTACTAATCACATTGAAGGCAGCGACGCCGACAGCGACGGGAACTTCAGGTACGACACCATGATGTGCTTTTCCAAGCACGGAACACTTGCGCTGACTTTCCACGCCAGATTCATGAGCGGGATAGTCTGCGCAAAGTGCTTCCAGTTCTTGAAGCCAGGAAGCTACGCTGTCCACAGCACCAAGTGTGACAAGGATCCCGCCCCATCCGCAAAGGCCATCAAGGACTGGTCCGATTCGGACAGCAAGTGGGCTGAGTTGAAGCGGAACTATTCACCACAATTCTCTGACAAGACAGTGATTAAAATGGCCGACCGCAACGGCGTCGGAGCTTACGTTGTCCACCCGCGTTTTTACCTGGGGAAGACCTCCTCGACAATGAAAATCAAGGCGATGTGCATCACCGACGGATGCACACACGTATGCGCATTTAACGCACTTCAGCGTCACATCAAGAAGGCGCACATGAGTGCGACTTATCTTCTGTACAACCTTGATATTGTGGAGGCCCCGCCGGTCAACGATGTCGATGACGACGAGGACGGCGTAGAGAGAGGAATCAGTGGCAGACACGGAGGATGATGGTGATGAGGAAGCGGTGGCAAGCACAGAGAAAGAGGGAGATGGGGAGGAAGAAGACGGAATGGGGGATGATAACAACATGTTTGGGGAAGTAGCGGCGAGGGAAGAGGAGGGGAGCAAAAAGGAGGAGGAGAAGCTTGCAGCGGAAGAGACGCCAGGATACTCCCAGGATGCGGAGTGCGAGACATTTGTGAAGGAAGATGGCCCTTCGGACGACGACACAGCGGAGGAGAGCCATGAGGAGGAGGTGGGACAGGGAAGCAAAGGAAACAACAAACCGGGAGGGAACCAGAACAATGCTCCTCCTGTTAGAAAAAGCGCACGCAAGCGCAGAGCACCGGCGAGGTACTAAAGGACGGGTTTAGACACGTCCATATTGGTTTTAATTGTTAATTGTTTGTCGCACAATCGAGTGTTTTAAATAAAATCATGTTATATTTATAACGCATTGTGGTAGTAGCACGCAGTTTAAGCAGTGGCGACCCCTTTTCATCTTAATTGTTATATATATAACATTGATATATATAGGCACGCAGTTGAAGCAGTGGCGACGCCCTTTCATCATAATTGTTATATATATAACGTTGATATATATAGGCGTACAAGTATGTATTGGGCGGAGGGATCATTGCACACACACGTGTTGTGTATATACCACTGTTACACAAAAAACAACGCATAAACAACGGCCACGTTTAATGACAACTCTAGATTTAAGGAATACTGTTTTTTAGCATGATATGAATTATGTGTCTCTTAGAGCATTAATACGATCATAACATACATATCAATTTAGGTACTGAATATGAACTTATATTCAAATCGTGGTACGCATATACACAGAGGTACGCACTCCCCCTATTTCTGCATTGTCTAGGTTGACATATAAAACAGACGGAGCACACGTGGACCGATAGGGACATTGCCACAACGGTCATTTGACGGGTGTGTTGAATATATATCAGAATCCACACACATATGAACGTTATTTTTCGGTACAGATCCCAATGACGATAGAATTAGATATATACCAGCATCCACGCGCATGCCATCATTATGTTGATGACAGCGACCTGTCCGAACATATTTCACCACTTCATTTGAACTCGAATAGCCGAAACAACCATGATGCAACCGAGGAACCACTGCAGTGATGGGTAAGACCACTGCTTATCTTCACAAGGTGTACGCTTTCTGCAAAGAAAGAGATCACTGAGGTTTACTATTACGCTGCAGCTTTGATGGGGATGGAAACAGGGACCGAGAATCGATCAAGAGAAAACGGAATCACGGTGACGAAAACCTATCAGCAAACATCAGAGTTGTTGTAAATCCATACAAGAAAACACCCAAGCAGAGCATTGTAGCGCTGCCAGCGGCGGTGAGAAACCCTTACAGGACTACGACTAACAGAATTTCGGGAATAGGGCACATGAATGTGAGTTCATTTATTTGTGTTGCTTATATATATAAAAATGAGCTACATATAACTCATGTCGTTATATAACGTTGTTATATATATATCAAGGAACGTTATGGAGGGAACCATGGTAGTGGGATGGCTAGCGACGTGAGAGGGCAGATGGATGTGAGTTCATTTTATGCGTGTAGCTTACATATATGACAGTGAGCTACATCTAACTCATCTCGTTATACAACGATGTTATATATATAACAAGGGACGAAAGGAGGTGGGCACGCTAGTGGGATGAGAATGGGCGGGACTATTGCGAGCACCACCAACATGGTGGACGTAGGCTTGCGCGCTTTTCTTAAGAGAATGATGTTTTTGCGCAAGTTTCTTGATGTTAATAGTATTTTTGTGATATGGATACAAAAGGGAGTCCAAGGAATCGGGGATGAGAACGTCATGGATAAAATCGTGCCATTGGTGTTACCGACACAGTTGGATAGTGACAGCTCAGAGGAAGAAATCGAAGAGGAAGCGGAAGATCACACAGAACATATGTGTCAGGCTATCTCAAGCAAATACATAACTAAAGGAGTCACTGACTATGATGCTACAAAAAACAAAGACATAACATGCTGCGAGGGCACCAACATGACAAGGCGCAAGGGTATTGTGGTAAGATCAAAGATATTAATGTTATGTGTGAGAATGTGTTAATTACATACCTTTGTTATGAACACAACATTGTTATATATATAACAGGGCACGGTCACAGTTCGCCATGGGAAGGAATGGTAAGATATGAACATATCGTGGTTGTTTTTGAATATTCGGTATATACATAACCGGAACTGACAGCACCTTTGATATAAACATTGCATTGTTATATATAAAACAAAGGGAGTCTCTGAATCATTGAAGGAACTTGAGCCATTGGTTTTGCCAACAAAATATGATAGAGGAAAATTAGGCGGTGATACATTGAAGGACACCAGGGTGCATGCGATAAAACATTGGGACGAATACACCCCTGAGTATGACGGTGATGACCATTTGAGTGACACGAATGGAGAATCAGAGGACCTCAAAATTGAAGCGGAAGAGGCGGAGTTCTTGGTGAGACATCTCTACCTCACACATTTTCTTTGTCTTCTTTGGAATGATTCAGCTGGACTGATAATATTTTGCTGGTCACGGCAAATATGATAGGCGGAGTATACAGAAGAAGAAAGTGGAGAATCAGGGAAACAGGAGGTAATATATATATTTCACAATGGAAAGCACTGTTATTACAATATTTCCATCTTCTAACTATGTTTTACAATGTTACTTCTAAAGCAGAACAAAGATGAAATATTGGGAGACTCTAAAAAGATAAGCATTACCGAGGATTGGGTTAATGAGAGGTGGCCCACGCGTGTCTTCTATGGAAAAACGGGGGAGATCAGTCATCCATACTCAAGGATGAAGACACCGAACATCAGGAAAATGACATGTTATTACAGGTGCAAGTCATATCGTACCTTTAAATGCGACGCGAAGCTAAAGTTGACATTGGTGGGAGGGCCTGCAGGGGAGTCACAATGGACTCTGAGCGGAGGTCATTCGAGGTATGCAGAAGTAAAATGGAATAGCCGCAACAACAGGGAAATCTATCAGTGACGCTCCAGACAAGAGAGAAATGACGGACTTAACAGAAAGGTTCAAGAATCGCTTGACGGAGTTGGCTGTAGAGAAGATATGGCTAGCTCCAATGAAGATTTGGAGCATGGTTCGTGAAGAGACAGTGGGGGCGGGAGGAGGTGGTGCGCTGAGGATCCTCGGCTCGGATGTGGTAAAGTGTCGCCCCCATTGCGATGAATTGTATATTATTTACGGTTTGAATGTATGTTCGCTAACGTTACTACTATTTGTTTTCGGGAAAACCGCTTGAAATGATTCGACCAGGTAAGTTCTCCATCAATGTTATATATATAACACAGTTGTTTATGTGTTTGTTATATATCGATGTTATGTATATAACACAGATGTTCATGTGTCATTGTTATATATAAACTCAACTTTGTCATTCATCCGTTTTACAATGACATTATTGGGGATCACAAATGAAAGGTATGTTTATGACAATGTTATGTATATAACAAATGAAATGTGTGACTTCAAAGTTGTAATGTATAAAACACTGATGCTGTTTGGCTTCGGCAGGGATGCAATTTAATTAGGAACACTCGCAGGGATATGTATGGCGACGATAAGTTCCGAGCGATCGAGATGAAGTACGGAAATGGGACTAAGACGGAAAATTTTCTGATGTTCTCTATTTTTGGAGTGATGAGGATGGGCCACAAAGAATTCTAGGTTTCTCGTTGCATCCTCTGATGAAACTACTGAAGTATAAAAAACTATTCTTGCATGTCGATGCAACTTTTGACGGGCCAAGGGGTTCTATCAAGTAGTGATCTTCTCAGTCATGGACCATGCAAGCTCCATGCATACACCGATATTTTATTGTCCAATGACGAAAAAAACAGAAGAGGCGTACAACCTACTGTGGTCACACATAGTATCCATCGTGGGTGAGTTCCTAACATGATGGTTTTTTTTCGACATGAAATAAACCGGTCGTTATATGGTGGCTTTTCTTAAAAATTTCATGTGTTTTTTTTTCATAGGGCCAAAGGGCATTGATGTGACAGGAGTGATGCACGATTTCGAGTGGGCATTGGTGAATTCGATAGAGAAATGGTTTGGATGTGATTACCATCTCGGTTGCTTCTTCCATTGGAAGCAGGCGATCAGACACAACATGATTGAATGGGGATTCGAGAGAGATGACATCAAGATTATATTGCCGATGTTTGACTTCTTGACAGTCATCAGGAAAGAAGATATGCGGAAAGGGGTGGATTATATCAGGGAGATGGTGCAGAAGACGAAGGGCATCAAGAGATGCGAAAAGAAGAGATTCAAGATTTCATGAACAAATATTTCGTCCCAACTTGGTTGAAACCAAAGTTAATTGAGATGTTCAATTACAATTCGGACGAAAGAGGGGACTGGCGGCGAGAGATGTAAGTATCACTGTCTTTAGGTGTTTGTTTTATTCCAGGAGCATGATGTCGATATTTTGGATATGAGCTGGAAGTATGATACCACAAAGAACTAACGCTGTTTCTTTTGATCAATAAAAGACATCAGAGAACGAATAATGTCATGGAGCGTTACAATAGGGAATTCAATAACCTGTTCGATTCACCCAAACCGGGTTATTTGTTTTCTGTGAAAGAATTCGGGAAGAAGCAGCACGCTGGGTGAGATTACATGAGGATGCGTTGAAGGGGAATTTCAAGCACAGACAGAAGAGGAGCGAAGTGGCTTGGCCTGAAATACCCTCGGATTTTGATGAATGGGAAGCGGCGAAGAAGAGGAGGACTCAGGGGTGAATGGGACGATTCACATGATGAGAAGAGACATGTTTTTATGAAAAGAGGTACGTTTTTGTTTTTTTGTTATATATGTAATCGAGATCACCATGGCCGAGAAAGAATAACACACTTTGTTGGCAGACCAAATAGGTTACGTACGCGACGTTGTTTTATATATAACACCAGTGATGAAAGTGACGGTAAGATAAAGGAAGAGATGTGATGTTTTTAAGGAACTGTTCTTGTTGAGCTAACTGGCATTTTCATCTGGATTTATTATGTTCTGGATGGTGTTATGTTTGGATCGATGTTATATATATAACACAGAGATAGTTATGACCATATGGTTATGTATGAGACATTGTTATATATATAACAGCTGTGGTCAAGGCGACGGTAAGATGGGATGCATATGTGTTGTTTTTGAGGACATAATCTTTGTGGAGCTAACTGACCATTTTCATCTGAATGTTATGTTCGCGACGGTGTTATGTTTGGGTCGATGGTACATACATGTCGTGCATGTTGGGATGATTATATGCAAACTGCTGTGGTTTTGTTATAATTGTTTGGGGGTAGTGATAGAATAATGAAATTTATTGTAACAGGAAAGTATTTCGGTGGTAATTTTGTAACTTAAAAACTGATAAATCTGGTGACCATTGGCAGAAGGTGACCATAAGTGACCACAAATATCTCAAACCAAAGTTGTGATTATAATATGACATCAGAAATGACATGAACCACAGAATATTCAATGAATCAAATGATATCTGGTGATGATGTAGCATTATTCTTTTCCCTTTTGTGCATCAAGAGATTCTTCATAATTTGAAATTTGCTATGAGTGAAAGTCATCCCAATCATAATATTGGTACTTGATATTCATCAGCAAAAAGATTGATGCCATTGCAAGACAGAAAGAAAACACTATGTCTCCATTATATTAGTCAATGAATTGAAGGTTGCAGTGCAAAGCATTCAAAGTTGTCCTCATGACATCTCCCCTGTTGAGATAATGTAAGCCACGTAACAGACCTCTGATGAAACATGCTCCTTCACAAACAAAGCAGCTGAAGCTGTTGTTGAAGCAGCATCAGAATATGCCACTCCAGGATCCTTCTCTACTAGTTCTGCTGTAGACGATGTGTCAACGGGAAGTCAAGATCTCATTACAACATGTCAATTCTTGGATCAAAATCAGTAGCACCTTGGAACAAATTACAGCAAATGCAACATGAAAAACAACTCCCATGAGGTATTGTGAGGTCTTGTGTAGCATCAGATGGGGACTACAAAGTGATAGTGGATTATGATTTGTCGCAGTGGAGAGAAGTTCCGATTGACATCCAACAAAGTTGTTGTAATGTTATCATTGTATCACACTTTGAAGAAGGTGTCGGACGGAATAGATGATGGCAGTTTTGTTTGCTTAGTCAGATACCTTTGTGCCTGCTGGTAATCTGTTTGATGATGGCATTGCACTTGAATGCTGGTAATGAGAGATATGCCCACCCATAGCAACAGGTGTTGTGGCTGTCCTTGTTCTTGATGGTGCTTTTCTTCACATGTGCATACAGAATCAGCTTAACTTTGAAGTGAAACTTGGTGAATGATACAATTGGAAACCTGTTTCAAATTTGCCAGAAAATGTGCAGCAAGTTTGGCATTGCACAAGCAAGCTATTTGAAAAAACTGTTGTTACTTGTAGGTTAAGCAAGCAATGTTGGGGTTTCTGTTTGTTGAGCAAGAAATAGATAAAATAATCCTCTTTGTTAGGGTGATCTGAAGATCACAAATCAGGCAACATTTTGTGAGTTTGTAGAGAGTGAAAAAGGCTGTTTTGAGTAGGGCAGGCCTTTCTAAATTGATTTGTCATGTGATTCTTAGTCTGACTATGGAAAACTGCACTAAGACTAATTTCTGACACGGTTGGGCTTGTTAGTTTGTTGTTAAAAGTATTTGATGAGTAATCTGAAGAAATATTACCTTTAGTAAAGAGTCTACATCTTGTAGGTACTTGTTGGAGACCATAAGTCACAGCCCTAGAGCATTCCCTTGCGAGGGGCATAGTGGAGGGAAAAAAGAGGTTTCAAACAACATCTTACTCTTAATCTAATGGTGGTAGCAGCATCAAAGAATGGGAGGAGAAACAAGATAATGATGAGTTTGTTGAAGTTCTTGTTGGGGCAAGAAAGATTTACAGAGCACAGTAAGGTCAAGTGGTCTAAAGCTTCAGTACTTCATTGAATCTTTTGATGACAAGTTGGAAAGGCATCATTGTTTTCAAGCAAAAATACAAAGCCATTGCTTCAGCAGGGGCATCCCAAAAAAAATCAAACAGAGTTTGCTTATACACCATCAAATCAGAATAATGGTAACGAGGATACAATTTGAAGGGATTCTATTGTAAAGTACATGTTTAAATCGGATAACAACACAAATAGCCCTGGGATAGCAAAGGACTAAAGTGTGTTAGCTATGTATGAAAATTCTTACAACAACAACTGGATGAGCCATGAAACAAAATGTGGTGCGCTGTGATGGATGAAAATTTTGAAAAGAAATGTTTTGTAGCTGATAGAAGTGTGGAGGATGGCACACTTGAAGTTTTTGGGCATGTGATTATGAACAATGACAAAAACTCAAGGAGGTTTGTTGCATGGATGGTCAGTGTTGAATATGTTGTTGGTTTAAAAGGGGCAGCACACTCATGCATTTTGAATCAAATAAGTCATTTGGTTGTGCCTTCAAAGAATTGGGAAATATACATGAATATTAAGCAAATACACCGTGTATGAAATAACTTCTTCCATGGTAAGTTCACCCCCTGAGATCTGATACATATGTTTAAGCAAATAATTTCTAGGTGGCAGGATATTTGCATGCTTTGCAAGATAACAGTGACACACAGGTACCATAGTATATTTGTCAGGAGGTTACATGGTCATACAGAGCTCAAGTTAATGATGTCAACTAGGAGTCCCCTCTCCTAAAAATGATCTCGGGATACCTGCACAAAGACAGGTAACGGCCCTATTTACAGACCACTCTAGGAAGTGGTAAGTGTTGAACTGATGTGTACTATATTGAAGTACCAGCATAGACTTGCATGCAGAGATGTTGTATTCAAGTAAACAAGAAAATTATAATCTTAAATCCAATCTAAAAATGAAAATCACTGTAACGTATCTCTCTGCATTTCTCTGTTCCTGAACAAGCATACAATCGGACACGATAACATTTTAGATAGGACACATTACAATTTACCCTAGAAATCATGTCCAATATCCTGGACACAATTTCAATAACCTGATACACAACAACAAACCAGCCACAGAACAGCCCAATTTGTTGTTCGTGCAAACGATGACCTTTTTCATAAAATAAAAGATCATTGTGCATGACTAGCACGGCACTCCCTCTCGGGTGCATGCTATCATACGGTTTGAGATATTTTTGGTCACTTTTGGTCACTTTCTGCAAAATGGTCACTGGATTTATCAGTTTATATGTTATAAAATGCCACCAAAATACTATCCTGTTACAAAAATTTTCATTATTCTACTACTACCCCCAATTCTCCTTCACACATGACAACGAACTCTGGAGGTTTTGAGTGGGTTGGGTGAAAAAACCACAGCAGGCGGCTGGTAACTTGTAAACATACCACATCCCAGCATCCTCCCTTTCTTCCCCGTATGTCATCCAAAAACATCGACGCCATACTTTGGCGCAAATACCAAAATATCGTCATCATCATTACCGCCCTATCCCAAAACATCGACACCTTGCTCCAATGCGAACTCAAAAAATATTGTCATGAGACTTCTGCATGAACAAAAAACTCCAGAGCAAAATCCAAAAATATCCATGATGCATCGTTATCCTCAAAAAAATTGATAGATCAATCATCGGGCGTAAGTTCCCTCGCAATCCTAAAATTCCGACACCATGTTTTCAGGACTGTCTTCAAAAACATCGATTGATCAATACGCGGGGGCGTAAGTTCCTGCCATTCCAAAATATTGCGACCATAATGCAGTGTTAGGTCCCCTGTGCAACCAAAAAATATCGACACCACGATGCGGCAATCCAAAATTGGAGCCATCCCAAAACATTGACACCATCCAATCACACATCCAAACATGTCGAAAGCATTCGACCGTGTAATCCAAAAACATCAACACCACGGAAAGCTCTATCTTCATGTTCCCGCACAATCCAAAAAAATTGACACCAAGATACATTGTCAGGACTGTCTTCAAAAACATCGATTGATCAATACGCGGGGGCGTAAGTTCCTGCCATTCCAAAATATTGCGACCATAATGCAGTGTTAGGTCCCCTGTGCAACCAAAAATATCGACACCACGATGCCCCACATTCTCACCTTTGGTGAAATAGGTTTTTACATATGATGAATGTTAGGAAATGCCAAAGTGTCAAAACTGCTTTTATATTCATAACAATTTCATGTACTTGCCTTTTTTAGATGATAGAATGTCATGTCATTTTCATCTTCTTGCTTTCCTCTGGAGAGGTAGCACCCATAAATTTACACACAAAATGATGTTATATACATAAAACTTGACATACATAATAGACTTACATATACAGCAAGTTATGTACATAACAAATCGATGTACATATCGATTTTTCGCAAACAAAGGAGTGTTGCAGTTGTGTTAATAAAATAATGCGCGTGATGTACATAAACAATTGATACATAAAACGGACGTACCTGTTGAGCGAGTTATGTACATAACAAATCGATTTTGCGCAAACAAAGTAGCGTGACAGTGCAGCTGTGTAATAAAGTTTCGCGACGATTGCGTAAAAACGACTTCCCCAATGTGACTCGTCCATATTGGGAGTCATTCAGAATAGTTCTGTGAGGCCGCCAGGCCCATCTTGATCACCGTCGTTCCGATTCGTTCCGGAGGCCGCCATGCTCATCGTCTGCGACCACTGCTCAAATGTAAAAAAATTCATGCTGCACATGAAAAAAACAGTCACAGCAAGCACATTTCACGATCTACTCTACCAAAAGTCGTCCCTTCAAGATGCGATCATGGTGGTATTGCATCATCACAATCCCATAATGCCAAAACAATCATTTTGCTCATTGTTCATTGTCGGTCATTCTAATTGGCCTGATATTTGCATGGTGGTGGAAAGCAGTTCTGAAGCAGCCTGCATGCAGCGTGGGTGTGGTATCGTACCATTAAGGTGGTACCTTACCATACAAAAAAATTAGCGATGTGGCACAAATTAGTGAGCAACCAACGGATATTTAAAATGTGTGCACGAAAACTGGCATTTTTGTTTATCAAAACCTTCATTCCCTAATATGTGTAGACCCGTATAGTATGATATTTTTAGTTTATTTAAAAATAGTAAGTTTCCTAAAAATCAATATACTGTATATCTAGTAATTTCAATTTATATAACCCGTTTAAATGTATACGGACATTAATACAAATTATTGTTACATTTTAAGATTCGAAACGTTTAAAATCTTGTTTGTGTTCTCCAAACGTCCATAAAATATATTATATAGGCCATTTTTTGGTGACCATTTTGCAGAAAGTGACCAAAATCGACCATAAATATAAAATACCTATCATACCTACAAACCCAAAAGCTTCCTCCTCAAATACTCAAAAGTAGTTCTTGCAAGTCCTTTGGTAAACATATCTCCTAAGTGCTCCACAGTATCAATCTTGAAGAGCCGAATTCCCCTCAAGACTATCTGTTCACGAAACCAAATTGTCTTGATGGCATAGTGCTTGCTCCTTGGAGTGAACTGTGGTGGAAGAGTCTCTGCCAGCACTAAGCTCCAGCATTGTCCTCATGGATCGACACATTCATCGTTGCTCCACTCACTGGCTCCCAACAGAGACACCATGTCTATTATGGGAAAAAGTTCTCGGCAGCAGTGGGCCAGAGCAATGATCTCAGTCTCCATAGTGGACAACGCTGTCTCAGTCTGCAGTTTGGATTGCCACAAGACTGGACAGTTAGCGACAGTGATGACAAAACCAGTCCTGCTCTTGACACAGGAGGGATCACTTGAGTCCTCATGTCCATACATTCCAGCAAAGTCAGCGTCCGGATTGTAATCTATCTTCAGCTCTTTAGAAGGATTCAGGACAGGGCCACGATCATGAGTTGCCTTGAGATATCGACCAATTCTCTTGAGTGCCAACATGTACCTAGCACAACAATTGACTGCATAGGCAATGTCAGGTTGAGTATGCCCAGCCAGATAAAGATGCATTCCAACAATGCTACTGTAGCTGAAATCTCCTAACGCGGGGTCACCAGTGACATCCTTCAGCAAGGGATTTGCTTCAGCAGGAGTGAACTTTCCCGAGGTAGTCCCAATGTCTAGCCCAAGAGTTTTGATCACTCTGTCAATCAAACCAGTCTGTTTCAATTCCATCAATCCAGTTGCTTGATCAATCTCCATTCTGACACCTAGAAATCTATCAGAATCACTTCCTGCTCCAATGCCATGCCAGCAGAAATCAGTTGATCCGCCAGCTCATCAATGTTGGACTCATCGTCCAGAAGATCAAGTCATCTACATAACAAATGCACATGACCTCTGCACCAATGAATAGGCAGGGGTCAAATGTTGCTTGTTCCATGCCACATAAGTTCATCTTCTCCGTGAGATAGAGCCAGAATGCCCTTGGGCTTTGACGCAAACCATAAAGAGTCTTCTTGAGCTTGAGAACAATTCCTTGCTCCTTAAACCCTTGATGCATTTCAACATAGATATTATCGCCTTTCTCAACATCAGCCTGAACAAAGGCAGCCGTGATGTTGCCTTGTTTGGACTTCAACCCAAGCAACACTTCTAATATCAGCATCAACTGAATCGCAGTCCACTGAACCACAGGAGCATAAGTTTCAAAGAAATCTACACCATGAACTTGCTGGTCACCTTGAACACAAAAACAAGCCTTGCATTTCTTGATGAGTCCATCAGGGAACTGTTTGAGCTTGAAGGCACATGTTGAATCAATGACATTGACTCCCTCTGGATGATCGACTACATCCCAGGCACCCATCTTCTCTAATGTCTCGATTTCCTTGACTGCAGCCTTCCAGTATTCATCAGCAAAATGGCTTTTCATGGCCTCCCACCAGCTTGGATTATCTGCCTTTGATGCTTCTGCCGTAGCCTTGAGGAATAAGGGACGGACCCAATTACCAATGAGTTCTTGAGTAGTTCCATTATAACCACAACTGTTTGCCGCAAATGAGATGAAATGAGATTGGGGACTGTCCAACAGCTCTTCCACTGTAGGAACATCATCTTGCAGTTCCATGGCATTCGGCATGCAATCAGATTCTTCCATCTGTTGCTTGAGCCTCTGACCATACTTCATCCTCTTACAGGCAACTGCACACTTGTAAGCTCTAACAGGCATGTCTTGACACTTGGAACAGGCAAAGACATTGTGGCGTTTGTTATCAAAGTCAACGACAAGTGGTTGTTTCTTCTTTCAATTCCGCTGTTGATATCGTGGACTGATGTGTTCTTGCCCGTCTGCACCAACATTTCCACCAGGATCAAAAGAAACATTAGGATCACCAACTTCTCCCTCTTGATGTGATGGAGCAATAGAGTCAGAATCTGAATCATCATTGTTGGAATCATCATCATCTGAGTCAGAAACAACTGAAAGTGGTGGGATGTGTAGATCATTATCATCATGTGCGGGTTCTAGGGGTGAGGTGGGAGCAGGAATACAAAGACACTGTGACCCCCCCCCTCTCTTCAGTGATCTCCTTTTGAACCCGGCGGTCCCTTTGTTCCGACTCATCCAACCAAACTTCGTCCAATGGTGGAGGACAATAAACAATGTTACCAGAGGAATCAAATTCATGTTCGGCATATACATCCCAATTGCAGTCAAAAAGGTTGTTACAGATGGTGTTGACCAAGGCATCGTTGCTACCAGAACTGAATACAGTCTGAAACAAGTCATCAAGGACCACATGATATTGAGGAGAAACAAAACCTTTTGTAAGGTGGCGAACATTTGCCACTAAGGATGAATGCTTGTTGGAGAAACCCATGAACTGGCCAAGGCGAGACCAACAATTCCACTTAGGAATCTTTTTCCCATCCTGTAACTTAGGGTCAAGCACAAAGACAGGACAACCCCAGACATGGGAGCGCAATAAATCTCTATGATCTGCCTTGGTTTTTGAGAGTAATTCCCAATGAGTTAGCCCAGTAGTTCAGCTGGGTATGCGGTTGTGAAGCCACACAGCATGCTTGACGGCAAACCCCCCACAAGGCCAAGTCATCAACTCCTCGTTCAGACCAATGAAGAGAAACCTGAACCATAAAAGTTCTGGCCATGTAAGTGATAGTTTGGATGGCATGCTCAGCCAAATCATTCTGATGTCTTGCCCCAACACCAGAGAAACTTTGAGATTGATGTTTCTGTTTGCAATCAGCACGGAACATATCAGCAGTGAAAATACTGTTGTCACTGTGCAAGTGCAAAATTTCAGCAGCAGTGATCTCCCAGAGCCATTCTTCGAAACGCATCTTAGCCATGAGTGTTTCACCAGCACCTAACAAAACCTGATACTCAACCCAGATGATGCCAGTGGCAGGGTCTTGAAAAATAGTCACACCATGGAATTTCTCACAAGAAGACTCTCAACCAAAACCACCAAGCAAACGCCCAGGTGTATTGACCACAAACTGGTATGCGGAAACAAAGTCACACGCCTCGTATCTGTTCCTGGATAACAGGCCTTCCTTCTCAGGGATTGCAGTGCTGCACTTTACTTGTGGATTGCATTGCTTTCCACGAGCCACCTTGCAAGAATGACATAGGGATAGGACAATTTGGCGTAGATGCAAATGTGGGAGAGATAACTTGAGGGAGAATGTGTTCCCTTCCATTGCCATCAATGGACTTGTTCTCCCAAATCATCTCCTGAATTCGTTGCATGACAATCCCCAATTTCCAGAGCCAAGTCAGCAGTTCCTGAGGACCCGAAAGATTTTTGTTTTCATCAGTACCAAAACAGGGACAAATGAAATCCTTCCAACAGGCTTACCATGAGTCTGACTCAGATCTGTCTGTCATCAATTGGGGAGAGACAGCCTGAAACATTAAATACATCCCAGGTAAATCATTGCCCAGCTTCGAAACAAAAGTTAAACCAATCTCCCTCTGTTCTTCAGCAGAGACTGAAGGATTCCAAACCATGGGCAGATTCAAAGGTCCAGTATCAATTGGTATGACAATATTGTGTTCTTTCAAGTGCATAACAACCTGTTTACTGGTGATGGTGCTCAAATGTTCAAGCATCTGATGGTAGGTTTGTGGGCTGAGGCAAATGTCTGCTGTTGGCAAGTGATAAGGAACACACGGAAGAAAAACACTGTCGCCCTTGTCATTTTGAAACCGAAAGATGACGGTTCCAATCCCAACCACATAGTTTGTTTTGGTGACATCCTTTACGGGAATATTGACCTCAATGTAATCAATGAAGTCGGCCCGATAGGGAGTAAGACCCAACGATGCACCAGTATCCCACACCAGACGAGTACTCTCAAATGAACTGGAATGATTGCATGGGGCTGTGTTGCTATCAAGACTGCAATGGAAGACATCCAAACGATTGACCACTGACTGAGCTGTGCATTGATCCTTCCATTCATTGAGTTGCTATGTATTCCTGAGTGAGCGTAAGAGACGTGGCAACTGAGCGAAATCATGATCACCATAGCACCAGTTATGTAAAACTGTGTTGGAGATTTTGGTGGCAGGTTTGAAGAAATGTTGGTTGCGGTTGCGATATCTGAGTCAAGACTGAGCATTCCTTTCTTTCCACTGTTTGAGTTTGTGATAAGCAGGGATAAGGAGTTTAGTTCCATCCAATGCCCGTAGTCCACTTCAATGATGGCACTTCAGCACCAAATGATGGGCCAACTTCCTTCTCCTTCTCATCTTGTGCGCCTGTTTCCACCAAGATCGTGCCTTATGTGTACAGCTGGAGTGAGATACACAGTAGGTGGACCACTTTGAAAAACACCAAAGAGGGTGAACATCGACTGGAGGAGACAGTAGTAAGCACCCCAACAAGATCCACTGCCACACCAAAATAAGAGCGAAACCATCATAAAGAAGTAAAATTCAAAGCAATCAAGAAAACCTGGATGATAAAGGATAGGTGGGTGATGACCAGGCCAGGCCCACCATCCTAGTTTAACAGAAGATCGGAAAGGAATGAAGCCACTGTTGGGTTAGTTACGGCTCGCTCGTGATGTTCACAGACAGCCAAAAGCTTGCTTTTATCAATGGGAACAGTGCCACTGGTGGCGGAACCAATGGAGGCAGGAGCTGGAGAAGCTGCAAGAGAAGGCAATGAGACAAGTCCTGCTTGATGCTGTTCTTTTGCAATCTTTTGATGACAGGGATGGGTCAGAGGCAACGCTGAGGGAAAGGAAGATGGATCGGAAGTGAAAGCAACGTGAAACCTGGAAGTATGGGTGCAGTTCCATCCACAACCCTTGCTGCAATACATGTGCCAGTGTTGTTGAACTTTTCAATAACGCTTCCAGAGGGCTTTTGTAGACTGCCACTACTACCAAACTTTGACCTCTCATAGTGCTTACTACCAGAAATAGAACCTCGAGACTCAGATTTCTTTTTCTTCTCTTCCTCCCACTTCTTCTTGTTGGCCTCAATGCGAGCTTGATCCTTAGGTAGCTTGCATTAATTAACGCCATGCCCCCCCATTGCAGTTCCAACAGGCACTAGCACGGCCTCCCCCAGTGGGAATGTGCCAATTATTTCCTGTGGACAATGAGTTATAGAGATCCATGGCTTTGGCAAGGATGCTCAGAGTTTGACCAAGTGCTGATTGGGGTTGTTGAGGTTTGACCTGAACGATACATGGTACTCTCCAACTTAAAAACCTCGGTGGTCTCATCACCATACTATTCCCAAAGGGCAGTTGCAGATGGATTGGAAACTTTTCTAACCAACACAATCTCCATGAAATCATATCCAATGCAATGTTTTTGAGCATCTTCAATCTTTGAATAGTTCCCAACAAATTGCTCTTGGATATTGCGGTAAACAGCATTCCCCGGATCTGCTTCACCATCCTCACTCTTGGTCACAAAATGCTTAGCAGCACCTAGCTTTGGACTCAAAGCAGTAGAAGCAAGGGCGTATGCAGACGAATATTCCTTAGATCCCTCAATACCACGCTTGTTCTTGGAAATGATAACTTCATTCTTCGCAAAGTCAACTCACAAATCGAACTTGAGTCTACAAAGAAATTCTTAAGTTGGTTGACGACATCTTGAGTGTCTGACATAGTGTTTTCCGTGTACACTCTGGCAACAGATATGACTAATTCTCTGGACTGGTCAAAACCAATACGCCGGGATCAACAATCCTAGTCTCTTGCGACTGAGCTGAGGTTGGTGATAATAGCTAGGCAAAACTCTCTAAATCCTCTAAACTGGATTCAAATACAGCTTCGTCACTGCTCATGTACAAAGCTTTAACTTAAAAAATAGATTGTTTCCAAACAGGGGAGTAACCCAACCTGAAGCCTAACAGTCTCTTATACAAGGAACACCCCAAATCGCAACCAAAGTGCAGATTCAGTGTCAGGAACCTTGGGCTCGCAACCTCTAGGAAGTGGTAAGTGTTGAACTAATGTTTACTATATTGAAGTACCAGCATAGACTTGCACTCAGAGATGTTGTATTCAAGTAAACAAGAAAATTATAATCTTAAATCCGATCTAAAAATGAAAATCACTGTAACGTATCTCTCTGCATTTCTCTGTTCCTGAACAACCATGCAATGGGACACGATAAAATTTTAGATATGACACGATTCAATTTACCCTAGAAATTGTGTCCAATATCCCGGACACAATTTCAATAACCTGATACACAACAACAAACCAGCCCCAGAACAGCCCAATTTGTCGTTCGTACTAACGATGACCTTTTTCATAAAATAAAAACTCATTGTGCATGACTAGCACGACAACCACTTCCAATCAAGTCAAGATCTTTAGCTTAGTGTGTAAATTACATAAAAAGTGTGTTTTTGCTTGATGTTGTCTACAGGGGAGTACAGAAGCCTATGTTCCTTGCTCACTAGGATTATGTATTAACTAAATGACCTGAGCCGATTCGTCGTAAAAAAATATCACGCGAAAATTATAGGTAGTTTCGACAGGTGTCGAAGAATTGATTTTATGAGCTTTATTTTGTACAATTGTGAGGATGGAAAGGCAGTGGAACTGCACTCGAGTCCAAACGATGCAAACGATCATTGTGTAGACTTCTACACAATATGGTATGTCTATAGGAACTGCACTCCAGTTCAAACGATGCAAACGATCATTGTGTAGACTTCTACACAATATGGTATGTCTATACCCTTCTGAAAGATGTTCAGATCTTCCAAAAGAGTGTTCTCTTATTGGGGTTCTGAACTTCCATGTTGGGGAGTCCATGCCGTCGGGAGGTGGACTCTCCTACTTGGGGTCCTGAGAATGCTCCATTTAGGTTTTGTACCCCAGGGTACAAAAAGGCTGATTCCTGCTCTATTTAGGTTTTGTACCCCAGGGTACAAAAAAGGCTGATTCTTGGCCTATGTCACTAAATAATTGTGATACAGATGAGGTGTTCAGCTCGCTTGTCAGAACTCTTGAAGTTCACCAAGTAGTATTTGACTGGCCATGATGATCATATCAGGCTTTTGCTGATGTCTGGACTTGTCCAAAAGTTATTGAACTCATTGCAACCTGAGTATATCTCATCAGGCATACTTAGGGTAGTTTGTTTGATCCTTAGCCTGTGTCATTATGCTCATCAGGATAGCTTTAGCAATGGAAGAGGATGCAAGAGAAACAAAATGACAACTTCTTTCACTGCTAATTTATGAAAATGATGCATATCACAAGACTGAAGGTAGAGTTGACTCAGGAAATTGTTTCTTGTACACTTCATCAACGAAGAAAGCCAACAGGTGTAGGTGCATATAGTCAAACGCGTTTGCTCCTCACTTCCCACATCTTAAACATACACATTTAATCTCCTTCATTTCAAGACCCCCAAATGCAGACACTGCCACTTCATCATCTCCTCACCAGCATTGATGTGATTCTTCTTTGGTAATGAAAACTCTAGTATCTATACTCATAGCTTGGTAACTTGTTGTTATTCTGGAGTCCCAAGTTCCAAATGCATTGCCACGGGCTCTTAACTTTTGACATGACCACTAAAATTTGGACAATTGCCCAGTTTTTTGCCATCAGAGAGACAGAACCTACATCATTTGCAATACTAATGCAGTGATTCTTCCTTGGTGATTGGAATTGTGCTGTATTCCCCCCAAACGGTCTAAAATGGGGTATTGTACAGATTTTAAAAGATCCTAAACGGCCGTTAGTGGTCCGCAAACAGGGTGTTTGCTGTTGTGATACGCGTATCCCAAGATCATTTTTCCACACTCGTACATCGCAACACTTCACTCTTCAAACGGCTCCACACCCGACTCCTCTGCCATCCCCCCATCCCCCTTTCCCCCGCGCCTTTTACACCTCTCCCGTCGCCCCGCAACCACGCCCCAAAGTACACAACAGCAGCCATGTCCCTCAAACTCCGCGATCTAATCCGTCAAGTTCGAGCGTGTAAAACCGCCGCGGAAGAACGAGCGGTGATCGCGAAGGAATCGGCCATGATCCGCACGGCTATTCGGGAAGAGCAGGAGCAGTATCGACATCGGAATGTGGCCAAGTTGCTGTTTATGCACATGCTCGGTGAGTGATTGAGGGGAGGGAGAGAGACGGTTGATCGTGTCATTGGGATTGTAGTAGTTATCGTAGTAGTTTGTGCATCCAACGCCTCGTGCTCACATGTCATGCTCCATCCCCACGCTCACCAACCTCCAGGCTACCCCACCCACTTCGGCCAACTCGAATGCATGAAACTAATCGCCTCGCCGCACTTCCCCGAAAAGCGCATCGGCTACCTAGGCATGCTCCTCCTCCTCTCCGAACAAGCCGACGTCCTCATGCTCGCCACCAACAGCCTCAAAAACGACCTCCACTCCACCAACAAATTCGTCACCGGCCTGGCCCTCTGCGCCATCGGCAACCTCGCCACGGCCGACATGTCGCGCGACCTCGTCCCAGAGGTGGAGAAACACCTCGCCAACTCCAAGCCCTATTTGCGCAAAAAGGCCTGTCTCGCCATGGCGCGCTGTCTGACCAAGTGTCCCGACATGGTGGAGGACTTTGCCGATCGACTCGTGGGGTTGCTCAACGACAAGAGTCACGGGGTGCTCATTACCGTCGTGCAGCTTATGACGCGCGTGCTCGTCATTGATCGGAGGGAGCATTTGCAAGACGGGGACGATCATCATCATCATCATCTTGGCGGAGGGGGGGACGGGTATGCCACCACGGGTGGAGGAGGGGGGGATTACGTCTCGCCCGTTCGCACGGCGTTTCTCAAGCTCGTGCCCACCCTGGTGAAATTGTTGCGCAATCTCCTCTCCATGGGGTATTCGCCCGATCATGATGTGGGAGGTATCTCCGATCCGTTTTTGCAGGTGCAGATTCTCACCTTGCTCCGGTTGTTGGGGGCGCACAATGTACAGGCTTCAGAGGAGATGAATGATGTGTTGGCGCAGGTGGCCACGAATACGGAGACGAGTAAGAATGCGGGGAACGCGATTTTGTACGAGTGCGTGCAGACGATTATGGCGGTGGAGAGCGATGATGGATTGCGCGTTTTGGCGGTGAATATATTGGGACGCTTCTTGTTGAATAGGGATAATAATATTCGGTATGTGGCGTTGAATACCCTGGCGAGGTGTATTGCCGATCAGTCGTCGTCGGGGATGAGGGACGATGCGGTGGCGTCGTCGGTCGAGTCGACCGAGGGGAATACCAATAATAACAACTCGGCGGCCTCGGCCCTTCAACGCCATCGCACCACTGTGGTGGACTGTCTCAAGGATCCCGACATATCCATTCGTCAACGCGCCCTCGAACTCATTTACCACCTAGTCAATCACTCCAACGTCGAGGCCCTCACGGCCGAACTACTCAACTACCTCGTATTATGTCCTCGAGAACACCGTTCGGACATTTGCACCCGCATTCTCCGCGTGGTGGACAAATACAGCCCCGACGAGCGATGGAGGGTCGACACTCTCATCACCATGCTCACCATTGCGGGGAGAGAGTGCGCCCCGGACGTGCAGAGCAGTACGGCGGTGTACATTTCTCGATCGGAGGAGGATTTGCGGGCCTACTCCACGCACAAGTTGCTCAAGGCGTTGCGAGACGATGATGGGAGTCAAAGGGGTTTGTTGAATGTTGGGATTTGGTGTATTGGAGAATATGGAGATTTGTTGCTACGGGAGTATAGTTACAATCCTCCCGTGGTGGTGGAGGAGGGTGGCAGTGGAGAGGGGGGACATGTCTCGTTCCATGCCTTGGAACCGTCCGAAGTGGTGGGGATTGTCGAGTCGGTGATGGAGCGACGTTCGTGTCCCACGGAGGTGAAACAACGTGCCTTGACTTGCTTTGCGAAATTGAGAGAGAGGTATGCCGACATTGCCGATGCTTCTACGCTGGACAAATTGGAATCTCTTGTCAAGAAGCACGAGGCGTCGCATTCGTTGGAATTGCAATTGCGTTCGTGTGAGTATGGGGCATTACTCAATGCCATCAAGGGGGTGGCGGAGAAACGTGGGAACGTTACCGCGAGTGTGGAAGACGATATCTTTGGAGTGGGAGGCGGTGGAGGGATCGAAAGTGTAAGTGAGACGGTCAAGGCTGCGGCGAAGGAGGCTTTGGCCAGAATGCCGGTCGTGGATATTAAATTGGTTCAAAAGAAGAAGGAGGAACGATCGGGGGCCATCATTGAAGGAGGCATGTTGGATCCGTTGGATGGGGGTACCGCTCCGGCGGCGGCTTCGGGAGGTGACAGTTTGTTGGATTTGGAAGATATCTTTGGAGGTGGGGCTCCAAAACAGAACGGGAGTTCTTCCTTGGCCGTGCCGGCACCGGCACCTGCGGCGGCGGCACAGAGTGATGTGGACTTGCTTTCGGATATCTTCTCTGCTCCTGCTGCACCCATGCCGGCGCCAATGGCACCTGTGGTGGGAGGATTTGATATTTTCTCTCAACCGCCACCAACAGCAGCACCCTTGGGGAATAATATGTTTGGTGGTATGCCTGCTGCACCTCCTGCACCACCGATGGCTTCTCCCATCATGGACCCGTTTGCCGTCCCTATTACCCCGACCCCTATTACCCCGACACCAATGCAACCCCAACAAGCTACTGTTCCTGCACCCACCACCCCGTCAACCATAACAGTCCCAGGATTCACCCACCAAGGACTCACTGTAGAGTTTGAATGCTCCAAACCCGACACATGGAACAAACAGAACTCCCTCATCGTAGCCAAATTTATAAACACCACCGACGCCCCCCTCTACGGGCTCCATCTCCAAGTCGCTGTCCCAAAGTACGTAATCATGGAAATGAAACCTCCTACTTCCACCACCGTCCCCGTCACGGGGGGCAGCAACACAAAGCACGTCACTCAAACAATTTCTGTCACGAACACTATGCTGGGGACAAAGAATCTAATGCTCAAGCTAAAAGCAAGTTTTACATCCAAGGGGACAAAGGTGGAACATTTGGCGACGTGTTCAGGGTTTCCGGCGGGTCAGTATTAATTATTAAGTTTATGTAGGAAAAAACGAAAAAAACATGAGTATAATATAACTGAATGTTGTGCGATATTGAACTGAGAATTTATGTGTTTTGGTGAGGTTTTTGTATGTGATTTTTCCTCTACGGGAAGGATGAATCAGATGTGTTTTGTGGGAGGTGCTACCATGAAGTTTAATTGAAGGAATAGACCTAATGACCACGATTGCAATTGCACCACCTGGAAGACGATGAAGCCAGTGTTTTTTGCTTTTTAAGATTGATTGGTTGATGCTTGCACCGGCCGTTTCCAAAACAACAATATTGAGAAAAATCCAATATTAACTACAATATTTTGACATTCAGGAAGTGAAATCAGTTTCAAAACTTACCCCTACTGAAGGTGAGGAAGATAGCGAACTCCAATATATTTTCTCACCTGGATCAGATTCCTGTAGTCACCATCTTAACCCTACTGAATTTTGTACTGGCCTACATTTTCAGCAGACAATGGCTGCTGCTTTACTGATGGTATTCATGGTTCTAGTTTGGGAATTGCTACGATCAACTGCTTTTCAAATTCAATTGAATTCACCTCATATTTTGTTAAAGCTATTTTGAATATTGACCACAAAAATAATGTTATTAATGGCCAAATTGATTGCTTGACTAGAACCTACAATCACTGATATATCAGAATGTTACTGTTCACAATTGAAAAAGAGTATGCAGGGATGCACCAGACAAAGAACAAGACAGGAATTATGAAACATGGGTTACACACAAAAACTAAGTTCAAGGTTTGCCTGTTACCTGTGGATCAGACTCAGAGTGCTGGAGAAATTGATCATATGTGAATCATCCAACAAGAGTGTCCAAAAAAGAAACCTGCACTTCACCCAAAGAAGTTTACTTATTTTGCATGATTGAAATTGTTACCAAGGCATGACGCACTTATGCAATATCCATATATTGTTTGCATTGAGCTAATTCAAGTCAGTTTTCACAGTGGCTTTAATGTTGGTTATTGCCACACTGTCTCAAATGCTTCACACGATTGCTTATCTGAAATCTAGAATATAGAAAAAGGAAAAATGTCACAATTGAGACATAGAAGTAGGAATGAATCATTTGACAAAAAGAGATTGGAATTCTGCAACTACCGGCATTGTCACGCAAACAGATATCAAAATCGAATTATTGCCTGTTTCTTGTTGACCAGATGCACAGTCTTGTAGAAATTCACCACACACAAATCCTTAAAACAGGTTTTTGACCAAACGGTATCTCAAGAGGATCATTTCTTGCGCATGTATGCCGTTGTTACTAAGCAACAAAAGACTTCTAAAGATAGCCATCTTTGCTCTGCTATGACTAGGCATCACCTGCTTATCACAGACATATGAATTTAAAATTGAACAAGCAGTCAATACACTAACAAGTGATCATATTAAATTTTGAATGTTGGAATTTTTAGATACATTATGACAAGTGTGTATAGAACTAGCTCCATTGCAAGAGGTTGATCTATTGAATCTCCTAAACATCATTCAACTGTGAAGCGCTGTTACATTTCTGCACTGAACATAAAGTATTCACTTGGAAATGTGAACATACAAAATTGGTAGTAACTCTTCCATTTCTTTACTGCTTGATGGTTAGATTATCACCATGTTGCTTTTGTACATTTAAATGTTGAAACATTGACATTGTTACAGTCATTACACTTGCTCATCTCAATTCTATGTTGTCAACGATTTGAATATTCAACACTATTCAACTAATAGGCATTATGCACTTATCACATGCTCAGATATTAATTGTTGAAGTACTTTTGTGATTCCTTTTCCCTCCGCTGAGTCATGGCTTCTTAGTGGCTTTGTTTTGTGTGCATCATGATTAAGTGCATAAATATTAACTCATTATATGATATTGATATGTGGCATGCTTGTATACTCAAGTAACATTTGTTACTTATCACCAGTACATGCCATTAAGGATTTGTTGTTTTGTCATGTATAAATATACAATGATGAGATGATCATTGCTCTAATTCTATAACATGAAGGCATGAACCACAAACTTCATCTTTGACTTAACAATCAAGCAAAAAATTGTTTTGAGTGCCAGGACTAAATAAGAGGAAGTCAATAAAAGACCAGATGAGAATGAGTCAGGTACAAGATATATTGAGGAGTGTTCACAATTTCAGAGCATGATTTTTTTGCGATTTGTTTATGGTCAAACTCAGCCTCTGATGTTTTAGATGAAGACTCAGATACACAAAAAGAATGTATTGTATTTTAGATTTTGAACTGGAGGCATAGTGATCAAGGAAATATTTTGTCTTTAAATCTGTTATAAAGATTTCATCACAATTGTCTGACGACTCATATTACGGGAATTAATGACCAAGCTTGATCAGTCAAGTCTGACTATAGTAGCACCATTGAGCACAATGTGGCTGACAAGCAAGTACCTTTCTCTATCTGGACATCTTCATTTCATGAAGAACACTAGCAATGGCAAATCTTTGATATTGGAAATAATTACTGCCAGGGGGAAAATGACTTCAAATAGGTATCCCTTGGGATAAAAGTTCGAAGTGCTCCTCATATTTCAAATCGAGTTCTCTTACAAGCAATGGTCAAATCAGTCAAATGCCATCAACTCCTACTCAGTAAATGTTTTGCCTTTGTTAAACATAAAGAGGGATTCAGTTTGTGAGTGTAGCACATCAGAAGGGAAAGTGACATTTTGACAAGCTATTGAAGAGCACAAAAACTGTGGTGTGTATATCAACAACACAATAACTTAAACATTTTTACATGGAGTTGAGGAGATGAAAGTGAGTAGAGGAGCCAGCACACACTTCATATTTGCTATTTTGGGTCATGATGAAGGTGACATTCATAATGGTAAATTATGGTGTAATATGATACATTGTGGTGGTGTTGATTCAAAGGTATCGTTATCTATCAGTTGCAAGCGTATTAATAAGTTCACGAAAGCTATGCATTGGTATTTCAAGAGGCAAGTCTGAGTTAATGACATTACTGCTTGTCATGAACTCTGTGCTGCACTATGAGTTGAACTACAAGGTGAGGGTTTTGAAGAACTGCCGGGCAATCTTCAACCCAGAACAACATATCCTAGGATGATTTGGACTCAGAACAGTTCAGTTGAACATTGAAAATAAGTGGTTGTGGCCCATCCCAAACTGGTACTTTACTATTATTGCAAGAGCGCTTCATGTTCATAATTTTGGCTTTTGTCATAATTATTGCGATCATTCTCTAAAGCTGTATTGGCCTTTCCTTATAGGATTAATGGAGCAACATGGCCTCAGTGCAAGTTTTGGTCACAGATGGTGTGTGTCTTCTGCAGCATTTTTCTTAGTGCAATTTGTTGATTCTTCATTGGGCAACATCATGATGTAAATGCATGTTACAAATCAAGTAAAGGTTTTTTGTTCTGTCTTGTGATTCCATCAACATCAAAGCCAATACAAATACAAGTCTCCTTCCTTTTAAGTCACCTACCCGGAATGTCTAAGGCGTGGAGTAGGTCTCTATCTAAGACATCATACAGCAGCAACATGGCCAAAGTCAAAAATTAAGTGAGGCTATGGCAGTCACAAAGTGAAGCCATGCAAGCCTCATGTGCATGCACGATGTAACAGAACTTATGCCCGTCATAATCCCCGAAAGTAGCCTGTTTCTTGCCCATCCACCAACGGCCCGCCACAATCGGATGGTCGGCCGAACAACGTACTACCATTAAAGGTAATTCCGTTAAGTACTAATAATCCTTCCTATATTCTTGAAGCCCTACCTACCATCTAAGAAGCCTTTACGCCCCCCTCTTTCCACGAACGTCGGACCACCTCCGGGCCACTTCACCACAACGGCAACAGCTCTCTCTCACAATACCGTACATCCACTGAACAACATCATATTAGATATTAGACAAAACGACGAATACCGGGGCGGTAGGTAACAATGGCCCATGGGCGATCGGACTAGTGGCGGCGAGAAGAGGAAAGGGGAGACATTTCTTTCGCCATCGAATCAGCAGAGGCAGCAGGGATCACAGCAGCGACAGCGACAGCACGAGGGGGAACACGCGCAAGGGGGGCGACAAACGACGGCAGTGGGGGGAGTCTTGTTTTATCAGCCCAGCAAACAGCGATACGGAGAGTTTCTGGTAAGGTTCTAAAATGACCAGCTTTCTTTCTTTTTAATAATTGAAAATTTGATTCATCTTGAATTACGTGCGTTGCTTATAGGCATCGAATTTGACGCCCACCAACCTTGAAACTACCCTTCTAGAACTCGATCTCTCTGACGACACTCCCTCGGCCCGCGTGGGATTTGTGTCATACCTTTTGAATATTGACAGAACGGAACATCAACGGCAGCTTCGTAATAAGGCACTGAAAAGACTACTGGATCCGCCCGATTTCACGTTTTGTACCTTCTTATTTCATCGGCTTTCACCCGGGGAGCGTGAGTGGTTGACAGCTCAGATTGTAGAGAATACCTTAGACTTACGTTCAGAGGCGAGGATTGCCCTTTCTTTTGCTACATTAACCGTTTCTAGTCAGACTGAAAACGGTGAAGTGGTGGATTATTTAGTGGGGGAGCTGGAACAAGGGGATTGTAAGATCGAGGAACACATTTTGCAGGGTGTGTTGTTTACTTTGTTGAATAGTCCCGTGAGTAATGACGGTTTGTGTTCCAAAATTTCTGATGTACTTTGATTTGTATTGGTGCTCTGATCACTCAATTTGGTCACGGCGTCCTCACATTATTTCTTAGGTCTTCAAAACCAATCCCCAACTACAACAACGAGTACAACAACTATCCACCAAATTATTGCATAACAACAATACAAAATTTATCACCATGTCCACAGTAGGACTCCCCGACACGTCGGGCTCGGGAGTAGTCCAAATCCTAAACGATCTAGGACCGGCATGCACCTCCACCCCTGCCACGTTCCGGGATGCCCTTCGTCTCACAACTCAAAAACTACCGGGAGGATCATCATTGACAGAGGGGACTGTAGCTCGACTTCTCCACTTCTTTAGTGCCGTTGCCTCTTCTCCGGGTTCGCGGCAGCAAGCTTTATCTGGGGCTTTCGTGGGGACGCTCCTCAACGACAATGATTGGACGAAAGACTCTTCTCCCTCTCTGGGCGATTGGAATCTAGAAGCGGTCTCTCAAGTGCTGGTTGCAGATTATTCCCATCTCAATTGGAATGCGGTCGCGCGCTCTCTAGACTTTTCCGAATTCAAAGTCCGCGACGCAAGACACGTTGAATTGCTACTCGCGTTGTATAGGGCCGCAAGTGGGAATCAGATGAGCTTACCATTGGATGCCATTACTGTCGAATGGGCCAATCGTTTGGGTCAATTGACACTGTTGGAGAATTTATTGGCCATGCCCTCACGAGTGTATGCGTTTGCGGTCGACGAAGAGGAAGAGAAGGATGCTGCACCTGTCGAGGGGGTTAATACCAATTGTCCCAATCCAAGGGGATGGGCTTCCGCGAAGGTGTTGCAGCGGTTGCTGCATTTGAGTGATGACAAGGCGTTGCATCAAAAAGTTCGAGAGATTTTTGTGGTCGGATTGCTGAGTTGTCCCGAAATTATCTTGTGTGCATTAGTTCGTCTTCAGCTAACGGTGGCAGCAAGTGTGGCTTCTGATCAATACAGCGAGGAAGCCAAAGCGAATGCCAGTGCTGCCATGGGACTGAAAAGTGAATTGATGAGGGAGCTAATTCCCTTATTTTTTCGGCCGAGTGCGCAGCATGTTGTGAGGAATGGGCCGGGTGCATTGCGAAGACTGTGGGAGATTTCCTCGAATACAGTCTTGTCTGCGTGTATCGAGGCGTGGAGGAGCACGGCAAGTGAGTCATCGCAGGTTCGCTACAATACCGTGGTTCATATTATTGGCGTGGTGAGGGTGTTGCCAAGTCCGGAGACAGCGATTGGGACTATTCTTAATAGTAACAAAGATGCGGAGTTCAGCTTTACTGTCGCCTTTGTGATGGCAGACAATGATATGCTGCAACTCCAACCGTGGTTGATGGACAAAATGGAGAAAGCAGGTGTGAACAAAGCTATTGTTGCGGTTTCTCTAACGTTGTATCTTGGCAAGAACTTTGCTCAGGCGGCACCGCGAAGGACGAAGCCGCTTATCAGCATTGAGAACCTGGCTACTTGTCTTCAGTTCCTTCTGACACTTGACAAGGAGACTCTTGCTAGTACCATCCCGGGCGCTGGCTCTGATCCAAACACTGGCAAGGTCGCCACAATCGGGTCGAGTATCAAGGCGTTGGCCGATGCCTGTCTCAGGGAGCATCCCAACTTGACTAATTCAGTGTCTAACCAAGCTGCCCTTGATGCACCCACTAATAATCTTTCATCTACAAATCAAGATGACATTGAGGAAATGGCTAATTCGTATTTTCAGAAGATTTACACATCAGAACAGAGCGCGAGGGAAGTTGTCGAAATGCTCAAGAGATTCAAGACATCAGGAAGTTCTCGGGAGAATGATATTTTCGCTTGCATGATTCATAATCTATTTGATGAGTACAGATTCTTCTCCAAGTATCCAGAGAAAGAACTCCGCATTACGGGCATTTTGTTCGGCCTTTTGATCAAAGAGCAGCTCGTTAGCAGCATAACCCTTGGAATTGCTTTACGATACGTTCTTGAAGCTCTGCGCAAGCCTCCCTCGTCGAGTCCTCAAAGTGGCAAGATGTTTCGGTTTGGAATGTTTGCACTGGAACAGTTTAAGGAGCGTCTGCATGAATGGCCCCAATACTGTTCTCACATTGTGCAGATCCCGCACCTGCGCGAAACGTATTCCCAGTTGGTGTCTGAGATAGAGGGCGAGATGGGGGACACTCACAGTCAAGCATCTGCGTCTACTGGACCCACTGCACCCACTTACGACTCGTCTGCAAGAACGGTTGAAAGTGGAGATGAAAATAAAAGCAATAGTGCGCCAGCTCCGAGTGCTTCAAGTATTTTAGGCGGGGAGATCAGTGTGCCAAGGACTCAGCCATCCATCGTCCCTAACGTGGGCGGTCTAATAAGCGGAGCTGTAAGCGGAAACATCTCATCATCCTTGGCTCTAGGTGTGGGAACTGGCGGGAGAAGTGTTGGTGGAGGTGCTCCGAGCAAAATCGAGATCCCAGCACCTGTTATTCCATCGAAAGATCAGAAGCCGAAAAAGGCAGTATTTGGCCCTGGGCTGGGTCGTGCAGTAAATGCACCAGCTGAGTCAAGTGACTCCCAAAACGAAGCTCCTCCCGATGCATTATTGGATAGAGTTCAATTCCTGATCAACAATCTTGCGATGTCAAACGTCGAACAAAAATCTCATGATTTGAAAGAGATGTTGGAGTCGAAGTATTTTGGTTGGCTAGGGAATTATTTGGTGGTAAAACGAATCAGCACTCAGCCAAACTTCCACTCCCTCTACCTCAGTTTTCTTGACAACCTTGGTGATTACGGCAAAGGCCTAGTGGAAGCAATTTTATCCAGTGTTTATATCAACGTTGGCAAATTGCTTCGTTCACAGAAAATCACGACATCGACCTCAGAACGCAGTTTGTTGAAAAATCTCGGAAGTTGGTTAGGCCAGATCACTCTTGCTCGAAACCGTCCCATCCTTCAAATCATGTTGGATTGCAAAGAGTTGCTATTTCAAGGGTACGAGACTGGTATGTTAATAGCCGTCACTCCATTCGTGGCGAAGATTCTCGAGGGCGCGAAGAATTCCACCGTGTTTTGCCCTCCCAACCCGTGGCTAATGGGTCTTTTGAGTGTCTTTCGATCCCTGTACAACGTGGATGACTTGAAAATGAATATCAAATTCGAAGTTGAGGTGTTGTGCAAAAACTTGGGTCTCAAATTGGAGGACATTCCGATGCGTAATTCAGATCTTTCCAAACGAATCCCTCCAGTGAAAGAGAAGAATCCAGATTTCAATTTGAAGAGTCAACAATCTGGAACACTTGCAGGGGCAGCGCCAACTCCATCCAAAGCTGCTGGACAGGGAATGGCACTTGCCGCGGCCAATTCCATGCTCGCGAGCCCAGACAATAAGTCCAGTGCTGCATCTACTGGTGGAGATACTGTCAAATCAGACGCAGTCTCGGATAGCGGATCACAGAACGAGCAGCAGACAGTCATTCCTAACCTTGCTGCTTATGTGAATGTCAACCCTAACCTCACCCAATTGTTCCATCAGATTCAGGGAGGTCCACTTGCTTCGAGCGTGACCTCTGAAGTTCTTAAGCGCTCGGTTCCTATCGCGGTTGACCGAGCCATTCGCGAAATCATCCAACCGGTTGTCGAGAGAAGTGTATCAATTGCATGCATCACCACCAAAGCCATTGTCACCAAAGACTTCGCCATGGAGAGCGACGAGAATAAAATGCGCAAGGCAGCTCAGTTGATGGTAGCAAATCTTGCCGGTAGTCTCGCGCTTGTCACATGTCGTGAGCCGCTTCACACTAGTATCTCTTCCCATCTCCGTCAGCTCCTAACTGCTGTCATCAATAACGTTCCCGGCAGCTCCTCTGGGCAAGTTCAACTTAGCGAGCCTGAACAAAATGCCATGGATCAGTGCGTGGCGATTTGCTCCACTGAGAATCTTGAGTTGGGGTGCATGCTGATCGAAAAGGCTGCAACGGAGAAAGCTGTACGTGACATGGATGAGGCGCTCACCCCTGCTCTTTCTATGCGTAAAAAACATCGCGAGCAAACTGGCCAGCCATACTATGATATGTCCATCTTTCATAATGAAGGCCAGAGGTACCCTAAGGCTTTGCCTGAGCCTCTTCGGCCTAAACCAGGCGGATTGCACCCTGGGCAGCTTCTTGTTTATGATGCATTTCAGAGGATTCCTCGCCAGCCTGCTCCTTCAGCCCAACCCGAAAACCAAGTTTCTTCTGAAACTGACCCTTCAGGTGCAGTCCAGATTGGCGAAGAGTCTGGAACTTCCGCGGCATCATCTGGTCAGCTCAACCTCAATGCTATATCAGCCATCTCTATGAAGCTCGATAGTTCAGTCACCACTCTTTTGAACACAGCAGGCCATCGCGCTCAGGAAATCAGTTTAGCAATGATCCCTCCTGATCATGAGATCAAGCAACTCATTGCTGCCATCCCACGAGTCGTTACTCCGTCAGACGATTCTCGTTCATTGAGCTCCACGGAAACTGATGCGATATTGAGTTTTTCACAAGGCATATTCAAGCGTCTGTATGAAGTCAACCTATCAGAGCGCCTTAGATTAGAAGCTTTGGTAGCCTTGCTTGAAATGCTCAATAAGATTTGCCCTCAGCTGGGACGGGATATGGGTACCTGGGCGACGTACGCTCCAACCAAAACAGACCAGCAGCGCAAGTTGCATCGGACTGTGCTTTTGCTTCTTGTCCGCAGTGAGCTTATTGCAATTGAAAACCTCGATGTTTACCTAGCTAGGAACGCGGACGAGGGGCGAGACGTTGTCTGGCTTGAGTTCTTATTCCTCTTCGTAAGGACTGCTGTCTCGGAGAACATCGCCCCTGCTTCAAAGATGCCCCGAATGATCGGAGTCATTCAGAGCATCGCTGAAGATAGGGCTCCTGTGAAACCTGAAGCCAATCAAACTTTTCACAAGGCAGCCTCACGTCTGCTTGATGAACTTCGGGGAGGCACTGATTCCGCCGAGTCTCGAAGACTTGCTAGCGGAGACGCCAAATCGAAAACTGGCTTTTCTCAACAATCGTACGAAGAAAGCAGCAGTATGTCGCCAGTGTCTTTGAAGCAACTCATCGATGCCCCGTTGGCTATAGCGAAAGCTTCACAAAACTTTGCTAATAGCGATCCTCCTAATGCAAAGCCGCTAGTTACTGACATTCTCGTAAACTGGCTTCGTATTCAGAATGATGCTGTCAGTAATGACAAGATTCTGGCCCAGTTCCTTCAGCGTTTGCAACAGCAATTTGGTGTCGGATTGAATGATGACCAAACCGAACGCTTTTTGCGTCTTTCGACCGAGGTCGTGATTGAGTCCTGTGTGAAAAATGCGGCAGCCGATCCAGGGAAAATTCTGAACTACAATGCCATAGATGGTTCCGCGAAGTTGCTATCTTATCTTGTTAGATACATGAATGGAGGCGGTCCAGCAGAGCAGGTGACCCAGCAGAGACTTACCTTCCTCAACAAAGTTCTTGGCGTGATCACGCGCTCGTTGGTCACAAACTACGAAAAGTCGGAGCACGATCCTAATGTTGTTTGGGATCAGAGGCCATGGTTTCGTTTACTGCTCGACTTAGTCTACGAGCTGAACTTACCAAACCCAGCCTTAGACCCAATTAAGTCTGGAATCGTCAACATTTTTGGAAGTGCATTCCATGTCATTCAACCTCTCGTCGTGCCAGGTATGCATATCTGTTCTACCTGTCACGCAACCTTTTTTCCTACCTTGCGTCTCACCTAGCTTTTCAAACAGGCTTTTCTTTTGCTTGGCTGGAATTGATTTCGCACCGCATGTTCCTTTCCAATCTTCTTCTTCTGAAGGAGCAGAAGGGCTGGGGAATGATGCACCAACTTATGATCGATTTACTTCTTTTCCTCGAGCCCCATCTGCGCAAGGTTGAGCTTACTGAGGCGACAAAGAAGTACTATGACGGAGCTCTTCGTGTGATCTTGATGCTCGTGCATGACTTTCCTACGTTCCTTGCAGCGTACCACCTATCTTTCTGCAATGTCATCCCCGATAACTGCGTGCAACTTAGAAATCTAGTTCTCTCTGCGATTCCGAAAGGAATCCCTCTCCATGATCCGATTTCTCGCAACTTCAAAATCGATCGTCTCCCCGAGATTGCTCAAAGCCCTCTTGTTCTATCGAATGTCGTTGGGCCTTTGACGGGATTCAAGGCTGAGTTGGATGGCTACCTGCGAAACCAGCAGCCCGCAGACTTTCTTGGAAAAATGATTCCGTTGCTTCGCAAAGAAGGGAAGGACGAGCTGGATGCCCCAAAAGTGAACTCTCTCGTTTTGTATGTTGGCATGCAAGGTCTTGTTCGCCTTCAAAATAATCAAATTGCTTCCAGCCTCGGCCATACTCCTGAAATGGAAGTCTTTCAGAAGTTGATGGAGTGTGATGATCATGCAAGGTACATTAGCCTCAACGCCATCGCCAACCAGCTTCGATACCCGTCGAGTCATACACACTACTTCTCGTGTGTAATGCTGTTTCTCTTCAATGAAACGCAAGATGATGGTGTCAAGGAGCAAGTGACGAGGGTCTTGTTGGAGCGTCTCATTACTCAGCGTCCACATCCTGTGAGTTTGCCCCATTTTTATCATTGTCGATACCTAGTTTCTGTCTTTCTCCTCATTTTCGAATTACTCTTGTCTTCTACATCATAGTGGGGTTTGTTGATCACCTTCATCGAGTTGATCAAAAACCAGAAGTACCAGTTCTGGAGTCACCCTTTCACTCGTTGCGCTTCTGAGATCGAGAAGGTGTTTGAGAATGTTGCACGTTCTTGCATGTTGCCGAATGGAGTCCGCATCACTTCTGGCGAGGGGGATGCGCCACAGTAAAGAAATTTTGGGTTTGGGGGAATGGTTGAAGCTGTAGGTTTACCTTGTGTATTATTTCCAGTGATCCATTGTCTTGTTCTCTTAGGGGTCTTCTATTGGGGAATTGTTTTTTTATGACAAACTTTGTTTATGAAAATAGCTTACATGTAGATACATCTCATTGAATAAGCTTTCGTTTTAGATGCCATACAAATGCTGTCTAGTATCTTGGTGCTATGTCCGGGTTCACAGCAACATACGTTGACAAGTGCTTTTGCATACAAAGGCACAGGATGTGCCGACATGGCGCCTAAGACCACTGTGATGGATAATAGTTTAAACTCTGAGCTATCGTCTTACTAGGTAGTCGACAGAAATCCATGAACAAAATAATGTATTATCACTTTTATTGTTTAAGCTAAACACAAGCTACATAGAATGAGCAATGACAACATAACTGACGCCACTGAACACACATGGGTTACCGAAGAATACTATATAAAAGCTCAGATTGTTGGGGATGCAAGGTTCATTGTGAACATCTTGTGATTCCGACCCCCAATATTCCATCGTTGTGTAACAATTGTATAATTTTCCAAGGAGAGCTCAAATATTCATTCTCGTGTTCCCTCTAAAGATTTTGAGCAATAGGTTGATCCACCAGAAACATTCATGCACAGAGGATTAGTCTGCGCCAAGAAAACCGGATTTTTTCAAGTTCTATGTTGGATAAGGGAAAGCGAACGCGAAAGAAAAAAATAATGAATTCAATGTCCACGAACAAAAATAGCGCATTCAGAGTTGACAAGCAATCTCATCAACATTTATTGTTCACTTACATCCGTCATAATAATTGTCCTCGTCGAATCCAACACAAACTCCATATTATTTGTATCTGTCGCACACGTCACGTGAATAAACGAATCATTGAACTCATCATCAATCAAACAATCCTTAAATTTTTGAATAAAGTACAGCACTCCATGATCAAAGTCTTTGGTTGGCCCGGCGTAATCGCAAAAGGGCCTCTGCGCGGCAATATCGGAATACATAATTTTTTCGGCGAAAACATCCTTCTTATTCAAAAAGAGCATGATACTGGTATCGGAAAAGGCACGATTGTTGCATACTGATCGAAACAGCTCCAACGCCTCCACCATCCGATTGGTCCTCTTGGCTTCGGCGAGTGTCTGATCGTATTCACTGAGGGCGGCGACGAAAATGACGGCCGTGACGTGATCGAAGCAGTCGATCCATTTTCGGCGTTCGGATCTTTGTCCTCCCACGTCGTATATTTCAAAGTCGATGCCGTCGATGCGGTATTTTTCCTGGACTACTTGTGTGGTTCGGACGCGGGCTATGAGGACGTCTTGGGTGGTGGGTTTGTAGGATGGGGAGGCTATGCGGGTGATGTCGTTGAGGTAGTTTTTGTGGGAGTCGATGACGTTGATGGCGGAGCGTTTGGCCCAGACTTGTTTCATTGTGTTGGACTGGTGTTGAATTGTGCGTGAGGGGAGATGGCGGGGACAAGATGAAGAGGGATACGGTGAGCTTCAATGCAGCAACATGTCGTTGTGTCTTTTCCCCAATTGATTAGCGATACAGCTTTTGGAAACAACGACCAACTACACAACACACATACACCCCACGAGCACCAAAACATGACCACGACAGAACAATGAACTTTACCTGCCACAAAATCCGAATGCTCTCATGAAGCTGCAAAAACAACTTGGCATCATTATTCGCCGCAATCCCTGCCCTCGGACTAGTCCCCACCCAATCCCCCTCCAACACCTTCTCATCCTGCGCCGCCGGAGCCGTATTGTCCACCAAATGCGCAATCAACTCATCATACGCCTGACGACACGTCATGCTAGCATGGTCCCCGGAATCCAACTCCTCGCTCTCCCTCGACTCGCGATCCAGCTCCTCCTCCAGCCCCAAAGCGCGAAGGTGCGTCAGCAACTTCCGCACCGCGACTATTATATTGGACCGCGCCACAACTCCGTACATCCTGAGATCGTCGTCGCTCCGCGCCGTTCCGTAGAGGAGTCGCATCTGTTTGAAAATGGTGGATTTGCCCGACTCGCCCGCCCCCAGAAGGAGCATTTTGATCTTGTTCTCGTCTTCGTGCTTGGCGACTTCGAGGGCGTTGTCGATGGCCCGGTCGATGGATTTTTCGGGGGGCGTGACGACCGAGATGTTGGAGGGGGCGGCGTTGGGGGCGGCGGGGTGGGCGGGGGTGGAGGAGCCGCAGCCCATGGTGGTGCGAATGTGGGACTTGGAGGAAGTGGGTGCACGTTTGGGACAGAGAGAGTGGGCGGTGGTATGGAGCGATGACGACGCAGGCCGTTGGGAGTGATGGACGGCAAATCAGGGGCGATCCGAGGGACGATTGTGGTGGCAGCAGATATGGTATTGTACCAGTTCCCTATTCCCTCGACAATTAGACAAACTCGAGGGGTTTCAGATCCAAAGAACTGGGGGGTTAATCGGGGAAGGGTGTGCAAATAGTGTGATAAATACAATTACCAGCAGCCGCTGCAAGATTTTTTGCAGCGAAACAGATTGCGATTTGTAGAGACAGAGGAAGACGTACATTAAAATAAAGTGGCTTGTAGTATCATCCGGTCTTGGTACGGTTTCCCGTAGACCACCAGTAGAGACCGGGAATCAGCTATGAATGTAGTGTAATCCAGTACTTTAGCTTAGTGGTTACAAGCTAGGGCGTTGTATCATACTCTCTCATAGTTGGTCTGCAGTGAACAGAGAGTTAGCACTATAGCTAACCATGGCAACCGCATTAGGCATGATGAAGCTGCGGTGAGCCTAAAGGGTAGGTATACACAGGCATGTGTAGAAACATGCAATACCGGGACTTTGAGGCAGTCCATGCATCTGGACCATGAGACTTCGGGTCTCATTGGGGTTCGAAGCCCCTGCGGTTCTTTATGCTTGGCTACCCAGATGTACTGGACCCCTACTGTGCCCGGGGCATAGTATGGTGTGGTTCCGCAAGGAGCACCACCATGCTATGTTCCGGGCTTTTCACGTTAAGGGGCTGGCTACACTACGGTCAGGGGACCGAGTGTCTTAGCTAGACATTGACATGGGAACACTACACTAAGGAGACACTAGTAAATGTGTCGTGACGGCCCGGCATCAGTAGCCTGCCGGGTGGTAGGTGCGGTCGTCCACAGTGCATGGGTGGTCAGGAAGCATGGTAGAGTCTGTAGCGATGCCCAGCGCTACAATCTCTCTGCGGGGCGACCTGTTTGGGCAGGCGCTTGGTCTGAGGCATAGTGAAATGCCGAAGACCCAAAGGTGTGGCTACAATGTGGTCTGATTGGCTCTCCATGTGGGGATGGCCCTCTACAGGGAAGTAGTGAAAACATTCTTTGATGAAAGCAAGAAGGCAAGATTGCATGAGAAGGTTCTAGACGAACTTAAAGAGATCCGCTTGTTGCGTGTTTCTGACGTGCATGATTTCTTCACGTCTGCTCAGTGGTTCTACCACTTCCTAACACTCCTCGATCCGGTTTTCGGGAGGTACAAGTTTGACAAAATCTTGGGTGATTGCCTTGATAAGTCTCACACATGGCTCCAGAACCAGAAAGATGGGGACGTCACCTTTGTTGGTCTACTTGGCCGCAAGGATGAGTTGGGTGCGGACAAGCTCAAAGAGGAATTGTTCAAGCTATACACTGCTATGAAGCTATCTGGAGATGGATTGCCTGAAAACTTCTTCCCTTCGTATGTGTCCATCAAGGCATATATGAAAACTCTTGGTGAGTTGCAGACTTGCACCAAGAAGAAGCGTGAGCACGTTCAAACCGCTGAGAGTCGCCAGAAGGAGGAAGCCAGGGTTCGCTTTGCCGAAACTTCTAATAAGAAGCGCAAGGCTGATGACGGGGCTAATTCTGAGGCGAAGCCTGCAGAAGGACAGGGTACGGGCAGCTCTGGGAAGAAGAAGAAAAAGTACTTTCGCGACAAGAATAAGAAGGCAAAACAGAACTAGGAGTAGTTTCATGGATAATGGGGGAATGAGTTTGTTGCCTGGGGACCCTGGGAGAAGACGGAATAAAAGGGGCGGAGCCTGTAGATCCTGAGTGGGATATTAACTCAGGAGATGGAAGTAGTAGAAGTAATGGGTTACATAGAAGTTATGCCCTGTGTCTAACTTATTCCTTTTGCTTCTCTTTAGTTTGCGCTATTTCTTATATGGGTGCATACCTAGGAACACACCTTACCGGTTAGCTGCATTCGGCCTACTGCCTCCATCTGGGTGTCGGCTCATCTCCTTATTGACCACGCCGGCGTACACCAACCTGTGCACGGGCGCCTGCATTTCAGGCCTCAAGGACCTCTGGTAAGTATGCAATTGTTCTCGAAGGCTACACAACAACGGCTACCGTTGGGGCTTCGGTGGAGCTAGGCAACAAAACCACGCGACAATCATCCGGGGTTTGAAGCGGTGCGTGCTAGGCCAGTGTGCGCTCATTATGTTTGCTTTTAGCAGTGGGCGAAGGTTCACAAGTGGTGTCTTAGTTGAGGTTGTATAGGTTGGGTACGCAACAATCCACCCTTTGAAGGGCGCTAGCACGGGCTAGTGGTGTTTGAAGCCTTTTTTATGGTTTGCCTGTCCGGCCGACACCGGACGTCTGGGATGTGTTGCAAATTGCCGCCTGCTTGGTTACACCAGGCCAGCAGGACGGTGACCTGGGTGCTGCCTGATTCTTTTTGAGTTTTAGATTCTTTGAGATACCAAATGGATTCTTGGATTTTTTTTCATCAACTCAGTATTAAGTGACCTGATCTAACGATCTGAATGCTGTTTTGTCCCACCCTAACCTTGCCGTCCAGTGACGAGTCTAGACTCTGAACGTCTGCGGTAAAACTTGGATGGGGTATCCATTTGAGGGTGTGGGCACTTCTTTATACAGGGGCACGATGGGGAAGCGCCGTGGGTCAGCACGGCGATGCGGCCCCAAGCGTGCGGGCACTAATTGCAAACATAAGTCTGCAATATATAACAACTTGAATACTTTGAAAAGGTAGCGACCCGAATCCGTAATATCAATTCTACTAGGGGACATTCGCCTTACTACACAGTAATAGACAATGGGGCCACCCAATGTCTGGTCGGGAATGTCCACTGGACAATAAACAAACAGCACAACAACTGGATAGGCGTCGGAGGTTTTGATGGGGCATTCAAAAGCAGCCTCCGCCTAGTTGATGCTTATTCGACTCTTCTTGATGAGTCTGGGGCCCGTCGCTATATTATGGCTTAACCAAGCACTGTATTGTCCCGATAGTCCACAGTCCCTCATCGCTGAAGATCAGCTTGAACATAATGGTGTCGAAGTGCATAGCCGCACCAAGCTGTTCTCTGGGAAGCAATGCATCATTGCAAAGCATCCTAAGACGGCGAAGCAATTCAGGATTCCTCTAGGATGGGATGGTAGTACTAAGTTTCTACTGACTGATAGTTCCACCAAAAAGGATCTGAAGACTTTGCCACATCTTCACTTGACGTCCCAAAAGGCTTACGACCCTAGTAAAATCATGGACCTCACGAAGGTGAACCGGATGGTGACAACGCGCAACCGCGCGTTCAACTGGTCCAGACCGGACGGACGCAAGTTCGACTGGACTGTTGAGCAGTTGGCTGAATGGAAATCTCGCCTTAACTTTTATAATGTTGAGCGCATTAAGAAGACCTTTCAGGCCACCACTCAGTTATACCCGAATGTGCCACATGAGAATGAAGGTCTCCCGAAGAACTTCTATTCAGAACGGTTCCAGGCTTTAGGGGCGCCGTACAGGATGATCAGACGTAATGGGGAGACGTTTTCAGTGGACATTGTTCCGTCTGTTTACCGTGGTAAGGTGAAGCATAAACTGGTCTTCAGTGGACTTAACTCCAAGTTCTCTGCCGTCTATGATTTAGGGTATTCTAAGGGCGCGTCCGGGTCTCACCTGGCTTTGCAACAGTTTATCTCGGATCATGGGATTCCCCAGACGTTAATAACTGACGGGGATCAGGCTGAAAACTTTAGCAGGAAATGGATAGAACTCTGCTCAAAGTACATTATCGAACAGCATAGCTCTGAGGCTTATAAACAGAATGAGAACTTTGTTGAGAGATGGGTACAGGAGGCTAAGACCACAATCACCCAAGTAAAACAACACACAGGGTGTGATGATCAGTATAGCTTCGACATGTGGTCTCACATAAGTGATGTAAATAACCACTGTGCAAGGAAGAGTCTTAAGTGGCGTACGCCCTTGGAGGTATTTTGCGGTGAAACGCCGGATCTCTCTGTCTTTCGGCATGCTTTCTTTGCACCAGTTTGGTATAGGGAATTCAATGCCAAAGCCGGCGAGATCAAAATGCTCAAGGGCCGCTTCATGGGCATTGCCTGGAATGTTGGTGATTCTCTTTGTATGAAGGTACTCACCATCCCGGATGATCCTAAGAAGCGGGGTCAGATTCTGAATAGGGGGGTTGTTTGTCCACGCACTCCTGGGGTCCCTTTCCATGAGCAAATGCTCTGCTATCCGAAAGACAAGTTCTTTCCACGTGTTGCTGAAGATAACCCCTCCAGCATTGGAGGGGCGGGGAAGCAAGGGGCGGGGAAGCATGGCCTGGAGGATGGTATGGAGCAGCCTGATGCAAAGAGGGCTAAGTCAAATGCTGGTGCGGTGATACAGACGACACCACCCATGCAAATGGCTGACATGGGCGAAGGGGCGGCAGGGGAGCGTAAATGGGAGATGATGATGTATGCTCAGTGGATCTCGGTTCACTGGAGGCAGACAAATCCTGTTCAGCGGACTCAAACACGCTGGAGACAGGCGAGGAAGACTCAGTCAACAACGACGAGGTCGACCCCGGATGGAAAGGTATGCATAGCTCAGAAGTAAACGAGATGCTTGATAACGAAGTGGACGGTGAACACTACGAGATCAAGCGGCATTACTTTAGGGAAGGAAAGCTGCTTCTGGTAGTCCACGATAGCATATCGGGCTCGAACATGACAGTGAAAGCCGAGGACTATAAGTTAGATTTCCCGCACGCACTGGCTTCCTATATCCGTGCAAAGCGATTCTCTACTGACAATGCAAAACCCTGGGTACAGTGGGCTGACCGTCACTTCAAAAGGGTACGTAGGCTGTTCCGTCGGTTGGAGCGAGTGTATGGCATCACGAGTTCCAATCATGTTCTTAATCAGAACAGGCCCCTTGCGGAAATGCCAGAACTAAAGGGTGACAAGCTGGCCACGCAGGCAAGGCGTGTGTCCAGGAAGCCAGTTAGTCGAAACCGTCAATCAAACAACCAAATGGGTAACGTCAAGTACGGTGTGAAGGTGCCGCGCAATGTAAAGGAGGCGCTTCTCTTGGATGAAGCCAACAGAGACAATCTGTGGAAGGAGGCTATAATCAAGGAAGTGTCTGCGATTATGGGACAGAAGACCTTTGAGTACTTGGAGGGTTCCTACAAGAACCTCAAGACACAGGGGTTCAAGTTCGCACCCTTACGCATGATATTTGATGTTAAACAGGATGGGCGCCGCAAGGCGAGGTTGGTCTTAGGCGGACATGTGCTAGACTCTGAGAATATGGACACATACTCCTCAGTTATGAAAGCCATATCCGCACGGTTGCTTATGGTAATAGCTAAAGCAAACAATTACACCGTGCGGACTGGAGACATCAAGAACGCTTACTTGTATGCGGAGTGCGACATCAAAGTCTGCACTAGGGTCGGACCAGAGTTTGAACTGGCCGGGTTCACATCCATCAGGGATGGATCGATGGCCCGGGTAGTGAAGGGACTGTATGGCCTACCATCGAGTGGGCGCAATTGGCATATCCACTTGGCCGGGACGCTGAGGATGCTTGGGTTCAAACCATCTAGGTTTGATCAAGATGTATTCATGAGGGTCAACGAAGCTCGCGATGGTTACGATTACGTCGGTTGTCACACCGATGACCTATTGATCGTGGCCAGAGACGCCCAGAGGATTCTTGAGCAGCTCATGGAGCACTATGAGATCAGTAAACCAGGCCTACCCGAATATCACCTAGGGTGCGATTACAGTACAATTGCATCAGAGGATGGGGAATTCTGGGTTATTGGCAGCCGAACGCACGTCCGTGAGGCAATCTCAAAGGCTGAAGATATCTTGGGCAAGCTCCGTGGCATAGAGGGGTTCACCATCAGGGTAAACACTAGGAAAGGCGAGCAAACGCCGATGTCAGCTGGGTCGCATCCAGAGATGGATGAGACCGAACTGTTGGGTGAAGAAGGGCATAATGCTTATCAGCGGTTGATTGGCATTCTCCAGTGGCTTTGTTGCATAGGTAGAGCGGACATACAGTTCGCTGTGTGTTCCCTCAGTCGCTCGGCTTGCCCTCGTAAGAAGCAGTTGAGGGCGGTTGAGCGGGTGTTCCAGTACTTGAAGGATTTTCCGGATCGAGGTATTATTATTGACCCCCGTGATCTGGAGGGTGTTCCAGTGTTGCCAGTCCGAGCATCTTTTGAGCAGCAGTATCCGGATGCTTTCGAAGAGATTGACCCTAATATTCCACAACCATTTGGACCGCCCCTACAAACGTCGATCTTCTTCGACTCTGACTTGGGGCACGATCTACGGACTCACCGGTCCTGTACGGGAATAGTGGTCTTTGTGGGTAGTACGCCAGTGTCATGGTCGAGTAAGCGCCAGACCTCCATCCAGACATCTAGCTATGGCGCTGAGTTCATGGCTGGGAAGACGGCATGCGAGGAAGCTATATCATTAAGGTATATGCTAAGGAGCTTGGGTGTAGCAATTAAGGGGCGGACAAACCTATACGGGGACAACCAGGGGATGTTGCAGAGCAGTTCGATGATTGATTCGGAATGCAAGAAGAGGCACTTGGCGATTGCGTATCACAAGATGAGGGAGTGTGTTGCCGCTGGGATTATCAATCCTGTAAAGATTCTGACGGATCACAATATTAGTGACTATCTCACGAAGTCGCTCGAGTGGGGTCCGCACCACTACCATGCTGGTGCATTCTTCGGTCGATGGAAGGTTGGCTCCGGGGTCAATATGACGACGGTGAGGCTCTAGGCGTGTTGGGGTCCCATTGGTGTTATTGGATGTTTGCTGATTCTGTCAATTTAGCGTCCTGCGGCTAATGCGACTATAGGTAAGGATTGCCCTAAGTCCTCATCATCACACAGAACGAGGGGCGATCATCCGGTCTTGGTACGGTTTCCCGTAGACCACCAGTAGAGACCGGGAATCAGCTATGAATGTAGTGTAATCCAGTACTTTAGCTTAGTGGTTACAAGCTAGGGCGTTGTATCATACTCTCTCATAGTTGGTCTGCAGTGAACAGAGAGTTAGCACTATAGCTAACCATGGCAACCGCATTAGGCATGATGAAGCTGCGGTGAGCCTAAAGGGTAGGTATACACAGGCATGTGTAGAAACATGCAATACCGGGACTTTGAGGCAGTCCATGCATCTGGACCATGAGACTTCGGGTCTCATTGGGGTTCGAAGCCCCTGCGGTTCTTTATGCTTGGCTACCCAGATGTACTGGACCCCTACTGTGCCCGGGGCATAGTATGGTGTGGTTCCGCAAGGAGCACCACCATGCTATGTTCCGGGCTTTTCACGTTAAGGGGCTGGCTACACTACGGTCAGGGGACCGAGTGTCTTAGCTAGACATTGACATGGGAACACTACACTAAGGAGACACTAGTAAATGTGTAGTGACGGCCCGGCATCAGTAGCCTGCCGGGTGGTAGGTACGGTCGTCCACAGTGCATGGGTGGTCAGGAAGCGTGGTAGAGTCTGTAGCGATGCCCAGCGCTACAATCTCTCTGCGGGGCGACCTGTTTGGGCAGGCGCTTGGTCTGAGGCATAGTGAAATGCCGAAGACCCAAAGGTGTGGCTACAATGTGGTCTGATATGTAGTGCGAGTGTATGCCAAAATGGGCGGGAGCGCCTCGCGCGCTTCGCGCGCTTCGCGCTCCCACGCCCTTTTAGTTTGTGAAATCATTTTCTTGTTACACACTCTTTTGTGACACGGTAACATTCCCTTCAAGTTTTAAAGAACCCTTGTTTAAAATTTTTCGTCTCTACGTCTTAAAATGATTTGTGACTATAATGTTCCCTTAAAGTTTACAGAAACATTGTTGAAAATAATGTCAGACGTTACACACAAAGATATATTTTTAAAGGTAGGCATGTATTAAAACACTTAGACTACCCATGTAAGTCCAAGCGAAACATGAATTATTTATAGGTAAGTTAAGATCAACTTATAGTTCTGTACATGTTTTGGCAAAAAGCAAAAAAACTGTCTCACTGAAGAAGGAGAAGGAGAAGAAGGAGAAGAAGGAGAAGAAGGAGAAGAAGGAGAAGAAGGAGAAGAAGGAGAAGGAGAAGGAGAAAACGGCTCAGTTTCCAACACAACTAAGATTTTAAAAAAATCTTGATAATGGTGTGCTAATAATTTTTTATTGTGCTAGTTATTACGCGATATTTATTATCGTATTATTGTAATTAGTACCATAGCTATAATACCATCTCACATTTTATTCATTATTCTCGGTTTATGTATGGGAGAACACGAGCGGTATGGTATTGCACATGTACAGTAACATAAGCTGTGGAGACATGAGGGACCAACGACCAAAGAAGAGAAGTCCTTGTTGGCATCTGAAGACACTGTCAATGATGGATGTATTGTAATGAGAGAACGTTGGTGCACCCCTGGGTTGTTTTGGACAGGTAGAGTCAAGAGGGGATGGGAAAGGTGTATTTTGAGGTCTATTTCTTTTGTCTCAAGTGCTATGGTATAATTGAAGGATTTGTTGTCGAGTAAATATGCCACTCATTGTTGATGTTTATGATCTTGGTGAAGTTTACTGAAACAACATGATGTTTTGACAATGCTCCTACCATCAGGACAGGGGAACTTCCTGAAATAGATTGGAACATGAGGCTTATACTATTTGTTTGTCTACGTACATCTATTATGTATGTTAACGTAGTACTTGTTGTACATCAGTCTGCGTTAGTTACAAAAACCTTGATTTTGAAAAAATATCTTTGAGACTAGATGGCACCTTTCCAATAGACATTTAAAAATCCAATGACATGAACATGAAATTTCTCTTTTGGTCAATAGGGTTCAATTATTATGAAGAGAATGGGGAATGGTAAACTCGTAACAGAAGTAGCTCCTACATAGAGCAGACACAACAACACGGTCCATAATATTATTTATTGATTTTTCATTAATTGATTGAGAAAGTGAGGGTAAGAAGTAGTACTATCTATCCAAGGTGGCTGTATTTGGTATATTAGTGATGATACCCAGTCAGCCAGCCAGACAGTGACCTGAGCCGATTCGTCGTAAAAATATCACGCGAATATTATAGGTAGTCTCGACAGGTATCAAAGAATTGATTTTATGAGCTATATTTTGTACAATTGTGAGGATGGAAAGGCAGTGGAACTGCACTCCAGTCCAAACGATGCAAACGATCATTGTGTAGACTTCTACACAATATGGTATGTCTATACCCTTCTGAAAGATGTTCAGATCTTCCAAAAGAGTGTTCTCTTATTTGGGGTTCTGAACTTCCATGTTGGGGAGTCCATGCCGTCGGGAGATGGACTCTCCTACTTGGGGTCCTGAGAATGCTCCATTTAGGTTTTGTACCCCAGGGTACAAAAAAGGCTGATTCCTGCTCTATTTAGGTTTTGTACCCAGGGGTACAAAAAAGGCTGATTCTTGGCCTATGTCAGACAGTGGATTCAAAAAATGACTTCAAGTAAATTAAAAAAGCAATTTTCAAAGAATGAAGTAAATTCTAACTCCATTTTTGTCAGTCAGAGACTTGACACAAAAGAGGTCCCTTTGTATTCAGCAGTCTTATCTAGGACGGACAAAGGCATTTGACCAATGTGCAAAGAAAGAAGCCATCATTGCCATTGTGTGGACATATATCTTAGCCCATAAATTCCACAAAATGTCTAAAGATACCATTTCAGATGATCATAATATGTGGTGATAAGTTTTGATAGATCAAACTTTTGCCTATTGTGTGACATGCCACAACCTTCAGAAGAAGAAAAGTTTTCTCGAGTATCTCAAATGTTTAGTACAGAAATGCTTAGTTTTTGATATATATGCATTTCAAAAGTAGGTTGAGTTTTATAATCCAAGGACTCTTATGCACCGAGATATACTGTATGCAACTTATACATGTAAATGTTATAAGATGGTGATGAGGAGTGTGGGTCCATTTGAACAATTTCACTAATAACAGTATTCCTAGATGAAAGGTTTTCTGATTTTTCATGATTTTTGTTAAAATATTGTTTTTTTATTGTTTTTAGTTTTAAATTACAATTTTACTTATGAGGTATGTTCTCTCAAGTGGTGCACCTACATAAGTAACAGACACATTTTTTCTTTTGATTACCTAGTCAAGTTATTGACTTTCACATTAAAGTATGTTTCTAACTTGAAAAGAACTCTGACCTATAAAGCATTCATTGTTGTGGACATTGATTAAGGTGCCTTTGGATTGATCATGGATATTTTCACCAGATCAGAATAAATTTCAATTGATTGATTATCATATCTTGATTGCTTGTTCTTTGGGCATTGAATTCTACTGATTCCCAGCTTTGGAATACCATTGACTCAATAGATCCTTGTAAATTTACATCTTCCAAGCAAACACCACTGGATGTTAATGGAATGTGTTGACACCATGACATTTTGGAATTTCATCTCTGCCTGGGAACATTATTCATGCACTAAACAGTGGCATTTTTGAATAAAATTTCCAAAATGAAGGTTACATCAGGGCTCAAAGCAATTGCATTCAAATCATCTATCACTCTACCTGATGCACTCAACAATATTAACCAATCATCCTACCACACCCTCTGTCGAGCTGTTCTCATGATTTAACAACCAGATCACAAGTTTGATCACTGGGGTTCATTTTTGTGTCACAATGTAGAACAACAATGCATATGACAGAAGACATTCACGTGGGTCAAATGCATAATTTTCATTGTCCCCAGAGAAAAGATAGTAAACTTGGGTGAATGGGATGATGCTTCTCCTAACCCAACATTCAGATAGCAAACTCTTTAATTTTATCATTTTCAATGTCATGAGGTGAGTACTATCCATGTTTTGCATCAACAGTAGCACGATAGCAACAATACTTGAAAAGTTATGAATGAAGTAGTAGTAATTTTTGTTAAAAATTATTGTTTGTTCTTACCTGCCTTTGCTTTTTTGAACTCAAAATAATATACGTCATAAAGTAGTGCTCTTAAGGAAAACTGCTTGAAAATTATGATTGACTGATGCTTGATGACTTCAGCACCTCTTGAGTTGACTGGTTTTGTTTCAGGACATGCAGTTTGATGGAGGCTACCAATCATGATGCCTTGAATGTTTGATCAGTGGATTTTGTCTTGCTCCTACTATGATTGATGCTTTGGATAAAAAGAAACTTTCCTGAAAGGTAAGATTATAAAAGACGAATTACAAGGAATCCACACCACGTTGTGTCAGCTTTGGGAAAACAGAACAGAATAGACAGCTTAATATCAATATGGACCTGTATAGTTATCAATATAAATCATTGTCATCCTACCTAAGAGAGAAATAAGATATTTATAATATGGTTGTCATACTACCACAATTTCTGTAAATGAATATATATAGCATTTTTAACTCTCAAACACACTTATTTCTAGTTATGTACCTTCATAATAAACATGATTAGGACATCATGTCACAGTGTACTATGTCATGTGGCTATCCCAACTACTGGCATAATGGTGCAATCATTATGTCTTAAGAATTGGACAAAGCTAAGTTGAAATAATTGGACCACTGAATTTGATGGTTCTTATGAATGTTTAGTCGCAATTTTGGCACTCTCATTGTTATGCATTGAGACCGCTTTTGTGCACAGTGCCGGCATTGGGTGAATTCGCCCCGATTGTGGCACAGTGTCTAAATGGGGCACCCATTGCAGGCACTGGATGCTCTGGAACACTAACTCTAGCACAAACAGTATTACCAAAACGGGGGGAAATTGCCCAGTGCCAGCATTGAGCATGAAGATGGTTCCAGTGCCGGCACTAGATCAGTGCCATCTTTGGACACACCATTCTTTCCTGCCTGTTAGTAAAATGACCCTTCAATGCATCCTCACGCCTCTTTTCCCAATGCACTACGTCCTCTTGCACTCTTTCACAGAATACATATAAACAAGGTTTTGACAAATTGAACAAATTATTGGAATCTCTGATATACCTCTCCATCATATTATTTGACATCTGATGACTACAACACAAAGGAGACATTGTTCCAAGTAGTAGCTTTATGTACGTTCCCTATGTCACAGTAACGAAGGACAACAAATGTTAAGCATGTAATGTGATATATAACAGAGAAGCAATAACCACACTCACATATTCCTCTTCCAACTGTCACCATTGTTGTAATTAAACATTTGAACAAACGTCTCACGCAACCATGTCTTTTTGAAATAACAGCCAAGGTAACATTTAAAAAGCATCTTATCACACCTCTTAATGTTCTTGTCCTCAAAATCCTTGGCCCTGAGGTATTCCACCCCCTTTTCCATACCATCCTTCTCCACTCCACCGCAGCAAGAAAATCAAACTATGGCAGAATCACAGCAATGACATCCTGTTCTTCCATAGGGCCAGTTTCCAATGGAAAAAATCCCAAGTGATGGTCATACAAGAACAATCTCTCCACAGAGTTTATCAATGTCTATTCAAAGTCATGAGTGTTACATTTGAATCCCATATAGTGTGACAAATGGTATCGAATTAGGAGAACAACATCACCTGACTATGTCCTTGCTCCTTTTCAACAGGGACTGTACCAGCTGTTGGCACAGCATAATATGTAACCATGATAAGTTCCCCCTATTGAACAAAATGAATATTGTAACATATGTACCATGGTTTCATAGGGATGCCAATTGATAGATACTAATTTGTGTTAAATGAGAAACATAGTATGAAGGAAAAACTCATCAGGCTGTGTTGCTTCAACATCTTGACAGAGCATCTATCAGTTGATGTCACAGGATTTTCCTTGTATCAAACTGAAATGGTGACATATGCAACACAATTACATTTGTAGCCACAAGATGTCAGACACAACCAAGTTACTTATATATGTGTTACACATAAAACAGAATTATTATGAACAAACTCACCCAACTTCAGGTATCAACACCATTGCAAGAGAGCTATTATGAGTTGCTGGACTGACATAACTGGTAACCTGGACAGGGTCACAAAAGCAACATTCTCAACTTTTTACACACTTATCAAAACAGACAGGAAAAGACCAAACATGTTGTTTGTTGCAAACATCAAATACTTTATATCACATGTGACTATTTTTCTAATTTTTTGAGAGTAGCATCGTTTATAATATGGTTTCGTGTGTGTTGGGCTCAACTGTATTGTGTAGGGTTTTGAAACGGCTCTGAACAGTTGACCCCCACGGAGGGTTTCTTAATTTATACAGTCCTATATCAGCCCTAGTAAAAAACAAATATTGCATGAGATTGGGATCATGGTGGTCACCATGAAAAAAGAAAATGAGAAGCCGGTGAGCTAGAGAAATTTGATTCAAGTGGATAGCTTGTCTGTCCATCACATCAAGTTAGTTTTCTTCATCTCAATGCTGGAAAGAGCACACTAACAGATGCTTGTGGGTGTTTAGTCCAACAAGAAAATGCATTGGATGGCTATCATGTAGTTGGAATCATGACAAATAATATCATTTCTCATCACAATTTTTTAACCTCAACATAACTCCATTCACACATATTTATCTATTCTAGATATTTCATTCTATGTCTCCCCAGCAGGTTTTCAGATGCACCCATTGTAGGGGCAAACTTGTTATAGCAACTGAACTACTTAAATATACGCAAATCTGTTGCAGTTCATAATCATATTAAAATTCATCGACAAATGATAATATTTTCTTCATTTTAGAATAAAACTTACCATTCTATCTTCTCATTGCTGGTGGAATCTGGCATAAATCTTTTCAAAAGACTTAATAGAAGTTTGACCAACACATTCATTCCACATTCCCCACCTCTGCTGCAAATGCTTCATCTTCAAAATCAGTCACTCCCTCCATCTTGTCTAACATAACTTCCATCATTATTTTTGCCCCTATTACAGATGGTGGAGTGTTTAGTTTACTTTTTGGTGGCTTTGTCTTCACAAGCATGTTGCATTTCTTCTTCAGCTGATCCGCCATCCTCACCAAGTCAAGATGGAATTGACTACAATGCCCAGCCACAAGGTCTTGCAATACACCCCAGAAATTGGAATGTACTGGTGTAATGACTCCAATATAAACTACCATTTATAAACTGTATAATTTTCCCTTCCAACAGCAGCAGACTGCACACCATCACTTGCTTTACCCACATATCAACCCCCTCCACCCCCATGAGCACAACCTCCTGCTCTCCCTCATACTCCTCATCCTTGAAAATTTGGACCTGCATCTACGAATGCAACAGAAACAGCATCTTAAGATTTTCAACAGCAAATACAGCAGCAACTGGTGGGGATACTTCTTTCTGATCATGTTAGACTGCTCTTATGCATGTGTCACTGCATCAAGAGTGTTTTGTACTAGTCATCCTTGTCCTCATCTGACTTACTTCAACTGTAAAACCTGGATTATAAGAAACTATACATTATAAGTAACACCTGTCTGAGTTTGTGTACATTTGTATTTTCTTTGATATTTGGTTTTGAATCTAAACGTCACATGGCTGGTTTCTCCTTGTTGAATGCTACACTCCAATGTATGTAAGACCCTGTACCTCCCGCTGGTTGTTGAGTTATGTGCACGTACACTAACAAAGCTTAGAAAGCCCCCTTATTTTCAAACTTAATACTTCCTCTGTTTCAACATTGTTTCTTCTGTCTAGCTTGCAGCAAAAAATCTTGCAATGGCTGCTAGTAATCTTTTGTTCATCTTGATGTCTTATAATCCGGGTTTTACGGTATATGGATACAGCTGTCATTATGATGGTGTCAATTGAAATTATCTTGTCTATTTTCAGAAATTAGAGCAAGAAAAATAGTAGTTAGAGAGACCAGTGTGGAATATTATGAACGCTTCATATTGGGAAATAGTTGGAAAGCTTTTATGGGAAAGCTCTAATGCTGCAATTGAAAACTATAGGAACACTGAATTTGGAAACTACAGAAACAGTTGATGGGTCTCATACGGCCACTGCATTATTACCAAAATTTTTCAAAATCTTCTATTGGGGAAACTGAGCCAACTTTCCTCCTCCTCCTCCTCCTCCTCCTCCTCCTCCTCCTCCTCCTCCTCCTCCTCCTCCTCCTCCTCCTCCTCCTCCTCCTCCTCCTCCTCCTCCCCCTTCAGTTAGACACTTTTTCACATTTCAACATTGCAGGTACTTCCTCTGTATATACAAATGTTATTACCTGTAAGGAATTGATGTACATGCCATCATGTTTTGTTAAAATTCTTTCTCCAGCCAACTAACAAAGTTTAGACAAGCCACTTTATATTCACAAGTAATACTTCCTCTGTTTCAACGATACTTCTTCTGTCTAGAGAGCTTGCTGCAGGACGGTTTACCATCTCACCCCAGACAGCAACCATCAAAATCATACAATTTCCCGCGATTTTGACCTAGCCATCATACAAATCGTGTATGATTTTGACGAGTCACAAAAAAGTGCGAACTACGTAGTGGGTCATGCTTTTTGTGTATCGTTGACCGAGACACATCAAAATCATACGAAGATTGTATGATTTCTCATAATCTCCGGCCTTGCCCGTTTCTCGGTATTAGCCACGTGTAATGGCCTGCGAAATGGCAATCATAAAACATGAACGTTCATGCGTATTTTTGATTTTGAGTGTTTTCTATCTGTATCTTACCTGAGGCAACTCAAGTGATTGAGCTTCTGGTTTAAGAGCAATATTTATGCTCTATAAGGTTGTTTTAATTTTGATACTCCATTTGGCTTCCGTGGAGTGCTCACAGCTTGGGGGGATTTTGGAAGGGAAATTTGCTACTGCCTGCACATTTGTTACTATTATTTTTGGTATTCACATAGCTAGTAGACCCTTACATGAATGTTCAAGAAATAATTTTCTGGGCATTGATTTCATGAAATAGTCTGGGAGTAATGACACTTTCATAGCTATCCCCCTCCTGTGTATGAAATTTTTAATTAACTAATTCATTATTACATTTTCTGTGCTGGTGCCCTTCTAACTTTAGCACATGTCACTGCAGACATGTGTAAAAACTCCACTCCATTGCACTGATGGGATGTACTAGGGTGAATGATCTCTTTAGGTACCAATGAGGTGGGGGGTGTCGCCTTGGGTCTTGTTTTACGATGATTTTTGCATTACCAATTTTTCTTTTTTTCAATGCATGCTTTCAGTCATTTCCCATACTACCCACCTTCACAGAGCACAATCAACCCCTCAAACAGTTGGCCCTTGGAGAACACAGATGAATTCCCACTTGATTTTTTGGTTAAGATGTGGTCGTAACAACTTGCAGCCACTACCTTTTTCTTTTGTCAAATTTTTACTAGACAGCATGTGTTTCCAGTTCTCCCATCTCCACAGACAACAACCACCCCCTCCAAAAGTTCGCCTTGGGTTGTATATGCAAAAAGGCAAGAACTGGCCCCCCAAAAGTCTGACTGAGGTTGCGCTGAGTTGAATTGCATTTTTGAATTGGTCAATCAGGTGAAGGAATGACAAAGCTGCTGCCACTTTGATTCTTATGGTGACATGCAGATTTTTTACTTGGTGGGCTCACATTCTTGATCCACAAAGGATTCAACCGGCTGCACCAACATCAATATGCCCATGTCGAGTGACACATAAATGGACAAAAGGAATGGTAGGGGTCCATCATTGATCATTTTCTTATTTGTACAACTTTTGAAGTGAGAGCTCAAATACACATTGCAAGCACCCCTTTGTCAATGAAGACCATGACCAATGCCTTGGAACCTACCCCTTTTGTCAATGCAGACAACAACCAACATCTTGGAACCGGAAGGATCATTTTTCAAGAAGGGCCTCAAATTGTAATTGTGCAAGTGATGTGAGTTTGTTTTTGATCATTCACAGAACTGGGCTCATGTAGAGTGGCATATGGATGATGTGAGGATGTATTTTCTTGTGAACTGGTAGGGGATACTTGCATTACATAGAGGACCAATTCTATGACTCGCACTGTATACATTTCTACTGGAACTGACACTCAAATAATGATTGTATTTGTGAATGAAAAGGGGTAGCATGCTGGGCTAAAGATTGGTTGTTTATAAAAATGACATTTCTTTTGCTGCATGGAATATGATTTTTTGAAACCAATGCATAATGGAATTGTTCCCCCCTCAATCAGGTGAAGGGTTGGGTTGGCAGGAGGCTAATATTAATAGTATGATATAGAATATACACTTTTTCACTATGATATTATTTTTACTAGTAAATTAGCATGACCTTGATCTAATCCTAAAAAGGTGTTAGTATCATCAGATATATGACATTGAATTGTTCAAGTTATTATTTCACATAACAATAGTATGACCTAGCAATATTTTTATATAAAATGGGGTATTATAAGGGAAAAATGGTTCGAAGAAAGGTAATATCTTACGGTTTTTGTTTATCATGTAAATCGCGTGACCTCGAAGTGCAAGCGTAAAAATTATGATATTTACTACGTCATTTAATTTACATTATAGGTATTCCATCATACAAACTTTGTATGATATTGTCGTTCGTATATCAGCACCCAGGCCGCTCTCACACCGCCGAGTCTGCCCGCAACCCGCAGCCCGCATCCCACAACATCCGTCAACCATGACTGCAGAGGAAGAAGCTAAGCAACTCGACTCCGTAACCGACCGGGTAGCTGAGACGGAACTCGATTCCTCTCGCGCCAACGAAGCTTTGGGAGCCTTATCTAAAGCTAAGAAGTTTTCAGACGTAAAATCCATTACTGTGAAAAAGGAAGATGTTGATTTGATTGTGCAGGAGCTGGAATGTTCGGAAGGGGATGCCACTGAAGCACTGCGGAGGGCATTGGAGGAGGACGCGGGATTGGAGGGTGAGGGGCTTGTGACTGCTGCGTTGACAAGATTAGTTACATCATAGACCCGAGAAGACATACGAGGGTAAGCGTTAATGTGCGGCGGCTCATTGCTCAAGTTGGGTGGTTGAAATTTTTTTGAACTATGATTTCGATCAGTTCGAGATGATGTGAACTGATAAAACGCACGCAAAGAACAAAGCCAAGGCTTAATAAAAACATAGCCCCACGATATACCTCGAGAGATGCTAAACAAAGCTCTATTTTGAATGTTTAAATAATTGTATCGGTAATGCCTTGAAGAAGATTAGATCTCACGCAGCCCGACTTCGTCAAACTTTCGCAGTAATTCTGGATCAGCACAACTCAAGGACCAATATTTCTATTGTAGGGATGAAATGATGGTTGACAATGTCCATAGTGTTTCTTTTGCGTTTGTTGGCATTATTTGAATGTCTATTCTCAGTCGACAACTTAATGCATTGAAGTTCATCTGCCTTCTCAATTGCTGTTCTGCAATTCATTTCAGCTTCTAACTAGACCATTATTTCAGAACAAGTCCTAGAGTAGCATTGTTTGTAATTAGGTTCCTCCCTCTCACGAGAATATACAATGGATTCCTTTTTAATGGAGAGAAACACATCTTTGTAAACAGTCTCAAGTGTCTCAAATTCTTTTATACAAACTCAACTCCTCTGATGCAGCACTGCTTGTGTCCTCATTGAGGTAAGAGTTTTCACTGCCCAAAAAGTTTGTTTTGTTGTACATAGAAGCAACCTCTTCAGAACTGTACATTTGAGACGCCGAAGAATGAGATGAGGACGGCATTGAATCACTTTCGATTAGCTCATTGCTCTTGTGGCAGGCAATAGTGACCTCATCATCTGATAATGATGAATGATGGGATGGTGTTGGCATCATCCTCAAGCTCAGGGACCAAATAGTCATAATGTAATGAAGGGACTGAACTGTTGTTTATACTTAGGCTGCCTGACGAGCTGGAACTGCAGCTTCTACTTCGATTTGGTTGCTTACAGCTGCTCTCCAAGGTCAAGGCAAACTTGCTCATTGAGTTTGAGGTATTGTGATTATTGCCATGCTTCATTTCGTGCATTTATCTTTAGCAGACAGACTGTCTGAAGAGCTCAGATCACCACTACTCCACTGTTTGTTCCTCATGCTGTTTTTGACATTCCTTGCCATGCTAATGAAATTTTTTTGCTGATAATTTGCGACTCATGGATGAATCGAGAGTGTCTTGGCGGTATTTCTGTAGACAATGGTGTTATTAGTTTCATTGTGATTAACACTAATCGATTGTAATGATACAGATACCAAACGATAATCTACTAACGATGGAGGTGGAATGCCATAGTTGATGTAGTGACTCTATTCAATAATATGACAATCCTCATAACAATTGGCCCTAGAGTCACTGCCCTCTCTTTCAATGGATGATTCTGCACTAAAATGAGAAAAGTCATCATCATCCCATGAAGGGAGTTGCAGGCCTTCCGAGCTGCTCTCATTTTGGATTGACTCCTTGTTTGGAAAACAAATGACAAATCCTTTACGCGTGTAGGAAACTTCGCACCATTATAGAGGTAGTCTCTTGCTTTATTAATGCTAATATGATTCTTTTGTCGGTTGAGTTTGGAAATGCTGTAGACAATGCCTTTGGTGCTGCAACCTGTGTTCATTGGTGCTTGATTGGCAGTGTTCAGGAAAAATTCTTGGATGTAGGTTTCAAGGCACTGATAGATTCATACTCTAAAATTTGGAAGTGAAACATTTCCAATGTTACCACTGGGAACATTGCTGTTGCAATTTCCTGCCTGTATGGAAGTGATGGCACGCTGTGTAAAACTTTTATGAAGAATCTGAAACTGTAATTTGGGATAATCTTCAGCATAGTTCTTCTGATCTTGGTTTTCTTTGATCATGTGTCACCGAGGCTAATTTGATAGTATTTAGAGGAGCTAGTATATCATCCAGACAGTTTGCAAAGAAATTTACTACCGTCCAAGATGGGATCTGGACCATGACCATTTTTGATCTTGCTATTATCTTCACTCTTTCTTTGGTTGAGACACCAAAATGCCTGGCATTGCTTATTGCATCCAGAGAATCATCTTCAGCAACTTCATCTTTCTCTGTACTGCTGCTTCTTTTGCTCTGTTTGATGATGTCATGGTTCTTCACATTGTCATTTCCCGTGTTTTCATTCTCATGAAAGCACATACAATTAGAATAATCATCCTTTTTTGAAAATGGAAGTGACCTGTCACCCTTTAGATACTTGTGACCTTTTGCGTCGTGTTGTGAAGGTCATCAGTTTTATTCTCATTGTTTTCATTGAGGTGGTCGCTATTGTCTTGTGTGTTCAATTAAATCAATTGTTTTTGGCTTTGTGGTAATGATGCAAAATTTTTGCAAAGTTTCACCTTGAGGCTGTGAGCACTATGTGGTATGGTATGTATGCTGCTAGAGACGGCAAGGAGAAACATGTGACGTGCTTTGTTGGAGGTTGTTGGGATATTTTTTACATGATATTATAGAGGCTGTGATGGTCCCATTTTCTATCACATCACATTCATGAGCAATCAAAGATTTAACCACAATGCTAATGTATTATGTTCTTGGGAGTAACCATGTGCAGGTGAGTAGTCATTACCAATAGATGGTATATCTCTAACTGCATTCAAAGAATATGCAACGGGCATATATTTTGATGTCACCACGCTTTGAAACATCCTCAGACTTCTCTCTTCTCTGTTGATCATCAGAAATATGAACAAGAATCATTTGCTTCATGACAGCTCCAGGTTTGCAGTACACCATTCAGCGTTGATTCCTGTAGCTGCTGCGTGCTGACAAACCTGCGATCTATACCCTGCTTCTGGAATAGCTGTCTTGAATTCTGAGGTACCAGCATTGACCAAGACCCACTGAGAACTGTTCAATACCCTTGGTTCCACATCATCCATTGTATTAATAGCACCTCTGGTCTTCATCTCCAAGACACAGAGTGAGTGAAACAAACAAATTCCATTATTAGGGACATCAGCCGAAAAACACCATCAGGAGACATGGAACAAGACTTGCAATCCGTTCCAATAAGGAGCCCATACTGTCACACTTTTGTTTCAACGGAGTATTGATTATTTGAAAAGGTTTTCAGATACTTTCCAAAAACAGCAAGGACCTGAATTCATTTTCAATACCTTGTTCTATTGGCACCCAGTTTTAGACCTTCCCGGTTTCATGAACCAGTGTGGCAAATGCGTTGGAGGATTGCCACCTGTTCTGCCTCAAAACTAAGTTCTTCCTCAGTTACAAGTGAGACAACTGCAGGCATAATGTTTAATGAATCCTGAAAGAATTTGCTGGCCAGTTTCCGAGCCAAATGATCTTTTATTTCATTCTCTACAAACTGAATTTCATACTCCCTGCACTTCTGCTGTAGATCCATTTTCAACTTAGCCAACACTCTTTTGTACGATTGCTGTGATTGGGTGTTTGGCATAGGTTACTTGAGTCAACATCACAGTTTATGAATAGATCACTCCTCTGATGAGGGACATCATCATCCTCCAATGACACCACATCGTTGATGGTAGTGCTGTTCCTTGGATCCAGTTGAACAATGTCTTTGCATAGTTGATGATACTCTTTCATGTCTTTCTCATCAAAGTAAACCCCTTTTACAACATTTATCAGCACATGAAGCATTGTGCTGGAAAACCAAAACATACGCCCCAGAAACCAATCAGTTGTCCTCATCATCCCATGCATACTTTGAGCTTGCAACAGAATCTAAACTGACTGAGTTGATCATGGATGGTGCCTTATGGTGATGTAGCCTATCGATGCCAATACTATTAGTCTCGTAAACCGAACTGTTGTCCATGAATCTAGGTATGTTGGCTACCACTCTAACTCCTCTGCTCTTACCCGTTCCATGACACAGCACCGAAGCTTGAATAGGACAATTGGACTTTGTTGTGGCCACAATATTGGTCGTCATGCCATATGTTTGGGCCACAACTTGCCATTAACAATTTGTTTACCATTCATATTCACTTCAACAAATTGGAAAGGAAATGCATTGTTGTTTTTTACTGTTCCTAAGAATTTGACATTCATCTTCTCCATGATCTGGATCAAGTTCGCCACCTGATGATTCTGTGCTTTTGCAATCGCAAGATATCCACGACCAATGAATAGACAGACCTATGCTCTCATAGCTGCATGAATTGTTGAATAACTGATTTAAGCATGTTGGCCAACCTCATACCAATCACCTCCAGTTTCAAGATGCAAATCATACCGGTGCCTATTGATGCTGTTGCATGAACTACAGGGTTTTGTTTTTTATCTTTTGTTGTATGCATTTGCATCTATATAACTTCCATCTTGGTGATGTTTGATTTATTTTGTAATCATCAAGACCAACATTGGACACTCCCTTAACAAAACAAAGGTCTACCCATTCTTTCAAGAATTGTAGCAAATGAATCTATATATTATTGGTTGCCTTGCTAAGATTCCGGAGATCTATATGTGTCAAATGAATGGATGTGCTGCATCTATGCTTTGCTAAGAGGGGTCACATAGGAGTTGGTACAGTTTCAAAATATTTTTTTGTCCTTATTTCAAGGATAAAGAAATCACCATTTTTTAAAGATCAAATGGACTGTATATGTTGGATCCCATTAGGGCACCGTCCCAGTTCTAGAACTGAATGATTTTTTTCGTCCAGTTCTAGAACTGGATGTTTTTCTCCCCATTGGGGCACCGTGCCTGAATGGGGTGCCCAGTTCTAGAACTGGACGTCCCAGTGCTAGAACTGGGACCGCAAGTAGGTCGAATCTTCGCCTAATATGGCACCTCAGAAAATTGGAGGGAGTACTTAGCCTTACCTCAATCAATATTCATCACTGTTGGGGCACTGGAAAATAATTTCAATGCATAGTACCCCAATGGGGAGAAAAACGTGCAGTTCTAGAACTGGACAAAAAATATCATCCAGTTCTAGAACTGGGACGGTGCCCTAACGGGATCCAACATATATGTTACTAACCGTTTGTAGACCCCCCCCATCTATAGACCCCACCTCAAAGTCTATAGACCCCCCTGTATTCTATAGACTCCACGAAATTTGCCGAAAAACCATTTGTAGACCCCCCTTGTCTATAGACTGTGAGGGGGGGGGTCTATAGACTATCACATGATAGTCTATAGACCCCCATGATAGTCTATAGCCTCATGGGGGGGGGTTGTGTGACCTAAGCCAGAAAGTATTTAAAAATCTTGTTGTAGACTTTGCTGACTTTGTTTTTATGAGCTTAATACTACTGTACAACTGATGAATGAGATACTAGTTATCTCATGCATAAAAACACAAATGATCATGGGAGAGATTGGCAGTGATTTGTGGCAGTTCCATGACTGGCTCATATTCAACTGCCCAAAGGAACTGTCCCATGGGAAGGTTCCTGAGAAGGAAATCCTCCATTGGATATTCAACCTAAGAAAACACCTACAATGTGTATGGTGGAGTTCTAGGAAGGAAAATCCTATTTGGATATGATTTCTGAGAAACTCATATCTTATGACTTTTGAGTCCTTCCTCTGTATCAAACAATGTGAAGGAGACTTATGGAGTTCCAGCTGGAAGCTCCAGATTCTTGGCCTATGTCACTCGCCCCCACCGAATGGAGGGTCAGGTGAGGTGTGAAAAAACCTTTTCTTTGGAAAGGAAAAATGGGGAGGCCTGTTTTGTGAGCGGAAGACACTTGTTTGTGTACCAATTTATACTGGTGATACAAGACTTTCCTGGCTGAGTAGTGACTACGAAGCATTATTTCAAGCGTAAGTGTTAGTGGAGAGAGGAGTAAGAGTGATTCACTGACATGTTCTTTATTTTAAGTGTCTGTAGTGTCAAAGTATGGTGTTACTCTCCTAATGTTTAATCTTTCTGATTTTGTTCCGCGGTGAACCCTGATAGTACCATTCGTATGGACTGTCGATATAGTCCAAGGATCTTTATGGTATTTGCTTTCTGATTTGCGGAGGATACCTTCTTTGCGAAGAAGTACTCTATCACCAATTTTATAATCCCAATCGACGCGAGACTTGTTTTCACGCTCGGTGTTGCGATCGGTTTGGCGTTGCCTATGGTCTCCTATTTTGTTCCAGTCAGCTAGGAAGGGAATGTCAAACAGCATGTCCCTGCCAAATATTGCTGCACCTGGAGAGGCTTTGAGTACCGTGTGGTATGTGGAGCGAACGGCCCATGCAGCATCTGTGAGGAAGTCTGCTATGTCACTAGGAGCCACTGTATTGGCCATGTCTAATTCAGCGGTACGGAGCATTGTCATGATTACTTGATGCATCCGTTCTAGTATTGCGCTTGCTTGGGGGTTCTTGATGCTGGTTGGCTTACGCTTGATACCGTATGAATCACATAGGGTTTCAAATTGAGCTTGAACTCGCTTCCATTGTCGTAAATGATTACTTGACAACGTGGGTAACGGCTAAACCAGATCTTGTTTACTAAAGAGCCAACTTGTGCTGATGATTTATCAAAGTATGCTTCTTTAGGTTTATTATGTGTGTTAGTACCCTTGAGGCCCTTTTACCCTTGGGAGTAACAGAATTGAATTCAGTTACCGGTAGTTCCACAATTTCGAACCAACTGGTAGCTGGATCTATCATTGTGACACACATAAAGTCAATTTCAGTGCCGCCTTTGCCCTTGAGAGTGTATGGTCCGATTAGGTCCACACATAGTACCTCCCAGGGGTTTGATACAACCAATTTTGTAGGCAATTTACCGTACTTATGTTGGCGCCGTTTGTTGACTTGGCATTTATGACAATTTTTGACAAAGGTGCGGACAGAGTGTCTCAAACCTTTCCAATACATCGCAGCGCGAAGAGTTTCTTCGAGACGGGTTGTCCCTGGATGCTGCAGGTAGTGATGGTACCACTGTACTGCTCGCTGCTGGAGTTCCTGTGGGATGACAAGTTTGCCATCTTTGCACAGTACTTGAACATTTTCTACCAGCTGAGGTTTGTATGCCTCCAGCAGGCTGAGTTTGTCCAGCATTTTATCCGTTTGTTGAGCTGCGGCAATCTCCCGAACTGTCAGGGATAGATCGCATTCTCTTCGCTGCGGTTAGCAAACACAAAGTTCATGAGGTCTGAGTGTTGTGCTGGGGATGGGTCCTCTTCTGATTGCATAGTGTAATAACACCAGCATTTGGTGAAGGTCATCCAGTTTTCCTTGACGCCCTTTGTTGGACCAAAGTCAAGGCGTGAAATCGCATCCGCAACTGTGTTGTGGATTCCTTTGATGTACACGATTTCAGGACCATATTCCTCTAGTAATAAACGCCAACGGTAAACCCTGTCACAGGTTAAACCGAAAGTGCATCTTGCATGAGGTTCTTGTGGTCTGTGTAGACTACAATAGGCTGGCCCCACAGCATTCCTTTGAATTCTTTGAGTGTTTCAACAATGGCTAGAAGTTCAATTTCGGTTACGCTGTATTTTTGCTGACAGACAGAGAGTTTTCTGCTGAAAAATGCAATTGGCCGGTTGTTCTGAGTAATGACGGCTCCAAGTTGTCTCTTGGATCCATCAGTATAGATCTCAAACCCTTTTGAGTAATCAGGGTAGGCCAAGGACACATCTTTGGCGATAGTGGCCTTTACGCCATCGAATGCTTTTTGATGTTCCTCAGTCCATTTCCAGGGTTTCTTTTAACCTTGAGAAGTTTGGATTGTTTGGTATGACCACACTCGCCTACGAGGCTTGTGAGTGGGGCAAGCATTTCGCTGCGCCGTGCCCAAAGATCTCGATAGTATTGGACCATGCCAAGAAATCTACGGAGGTCTTTGACATTTTTGGGCGGTGTCAGTGCAAGTATCGACTGTACCTTCTTGGGTTGTGGTTTAATTCCCTCTCGTGAGAGGATGTACCCAAGATATTCTGTTTCAATGGCACAGAAGTTTGATTTGCGAGCATTTACTTTTAGGTTCGCATCTTGCAGTCTGGAGAGGACCAATTCCAATTTAGCCAGGTGGTCTTCCAGGGTTCCCTTGGTGATACATAGTAGATCATCAATGTAAGCTCTTACGAACTCAAGGGTGGCCATTAGTTCCGCCATTTTCGATTGAAATATGTCCGGAGAACCAGCAATTCCCATTGGTAACCTGAGGTAAGAGTACTTACCCCATGGAAATATAATGGTGCAGATCTTGGATGCATCTGGATCCAACCTAATGGTGTAGTAGCCCATGTTTAAATCAAGGGCTGTGGCAAAAGTGAAACCTTCTAACTCTTGCATGACTGTACTAATTTTAGGTAACGGGAATGGTTTTCTAACTATCCTTTTGTTTACTTCTCTAAAATCACTTAGGAAACGCACAGTCTGATCTTTTTGGTACTATGAATGATGGTGAAGCCCATTCAGATGCGGGCTGCCACTGTAGTACCCCTAGGTCACATAGTCTTTTGAGCTCTTTCATGAGAGTCTCTTTTACTGAATGTGGCACTGGGTAGGCTCTGCCATGGTACGGTTTTGCACCTTCCTTCAGTTCAAAGGAGACAGGCTCAGTATTCCAATCACCTAGTGTACCATCAAAGAGGTCCTCATATTTACGGAGGAGCTCCAACAACTTATTTTGATCTTGTAGACTAAGGTGAGGACAATTGTTGTCAACAACTGATTGGAGGTCTGCTTTTTCATATTTTGCATCTAAGATGTGAACTGCACGCTGAGTGGCTTCCTCAGTACTACGTGGTTCATGAATCATGCTGTGGTTAACTGACCAAGCTTTTTCAATCTTAGAGCTAGTTGACAGACTGTTGATGTCTCTCATCGGCAAGATGATCTCATCAATGGTAATATCCTTTGTTCGAAAATCTAGAACAATTCCAAGCTCTCTTAGTGTTTTTACACCTAAGATGAGGTCAAACGCTGGCTTAGCCATCTTTTACCATCATACTCCACAACATCAGGTTTAACTGTGTATTCCTTGCTGTTGGAGTACTCTAGGAATTTTAGAGTAACTTCGCCTCTTCCTTTGGTTTGAAGCACCCATTCGACGTGTGCCAAGACTTTGACACCTGCCTAGTCAAGTAGGGAAAACGCTTGGTGGTTCCTTTTTCATGGAACATGAGGTCACCATCGGAACCAGTGTCCAATAGTACTCTCAAGAAGTTGTTTTTGCGACTCCTGGACAAGTGTTTGAGTTTTGTCGAGGACTGACTTCCAGTCGCTAATTTTTGTACAGCTAGTACTGCTGTTACTGAGTCCATTGATTTTTGTGGGTTAGATGGCTCAATTGACTTTGATTCATGTAGGGTGTCCCTCACTGAGTTGGGATCTACATCAAAGTTAGTGGACAAGTTCGAGGTGTCTTTGAGATTTTTCAAAGTTACATCCACTAAGGGACTCGAATAATCCGGAATTAAAATTTTGTCATTTAATTCTAATTTTGGTTTACTGGTAGTTTTTATCGGACCAGGGTAGTGTAATTGGCTAACTCGTGGTTAGTTTTAATTTTCTTACAACTATTTTCATTTTCCCCGGTACTACCCGACCCAACACTTCAGGATGAGTCGGAATCGCTGTCACTTTCTTCGCGACGGCGACGCTTCTTGCCTTTTTGTTGGCTTTCTTGAGAGACTTCTCAAGTTTCTCCATGCGAGCCAAGACCTGGGCGTAGGACTTCTTGGGCGACTATCCTCGCGGGACTTTCGTGCAGCTTGCCCGAAAGTACCTCGTAGGAGTTCCGCCTTTGTTGTACCGGCAACACTCCGCGGTGTTATGCGTGGTGTGCATGCCCCCATGCTTTTTGCATAGCTCGCAGTTCTTGTCTACGCGCGTATACTCCGTGCGTGCTTGCTTGGGCTTCTTGGGAATTCGGCGCCTAGCGAACTTCTTGGAGGGCTGTTCAGCTCCTTGGGCCTTTGCAGGCTTAGAAGACGACTGCCTCTCATCCACTGGGTGCGCCACCTCAATTCGCTCAAGAATGAGCAATAGAGGCTTAACCCCTTCGGGATAGCACTTCTCAAGCAAGTGGTACTGGTCCTGCCACTTCAACGGACACATGCGCAATATGTGGCATGCAAGTTCCGCCAGTGAAGGAGTAGACCTGTTGGGTCTGTGTACTAGCGCCGGGCTGTAATACAAGCACGGGAGGTCTTCCACGTAGTTGTTCAGCTGCATCACGCTGCACAAACTGACGCACCGAACCTTGTTGGGCTTCTTGAGGCAATTTGAAATATAGAATTTCAAATTTTCGCCTGCGCCATGTGCGAAACACGATTGGAGGTGGAGTAACTGGCACCTCCTGAATGACTCGGACGCCTTGCCCGGTGACTTCTTCCTTTCGACCAAGATGTCATGAAAGGGACTTGACTCTGTCTGCTCCTTGACAATTAAGTCCCAGGGCTGACGTGCCTCCTCAGTGAGAAGGTTGGCGTAGAGTTGAAAAACTTCTAGGGCCGAAGTCGGTCATTTTTGTCCTTAAGGCGAGCATGTCGGCCTTTAGGGAGAGTGACTCTGCGGTCTTTTTCTCCTTCTCAGTCTTGCTGAGGGGGTCATCGGCAAGTTCGCGTAGAACAGCCTTCCAATCACCTTTTTCGAGTCATATGCCTTTTCGCATCATCGCAGGCGGAATTAGACCCATTTTCTTGGCGGTACTATACGCCTTGTTCACGTGCAGTACAAACTGCTCGTTGGTACCGTGTCCGACCAAACCGTGACTCGGGTTTCTGACCCATTTGCGAGGGTGCACTTGAGGGTCTCAGGCTTGAGGTCCAAAGCTTGGACTGGGTCCCGATCCGCACATAACGGATAGGGGCTTTCGCCACCCCTTCCGCGCCGCACTCTTGGTTCTTAAGCCCAATAGGGGCAATTTTCTCAGCAGACATTCTTGAGAGGGCTGCTCCGAGACTTGTTCCAAGGAAAAGGGTCTTGTAGGAGCTTCGTGGCGGTTCGCACTCGAAGGAGACACGATTGGCACGAATCTTGTTGGCGGCGGGATCACGTGAGCGCAGACGTGGTGCTACTACTTACCGGCGCACGAAAGACGGTGGCTCGACGGGCGAACACGTGGATGCTGAACGCTGGACTGGCGGAGGACAGACGCGACGGTGTTGAACGGACGGTGGTCGGCTCGACGGTGACGGACGGTCGAAGGACAGTGCGGCGATGGACAGACGGTCCAAAAAAAATTCGCTCGAGTAGGTTATCAATTGATAGTGACCTAAGCCAGAAAGTATTTAAAAAATCTTGTTGTAGACTTTGCTGACTTTGTTTTTATGAGCTTAATACTACTGTACAACTGATGAATGAGATACTAGTTATCTCATGCATAAAAACACAAATGATCATGGGAGAGATTGGCAGTGATTTGTGGCAGTTCCATGACTGGCTCATATTCAACTGCCCAAAGGAACTGTCCCATGGGAAGGTTCCTGAGAAGGAAATCCTCCATTGGATATTCAACCTAAGAAAACACCTACAATGTGTATGGTGGAGTTCTGGGAAGGAAAATCCTATTTGGATATGATTTCTGAGAAACTCATATCTTATGACTTTTGAGTCCTTCCTCTGTATCAAACAATGTGAAGGAGACTTATGGAGTTCCAGCTGGAAGCTCCAGATTCTTGGCCTATGTCAGTGACATATATACCTGCCAAACTTAACCCTCCAACGGCAACTTGTGCAGGATTCGACTCAAGTTAATTAACTTGTGCAGGATCCGCACAAGTTAACTAAAATGACCTTGTTTCATCATGTTCTGGTCAGATTCGCGACATTCTGATGCGTCAGCTGAATTCCTCGCAAAAAATGGCCCTAGAGACCACCATAACAACTACGATTACTTTATCATCCATCTAGCGCAGCCATCTCGTCATCTCTAGCACAGCCATCACGTCTTCTATCAAGAACGTATTTACCATCAGACAGCCATTGGACGAGGACCAATAATCTTTCTCGACTCCTTTGCATGTTCGGCACATTTTTACCGCCTAACATTCCCTCTGTTTCCCAAGCGTTTTTGGCAGTCTCGGGCTAGTTCGCCTGTTCGTGCTAACGAACATCCCATCGCCTTCCAAATCACAAGGGTGGAATCCCGTTACTGAAAAAAATGTGTCATCATTGCACGCTTTAACGCCTTAAATACCTTAACTTGTGCAAGATCCTGCACAAGTTGTAACACAAGTTAAGGTACTTTGAGGGGAAACTCCGTTGGAGGGTTAATGAAACAATTTTGCATCAACTGCATGTTTATTACCAAAACTAGCATGAAATACCAATATTCACTGCAGGTTTTAACTAATTTCCACTGGGTTTGAGTCTGGAGACTGTCTACTTGTATTTTTATTGGCCCAGCAAAACAGGAGTTTTTATCCTTTTTTATCCTTTTTATCCTTTTTTATCCTTTTTAGGGCCTTGAATAAGAATAAGTCTAATGGGCTGCTAATGGGGCATACGATGTACGTGTAGAGGATTTCTCCCCAACCCCTCTTCGTTCCACGCCTCCTCCACGCCTACATCCTCTCTCGGCACCAAAAACACTACCATCATGGACCCGACTGATCAACTAAACGGCATAGAATCCATCCGAACCTATATCGAGCGCATCATTACAGGTGATAACCGCGCAGCCCATGGCATGAAAGTCCTTCTCCTCGATTCCACGACGACACAGATCGTAAGCTGTGTATCATCACAAAGCGAGATTTTGAATCGACAGGTTTACCTGGTATGTCGTTTAGATGATCCCACTTCTCAGCATGGTCCGAGCGGAAGGCAGGGAGGGCATTCATTAGAGTTCAAAGAAGAGAACTTAGGACACACCTCCCACATGAAAGCAGTGTGCTTTTTGCGACCCACGCAAGCCAACATTGGTCTATTGATACAAGAATTATCTCTGCCTCGATTTTCAGAGTATCACTTATTCTTCTCAGGAATTTTACCCCCATCCTTGCTAAATCTGCTAGCAGAGAGTGATGAGAAAGAACGCGTGAAGCAAGTGCAAGAGTTTTTTGCTGATTTCTTACCTATTAATGAAGATTTGTGGAGTTTGAATTGTCGTAATACCTTGCTAATGGATACTCAGGAGCGACCGCATCAGCAGACGACGATATATCAGCGGAACTTGACAGGGTTGCAGTCCATGTTGTTGGCTATGAAACGGAGGCCGTATGCTATTCGATATCAAAGGAGCTCTAGGGTAGCGAAAAAGTTGGCAACTGATATCGATGAATGCATATCCAACGATGATATCTTTCATTTCCGTCGGGGTACCGGTGGAAGCACGGGCAACTTCCTCCTCTTAATACTTGACAGGATGGATGATCCTGTCACACCGCTGTTGAGTCAGTGGACCTATCAAGCCATGGTCCACGAATTACTGGGATTGAACAATAATCGTGTTATTTTACGAGGAGCACCCAATGTATCCAAAGATTTGGAAGAGGTGGTCTTGTCGTCGGCTCCCGGGCATGATGCCTTCTTTGCTGCGCACAGGAATTCGAATTTTGGTGAGTTAGGAGAGGCGATTCAAAAGTTACTTCAAGATTATCAAGCTCAGTCGAAAGAGCACCAGGCTAGTAATTTGAGAACTATTGAGGATATGCAGAGCTTTATGGACAAGTATCCCGAATTGAGATCGCAATCACACACCGTGTCAAAGCACGTTGCCATCATGGGGGAGTTGGCGAGGTTAGTCGAAGTTTGCAGTCTCATGGATGTATCGGCGTTTGAACAGGATTTGGCGTGCAACGAGGATCAATCGGGGCATTTGCGCGAGCTTATGTCCAAATTGGAGTCACCATCAATCAAAATCCCTGACAAATTACGACTGGGAATGCTCTATGCATTGCGTTACGAAAATGCTGCACCGAACAATGCCATTAGTGCGGTGAAAGAGGCAATGAAGAGGGGAGGTGTACCTCCAAGCAATGTCGCATTGGTTGATGCCATTCTCAAGTATGCAGGATCCAGCATCCGCGGACCGGGATTATATGGCACCAATAAAGACACTGCTAGCAAAATGATCAAGAGCTTCATGACAAGTGTACAGGGCGTGAGTAATGTGTACTCACAGCATTCGCCAGTATTGATGGATACGATTGAAGCAGTGACCAAAGGGAAGTTGAAGGGCGAGACACATCCGTTAGTATCTGGTGGTGCAGGCAGGACAACGTCTTTTGTTGAGAATTTGCCGTTGCCACAAGAGGTTTTGATTTTTATGGTTGGCGGAATGACTTATGAGGAGTCTACCAAGATAAACGAATTTAATCAGGTGAATGCTGGGAGAATTCGGGTTGTTTTGGGAGGAAGCACTGTGCACAATAGTACAAGCTTTCTGGAGGAGCTGAAACATATATAGGCGCATGTAATGGTTTATAGGTTTTGTGTTGTGATATTTGCGGCTTCTGAATATTTTGTAACAGAATTAATTCGGGCAAGTGTAGTAAGACTTCTGCCTACTGACAATCGTTGTGCTGATCAAGGTACAACAATTGTGTATATTGTTTTGTAGATGAACAACATAACTTTTGTGTTGGACACATCATCATTTGTTCTGTTGGGTGGGGTAAATATTTACATATCAACAGATGTTCTCATTATCATATTTCTGAGAGCAAGTAGAAGACAATAACAGGACTTGCCAATTACAGAAGTATGGACAAAACCAGGTCCATTGGTCTTCCTCTTACAAGTGATTGCAACTTACAGTTTGACACCATTCAAAACTTTCTTATTCAGGGCTTTTTCAGTTGGACGAGATTGCTGAATAGAATTTGTAATTTTCACTTTTTTCTCCATCAATCAACTGCAAACTGCAGTATTGGTTATGCTTGCCTTACTTGTCAGAAGATAAAATGACAAAAGTCAGATATCAGAGATGATGACTCATTGTGATCTCCAATATGCTCTGATTTTACTCCCGTTCTACCCTCCAGATTAGTGCCTTACCATGATGGAATTTGGTCCATCATTTTTTGCTTGTCTGTTGTTACACTGATGAATCAACACCTCAACAAATTATAAAATAGAAGCCTGGTAGATTTCAAGTTCACAGGCTGCCTTGAAAGGCACGTACACCTATTTCCATCAATCATCTAGCTTGGTCAATCATTAGGACACATCCATTCCAATGCGATATGCAGTATCTGTCCCACAACTCACATTTACACCTGCATCTACTGCTTATTAGCAAGTGGCCTTGCCAGGGTATATAGCATTATAACATTAAAAATTTCATCAAATCCACCCTATTGGATGAGGTGGCAAAGGATAACAATATGCCTGAGATTTTTATAATAGCTGGCGTAGTGGTATGATGCTGTTGGATGATGGACTTCAAGACTCCCCTCTATGTGCAGTCCTATTTACTGTGAGATTGTGTATGTAGTGTGTAGATAGCATGTGGAGGCAGAAGCATGACAGCATCACATGATTTTTTCAAAAGGTTATGCCATCAGTACGATAAAGAAGGAGTCTCAATGCCACCACTCGTGTGTACATATTTCCGTTCTTTGTTTCCTGCGTACTATCTCCATGTTTGTATATTGTATCAATTCAAATTCGAATCATCCCGATTCCGTTCACAAGATTTTCGCTGATCCTCACGCTTGTTCGTATCGTATCGTACCGTTACGTACCACATAATCAACTTTCTGGATGAGAATGATATTTACATGACTGGATCATGTCATAAAGGTCGACTCGTTCTAATGATCTATCATTATTGAATAACTTACCTATGATGACGATTGCATTTTTTGAGCCAACGAGATTGGATGGGGGCACATTCGTTCATCCAAACGCGGGACGAAATATAAAAAAGCCTATTCATCCTCTCCATCTCTCTTGTTTCGCGATGGTTGTCTTTTGAAATCCAGATGAATGCGCACGTCTCTTCCACCGTACAATACACATGATGTTGTTCACATCTCATGCTTTTTACCACCGCTGCATGGTAGGTTATGTCGTGAGAGTGCATCCACAAGATCCAATGATGACCCACTTCTTTCTTTCGCCAAGACTTTCCCAGGATCTTTCCGTAAAAACATAGAATGGCGGTCTTAAATAATAATATTATTATTAACACCGCGAAGAAACAATCAACCTCATCTTATTCACCATTACGAGATGACGAGGAGAGGAGAAGACGGCAAAGCAATTCTCCCCGTACGGGTAAACGCTACACAACAACCATACGGGTGGGTGCGTTTCGAAGGTGAGTCAAGAATAACAGCATTGTAGGCATGTCGGCCGAGTAATTTGAAAGGATTTCCACCAGACCCTGAACTAAATCGCATTTACACCTCCATCGCCCCACGATCCACACCGAATAGAATCACCGTCGACGAAAACACCCGGTCCAAATCGTCGAGAATGAACCGCATCTCGTCGCTCAAACAGCGCACCGCCGCCAACAAACACCGCGGCAACTCCTCCCTACAAACGACTCCACCGGCCTCCGACTTGGAGTACGGACGATACACCGACCAAGACGATCCCATCGACGCCAGCGTTGCCTCCGACAGTCACGGATCGAGCGACAAGAATTCCACGCGATCTCCGCCGTCGTCTTCTCTGCCCAACAATCACAGTAATTGTGCCTCCACCGTGGATTCCACCGGATCTACCAATCATTCCTCTATTTTTAGCAAGAGCGATGATGGCAATGACGACCGACAAGATATGATGGTCAAGGGAGGGTACGTTCCCAGCAAGAATACATTGGGATTGGAATTGGTGGCCTCTCCGAGTCTTTTACGACAAGTCCTTACTCCGCCGCCGTGTGAGCGTGTAACGGATTTTCCCTCCGGGGCGAGTTCGTCGACGGGAGGGAGTTGGCTCCGTTCCAAGAATTCGTTGGGGGGAGAGATGACGGATCCGGCGGAGGAAAGTTTTGGACGGGATGCTGATCGGGGTGTTGTTGAGGATCTGGGAGGAGACACGCAGGAGGAGGAGGAAGATAATGCGGAAGGCGATGACGATGCTACCGATGATATATTTGATGATGATGAGTCGGAATACTCTGCCATGCAGACGGTGGCGGAGACAGTGGTTAGTGCCAAGACGAAAGAGGCTGTTGGGTCCGATTCATTGCCACAACAGAGAGCTGATGTATGTGATGTAGAAATTGCTGTTGTACCCATGAGACAGACACTCAGTATGAGAAGTGCCAAGAGTTCTGAGGGGATGGAGGTCGATTTTCACACAGTCTTTGACAAAGACGACGACGACGATGACAAAGGGGAAGAAAATTCATCGATTGGACAGCCGTTTGACGAGGGCAATGCCAGGATCGTTGCCTCGTCCAAAGCGGCAGCCCTTATGGTCACGCGCTCAAACCAACCGACCTCGTGTCTCAAACCTTCCAGCTTTGCCGGACAGCGTACAAATCTACCCTCTCCTGCCGTCGTTCAAGATCGTCGCGTTGGCCGGGCGGCACGTCTTGCCAAGTTTCGCAAGTCCTTTGACAAACGTCACCTTGATGTCGTGAAGATAGACCTCACCACAACAAATATGAAACAAAAGACACGTCCGGCGGGCGGAGAAGTACAGCAGTGTTTCAGTTCTCCCGTTGTCAGCTTTGCAGAAAATTTAGAAGAGACCCATCCAATGGATGAAGTTAAGAACGATCTTGTCACAACCTCCGCCAGTGAAATCCGGCCTGATGAAACGCTGGGACATCCCAGTCCAACGGGGGTACAAGAGTTCTTTTCTGTCAACGACGATGACGTGAACAACAGCAAAAAGCCCCACAAAGGCCAAGAGGAGAACAGTGTTGATTCTGGTAATTCCGGTCCAAACTCGAACCTTAATAATCGATTGGCTCGGAATCAGGAGGCATTGAAATCCATTGCTTTGGCTAGGGGGAGTGCCAGGGATACCAGATCCAAGAAGAGCAAAGATGACGATGGCAACTACAGCGCTGACGAGCTACTGAAAAATGACGTTCCCACTCCTCCCGACGAGGTCACGACACCTCCAATCGTACAGAGTGTGAGTGAATTGGAGATCCCCCAATTCAGCCCTTCTTTGGATGGGAATGCCTCAAAGGAAGGGAACGTTAACGAGTCCTTCGTGTCTGCTGGCGAGAACGCTGGATGTGACAGTAGTCACGGAGAGAATCCTCAAGACCAAGTTGATACAGCGGAGAATCCCTCAATTGAAGTAGATACTTCTGCCCTACTTGAAATAAATACTAGTCTAGATTCGACATCATCAAAGGTGAAACGATTTTTGCCTAGGTTGCGTCTGAAGACGAAGGGCAATAGTCCCACAGCCGTTAGTAAACAACCCACCAATGTTCCGGCCAACATTAGCAACGGTGGTAGGAAGAGGTCGATCAGATCGAAGTTCTTTCGGAGCAAGAGTTCTTCGAAGAAGGAGGAAAAGGCGCAGGCTCTGGACTTAGCCAAGGTTAAGGATGTTGATCACAGTTTAGCACTGCTGTCATTGTCACCGCAGACAATATCCACAGAGGAGGAGTCGCGGAAAGATTCAGGGCAGATGCCGACTCCCTGTAGTAAGGAGACAGTCCAAAAGTGGTTGGAGCCGCCATTGCCCAAAGAGTTTGTTCATAAGGAAAGGGAAAATGATGAAGTACTTAATCGATCCATCACCATTGACAAATCACAGTTAGACTCGTCTGTCACAGCTGCAGCCATGAAGAATTTTCAAGCCTCTGCTGTCTCCAAAAGTGGCATGGACACATCAGAAGTTACTGAGACTTCATTCGTCAGCGCAGACGACGAGGTCGATCCGACCGCAACAGGAGAAAATAATCAATTCTCCTCTCTTGGAAACATCAAACCAGCCTCTTCGTTCGGTGCAAGGTCCTCGTCAACTCCCTCTTCCAAGTGGCCCCTGCATTCAGCGTCGTCTCTACATTCAAATCGCCCCACGCTAGCATCATTGGAGCCATTGCCTACTGAATCAAAGTCTCGCAGTACTCCTTCTCGAGCAAGGAGCATGGACACTCACAATAGTGCACCTTTGCTGAACAACAGCAGTATCACACAATCTTCAGGAGGAAAGCCCCAAGGCAATTTTGATGACATTGTGCTGAACAACAGCAGTATCACACAATCTTCAGGAGGAAAGCCCCAAGGCAATTTTGATGGCATTGCTGATTTCACCGACTGGGCTGTCAGCGATGTTCGGGAGTCGCTGTCGGAAGCGTCTGTAGATAATCACACGACGACTACCGATTTTCGTGATGAGTTGGCACAAGGGCAAATACAAAAAATGCTTCGTGGGTTTGGTAACCCGCGATTTGTGGGAGCTGAGCTAAGCGGAGAGTGCGAATCTGGAGTTGAAGTCGAATGGACAAATTGCGACATGCCGCAAAATGAGTTTTTGGATGAATCAGTTGAGTTTGATACGACTGCTATCTCGGCCGAGTTGGAACATAGTCTTCCGCGCTCAAAGCTGGAGAATGATGTCAAAGGAGATGATATTTCCTGGCCATCTGACGTTGAATCCTGCAATCAACATGATTCTATTGGAGACAAGAGACTCGACGAAGACTTGCCCCTGCAGATTGTTGACGACTCTCAAGGGAGCGAAACCGACAACAATGCAATCATTGCAATTGAGGAGACCTCCACCAAATCGGGTTATACAAAATCATCGTCGCTGCATCCTAGAATGTTGTTTAGGAGTCGTAGCAAGAATAATAAAACGGATCACACGAAGCTCCAAGATGAAGAAGAAACGATGTCAGACTTCAAGCACTTTGTTTCATCCGAGAAGAAGCGCAATAGTCATTCGTCCAAAAAAGGAAGGCGCGCTCATCGAAATTACAAAAGTATCAGAGACGTCAAGCGAAACGAAGAAGATGACCTCCGTTCCATTGAAGACGATAGCGAGGAGTACAGTTCTGAGGATTATAGCTCGGATGACCAAGAGGATGTTGTTGCAACCATAGCAACATCGTTGCAAAAAGGATTCACTGGGATCGTGGACATGATGGAAACTGCGTTTGCTTTTGGCGCCCCAGATGAAACTGCTGATTATGAAAGTGAATCATCGGAGAGTGAAGAAGAAGATGACGATGACAGTTACATTCAAAGAAAGATGGCACGGCGTAGAAACAAACAACGAAAGCTACTGCAAGATGCTCGTCGTAGAATTCGTAGCAGCCAACGCCAGGACATTGCAAAACCTCTAAGTGGCGAAAGGCGGAGAATTAGTAAATCGTCGAAGTCCAGCAGAGATGTTGATGGTGCTTCCATTGGTAGCGACGAGGATCATAGTCCTCGCGTGCAGAGGCGCAAGAGCTCGAGACGTCACCAGAAGACATCTGGGAGAGGTGCTAGCAGTCGTCGAGTTGAATCTCGTCACCAAGATTCACGTCGCTAGTTGTTCATTGGTGTTGTGGAATGTTCTAAGTTCAAATGTACTATTCAGCGTTATAGTTTAAGTATGTAGTTTGTGTGTATGGTACACCCCTTCGACAGAAATTATTGATAATCATCCCTACTATATTAGTTATCATCCCTACACTTTACAAGTGAGTATGTGCAAGCAAATTATATGGTAGTAATTCTTCAGCTCATCTGCCGCGGCTTCGCTCTCCTTCCCCACCCTCGAAAACTAGTCGCTCCCAAGATGCACCCCATACAAAGCGGGCAAGTACTGCCTCATCTAGGAAACCTCGCACAACATAATGCCCACTCTCTGCGTCTTCATCTGTTACCGCACTATTAGATTCACGGAGTCTATCCACAGGCAGTGCAGTGAAGTCTCGTTCCAAGTACGGAGCAACATCGAGCAAGTGAATATCATGAATGGTATCCGATAGATTGGTGTTGAAGCCACCATGGACAAAAACATATCCTTCTGTGTCTAAGAAAGATGCAATGCCCGTGAACCTTGGCAAGGGCAAAGGGCCTAACACCTTTGGCCGGAAGAAGGTATCAGCACGCAGGTTGTACGCCAAAACACCATTTGTATTTGTTCGGCCGCCCCCAAACATGAGAAGAACAGTGTCAGGCGAAACTTTCAAACCATTATGACAACGACCGAGGCACAATGATTCAGCCGGCGATAGATCATTTTCAGGATTGTAATTACTCGCATCTTTCATTTCGTCATCTTCACTGTCACTGTCATCTCCTGACTCACTTCTATTTTCAACAGGTATCGCATTCCCGTGCAACTTGGACCACTCCCACAACCTCGAGTTATCAAGGTTGATAGGTACTTCAATGCCTCTCATCTTCAACTCCCAAACCTCTGTATTATCTACACCTGACCGTAACAAGTCTGTGCCACTGCCACCACCAAACATGACAAGTCGATTGCGGCGACCGTCCAGAACGACTGAGTGACCATGGCGCCCCCTTGGGTACCCTGTTGTCGCCAAGGATATATCATTCCATGTCCAAGTTTGTGTATCTAAAATTGCCTCCTCCATTACACTACCTTCACTGGTCATTCCACCTATAATTACCAGATATCTGTCATGGATCAACGTAGCAGTATGATAGGCACGCCCTAGTGGCAAAAAGGCACCCGTGGTTTCAATTTTTTCCCAGTGTGCCGTTTGACTCGCTCCACTCTCTTCATTCCACTCATCACGGATTGTCAAGACCCATACCTCATTCGTCTCCTGGGAATATCCGCCACCACGAAATCCACCAAATCGCACAGCCTTGGCAATGTTAACCGTGGCACTCCCAGAATCAATCGGCGGTAGTGCTGTTAAACTCGCACCATACGCAAAGGAGGCTCGATTGATGGGACGCAAACGCGTCCAGCCCCAATTCTGCCGATGCGAATCGCAACCCCGGGGCAGTGATAGGACGGTTACATAATCGTCATCACAAAATCCACCAGTAACCACCAAACTCTTATAATTCTCCGGACCTGTCAACACACACGAGACATGTCCCTCACGCGGTGATACTGGAAAGGTTCGATTGATATTCAATGGTAACCACTTGACCGAAGGGAGTGCTGATGTGTAGGAGTGCAGCATGAATTCCCGTCGGATATCTTGAACGCATCTTCTACCATGATTACTTTCGTTATCGTACGATTCGTCACGATCTCGAGCTAGCAGCTGTGTCCAAAAGGAAGGCGAACTTGACAGGAATTGGTTGATGGTACGATGAGTCGATAGCAAGGCGAGGACATCTGGCGTACATAGGTGGAGGGATATGGAACTCCATGCGTCCTGTGGAAGATTTAGCAACATTTATCGATCTTTCTGTGTAGCTCTCCCTGAGCTTATAGTGGCCGATGCGTTTCAAGGTACCATAGGACAGGCAAAATTGAAATGGGCACTGTCGTATTGATTGCAGACTTCTTGTCGTACTTGAGAACTTTGCAAACTTTTGCAAATTACACAGGCGTGTCACGTTTTGTGCGGAGAAAATTCAGCGGTGGGTTTCATGAGGAATCATGCTACATGGCACAGTCAGTGTGTCAGTCATCTTCTTTGTCAAGATTTTTTTTAAAATCTTAGGGGCTGTATTACCGCTCGATAATGTGCACTTTTTTTTTGCACTTTTTTCTATTTAGGCCAAGCATTAATGATGCTTCCCGTAAAATAACCTCCCCGTTTTCGATTTTTCACACATTCCCCCGATCTGACGTGTTTCGAAAAATCGGGGAGGCTTCTCTCGAGCTCCCCGTTTTCAGCAAGCTGGAGAGAGGCCTCGCCCCAAATTCGGAGAACGAAATTTCCAGCCATCACCGCTAGTGTGTCTAGTTCTCGCACACACATCACACCTACAATCACGCAAGTAGTGAAGTGTCATGCATTCACTCTCGTGATTTTACGCTGGCAAATCTCGCAAATCTCGCAAATCTAGCACTCGCACAGCTAGCCCATGCTCTTCTCTTGCTCTCCATAGTACCCACCTAAATGAGATCTCGCAACAGAGGACGCTCTCACAAAAGTAGGGCTCGTGGTACTCCCAAAAACCATCGAATCCATCAAATTCCACCTCACCTTCGCGACGAACATGACAACAACGACATCGCGATCGCCAACCATAGCGATGCCGACTCATCCAGCATTGACAACCTGTCTATTGTGTCGAGTAACTTGACGAGGAGAGTGGGATTTCGAGGGATGGAGTGACGACGAAGGATTGCAAGACATCAAGGATCTTGAGGATTTGGCGTTTCTCAATGGTATACACCAAATTAGAATTGACAGGTGGGAGCATAAGCGTTTGAATTGGAATGAGCATGTCAGGCAGCTCGTACATGAGGGGTCTTTTGAAAATGAATATGGAATGACGGTCAGCTGTTACCATGAACTCGTCCATGTCTTGTCTCCAAAGTTAAGAAAGAAAGAGTACAATTGTCGGGACGACTTCATCACTGTGGAGCACGTGGTAGCGAATGGATTGCGTATTTTGGGAGGAGGACGACCGAAGGATCAAAGGCATATCATTGGGATGTCGAGAGATGCAGCTTACAAATCATTTTCTTTTTTTTTGAATGCGGTGAATTCTGCTCCGGAGTTGGACATTAAAATGCCCAATACTGCAGATGAATGGAATGAAATATATGAAGAATACAAAAAGAAGAGTAACAATGAACTCATGGCTGGTTGTGTTGGTTGCCTGGACGGTTTTTTTCAAAGAACTAACAAACCTACTAAGAGTGAAGTTTCGAATGTGATTTCGTATTATTCAGGCCATTACGAGTCTTACTGTATCAATTGTCAGGCGTGTGTCCGTCCCAATCTACAGTTCATGTATTTCGGTGTTGTATCGCCAGGATCTACGAATGACAACATATCGTACCCGTTGGCAACAGGATTGAAGGATATCTTTGATGCACTACCACCTGGACTGTTTGGATTAGCTGATGCTGCTTATAGCTTGAGTGAAAGTATGCTAATTCCATTCACCGGTACAGACCGAAGCGATCCAGCACAAGATGCATTCAATTATTATTTGTCTCAACTTCGTATCAGAGTTGAAATGGCATTTGGTACGCTTGTAAACAAGTTTCGAATTTTAAGTGGAAAGGTTGGCGGAAATATGGATAGAGTATCGGCTGTTTTGACTGCTTGTGCACGTTTACATAACTTCATTATTGAATGGCAGGGACCAGATGGTTCTCATTCTGAGTACTCCACTGTCGAAGATGAAATGGAGGCATTGCAAATCACACCGAATAGTGATGCTCCTCTAGGAATGTCATTTCTGCCAGTTGTACCGGACGAAGAATTTGAGGTGTTTCCTGGAATATGGAGGACTAGAGAAGCTATTGTGGAACATATCCGTGAGCATGATATAAGAAGGCCACTACATAATATAGTACGTCAAAGAAGAGAGCAACTTGACTTGGTAGTAGCTTCTCCGAATGGCCATCACACTGATCGTGAATTTATTAGTCCTCTTTAATGTAATATTCATTTCAAATTAGAATACTGAATTTGTGGGGATTAATACATGCAATATATTTAATTTTGGAACCATAAATAATGATTATCACAATTAAACTAAAGAGATAGTGAGTCATCGCTACTTTCTGGGGACTCGTACCCAATCACTTTCTTCAGCTCTTCATATTTTGTTACATAATGCTTTGCCATCTTTTTCATGTGCTTCCTCTGTCCCCGCAATTCTTTCAGTCCCTCCTCCGATTCGCCGTTATCCCTTTCCTCATAGAATTTCCGCTTCAATTTGTTTGCCTTCGTAATGTATACCTCACCCATAGCCTTCATCTCCATCATACGATCAAATTGTAATGTATCCCGACGATCACTCTCTCTGGTGCTTATTGCAATTGCGGCACGCTCCGTTGCCTCCACCGCAGATGACTTCTTTGTTTGAAAATTGTTTGTATCTGGCATGGGAGAGAGGCTTCTATCTGTAGTAGTACTGGTGGAACGACCAAGGGGTTTGAATGGATCCATTGAACCACGTTTCAAGTTTTCATCGAGCGTAGGATAGGCACATGCGAGAAGAGCTTTGTCACCTGCCTCCATCAAACAATGGTGAAGGTAAAGAAGGTAGACTCTCCCACCAATGCAAGCTCCAAAGTCACCATGAAACCCTGATAGTGTCTTTTTGTTGCATGCATCCTTGTACAGGGCTTGAATAAACAATAGAACTCTCTTAAATTCATCCAGAGAAAGAGAATCGTACTCACTTAAACTATTTTCTTCCACTGTGTATCCGATGAGCTTTTCAGCGGCAGGAGAGAATTGGAGTAATGCAGGATCCTCAGAACAGTAGTGCGAATGGAGGATCTGCCATGCAGTAGCCTTGGGATTTCTCGAGTCCAAGTCGTCCTTGTCATGAGACTCCTTCAGGGCAATGTACTGTTCCTTTCCACGGACTATGACATTGACCATACGGTACAATGTCCCATCTACCTTGATGAAGTGTGGCTTGGTGGCGGCTGCCTGTTTCTTGGCAAGGGTGGTCTTGATTTTGTGTTTATAGCCTTTGCAGTTCAATTCATTTGCAACGTTTTTCCCAAGCTCATTATTTTTGCAATGGGCTTGGGCTATTGCTATTTTGTTGGCTTGGAGGAAGGCTTGCTTTACGTAGCACTTGAGGTCCAGCCACTTACGAACACCAAGTGTCTCCACATCAAGACCATCCTTGGTGAGAACCACATCTTTTAGGGTCAGAGAGCCCGCCCATTCTATAAGTTTTGCCTTCTCGAGGTCTCTGTCCTTGTCTTTCTTCTTGTGGACAGGAGATGCGTCTTCTTCTAGTGCCTCAATGATCTCTTCTTCATGGTCGTGTTCAGAAGGAGTGGTATGATTAAGAGTGGTGTCGATGATAGTTGGGACATTGCTATCATGGGAGGGATTCCCCATTTCGATGAGAGTGCCAGCCGTAGTGTCGGCAGGATTGTAGGTATTAGTACCTGCGGTGGTAGGTACAGTGCTATCAAGAGGGCAATCTGTAGTTGGTACAAGGCCAAGAGGGGGGCTGACAACAGAATCAGCAGAATCGGTGTCTGTAGTGAGTGCCATTGTTGAGGTTCGGATGTGTGAGGAAGAGATGCTATGGCGGCTTTATTATTTTTAGATATACTGTTGGAGATGATGGGTTTTTGAAGTGGCGATGTGTGGAGAAGTGACTTGGCACGTGACTCCCTGAAAAATTTGGGAACCGTGAGGAGTGACGCACCAGAGCGGTAATACAGAAAAAGCTCCCCGTTTTTAAAAAGCGAGAAAACGGGGATCTGTGAGGTAGGCATATGTCGAGCGGTAATACAGCGCCTTAGTTGTGTTGGAAACTGAGCCGTTTTCTCCTTCTTCTCCTTCTCCTTCTCCTTCTCCTTCTCCTCCTTCTCCTTCTTCAGTGAGACAGTTTTTTTGCTTTTTGCCAAAACAGGTACTGACCATGAAGTTGATGTTAACTTACCTGTAAATAATTCATTTTTCGCTTGGACTTACATTGGTAGTCTTAGTGTTTTAATATATGCCTACCTTTAAAAATATATCTTTGTGTGTAACGTCTTACATTATTTTCAACAATCATTCTGTAAACTTTAAGGGAACATTAGTCACAAATCATTTTAAGACGTAGAGACGAAAAATTTTAAACAAGGGTTCTTTAAAACTTGAAGGGAATGTTATCGTGTCACAAAAGAGTGTGTAACAAGAAAATGATTTCACAAACTAAAGGGCGCGGAGCGAGGCGCTCCCGCCCATTTTGGCATACACTCGTACTACAAGCCACTTTATTTTAATGTACGTCTTCCTCTGTCTCTACAAATCGCAATCTGTTTCGCTGCAAAAAATCTTGCAGCGGCTGCTGGTAATTTAATAATTTTTTTTCTGTATCGTACACAATACGCAATACCGTGTTTCTCGGTGTCTCTCGGTGGAGTTGCGGGAAATGACCAGTCTAAGTCATACCTCTAGCTGTATGTATACAATATATTACATATTACTAGCAGCCGATGCAAGATATTTTAGCAGCAGTGGGAGCCTGCAAACTGGAAGAAGTCTTGCTTTGTTAACTACCGTATAACCCGGATCATGATTACCACAAATGCCAAAAGATGCATTTGGATTGTACTTATAATACATCCGAAGTTAGCGTTTTTAACACGGTGACAATTTGTTGGTATCCTGTCAATTTATTCTAATTACTTTTTTGTAGAGTGTGGTATCGTACCTTCTTCCCGCCAGTTCTGATCCCAAATCAGGGCTCACGGCCTTCAATAGTTGCGCCATTCCACACTCACTGTCCACTTTTTTATTGCGCCATCCACATCCATTAACTCAACCACCCCAATCAACTGTGTCAAGTTTAAATTGCCCGCCCTTCTTTTCTCCTTCTTTAGCACTGTCTTGATTTTGAGAAATGGCTGAAGAAGGCAGCAATGAAGTGCACCTCTTGTCATTCTTTACAAAGACATTGTTTTAATTTCTGTTTTGGTATGTCACAAAAGCTAGACTATGGTTTCAATGTTGCATGTTTGTCGTGAACTCGTCCGTCCATGAATTGACAATGTTTGTCCAGTCCTTGGCGTCGTCGGACCGGAATTTGTGCTTCTGAACACAGACCTTGTACGTCTTCCATCCGGCGTGGAAGGCACTCCTCTAGAAGCGGTAATTGCTCCTCACGTAGCAGCACAAGTAGAAGGACCGAACTTGACGGAACAGGAAGCGCCCTTGCATAAATCCTTCTCTGTTATGGAGAAGGGCAATTACATAGTCGCCATCGACGCTCTGATATCGACGAGTGCTTCTCGTCACCAAGCATGCGCAATGGTTAAGCTCCGGCACAACTATTATCCGCGCTTCAAGAAAGTGATAAAGAAAATAGAGGACCTTGAGCATGAAGCCAGGTTTGTTCCATTCAAAACCAATGGAACTGCCCGTAAGATCGATCCTGGTCATCCAAGTCTCCTCCAGGCGATTCATAAGACTTGTCCCGCTTTGTTTTTGAAATCAGACAATGCGGGATAAAAGTCAGTACCCGGATGATCCGGCATGGGTGTGCCACTTGCTTCCCTCGTTCCGTAGCAAATCCATGGGCGCAAGGAAAAGGATTGTGACCCGCTTCACCAAGACAATGGGCCTAACCCACCGCGCTGCTACACACACAGCGCAGAAGAACTTCCATGAGACTGAAGAAGAATCACGACATTTCATCAAAATGATGAAGGACAAGCTCATGGACTATGATCCATGTGACATAATCAACATGGATCAGTCACCGATCCCGTAATCTTACCATTTGAGTAGAACACTCGAGGTGAAGGGGAAGAAGACCGCCCATGTCCGCTCTTCCACAGTGGACATGAAAAGGGTAACTCTTGCCGTGACTGTCAAGACCAACGGGAAGATGCTACCGCCCATGTTTATTTTCAAAGGCATGACAAACGGAGGCATAGCAAACCACAAATTTGGTACGTACCCTGATCGTGGTCACTATGGCTGCCAGAAAAAAGCATGGATGGACAAGGAAACGGTGCACAAGTGGATCGACCGCGTCTCAGTTCGGTGTAAGGAAACCACCTTGCCCGGAGTTGTTCCTCTTCTCATTCTAGATGCGTACCGCATCCACATGATGGGAACTGTGGTGAATTGCATCCAATCCCCAGGGATCGATGTGATTCACATACCCCCGGGATGCACATATTTGTGCCAGCCGGTTGATGTAGGGATCAACAAGGTCATCAAATGTGGGATGCGTGAAAAATGGGAGGATTGGATGGTAGAGGGAGAGGGGATTGTCAATGGAGTGGCCAAAGAGCCAACACAGAAGTTAGTTGCTGAATGGCTTGTTAGTGTTTACACTAACATTTCAGGACAAACGGTAAGAAACGCATGGATGAAAAAAGGGTATGAATGGTTTAAAAGCGATTAACCATTAATGAGTTATATTATATGTTTTGTCAACCAATTAAGTTTTATTTTAATTACTATCATCAATTGAATTCAGCATAGCCACGATTGTGGTGATACAGACGACGCATGGAGCAGTTCGCATCATTGCATTTAAACACTTTGATGATGTGTACCGTGCTCCCATCCAGCAAACGTCAATTCTCCCCGGCCATGTATTCATGCGCAACAAAACAAACATGACATCCGTCCGAGCCATCATCGTTGATGGTGTAACATGAAAGTTCACATGGCACCATCATCCGCAAACAGAGCAGCATGCCGACCCCGTAGTCTTGTCGATTCAGAACCAATGAGTTTCCACACCCAAATGGGTGCAATTAGCAACTGCGTCCATTGTTGCAGGTCAAAAAGCCTACGAGAACAATTTGAACCATTGTTATTAAAAAAGTACGGTTGTGCTATGGTTGTGTGGTGAGTTTTACAGAAAATCGGCATAACTCAACAACCAGCCAGAGTTATGGGGAGCCAAACATATCGGTGTATTGCTGGCATCAAGGAAAAACTAACTGGGGTGGTGTCCATTGTTGTAGCATGGGAAAAACACAAATGTCAATGGATTTAGCCCGTTGGGACTTATAATCCGGTGGTACTTATAATCCAGGTTATACAGTAGCATAACAGTGGAAGTGACACATGGTCCTGGTAGATGCATCAGCCATCTTATGATTACATGGGCCTATGACAAAATAGACCTTAAAAACGAGGGTATAAAATACTTTACAAGGTAACCTTTAACATGTGCTATGATACTGTGGAACAAGGCAGAACTAATCAATGATATTGCAAATGTGGCAAATAGAAATGTGTCACAGGACATAGAAGATACTCCAAAGTGACAGAGGAACTATCAAGGTTTGCACTGGCCTGTTTACATTATCTATGAAGGCATCAGGTTAGAAAGCAGTTTACCATATTTTCTAATATAGAATTGCATTCTTCTGATGTATGCAGCTTTAACAGCAGGAATATGTGAGTAGTTTTCAGGCAATACACTGATTCCTCTTGTCAGTACAGTTTACTTTTTAATTCTTTGTTATTCTATAGTGTTATTCTGTACAGTCATGTTTAATAATGCATTAGACTAAACATAACAGTTTTACGCTCAAAATCCCATGAGGTTCTAGGCAGAACAAAAAAGTCTACAATTAAATCTGCTGAGTTGCATAGTGTGTATGATCTTTCAACATATGTCCATTTTGCACATTGAACAATGTCAAAGTGTAAGATATTGTCTGTGTACGTTGATTTCTTCATTGCCCTGAGATGGTTCATTCATGAGGTGGCATTTCAGTGTGACAATTTCTGGGTTGCATTTCTTTGTGTCCTTTGCGGTGTGATGGTCCTATTGATGTCTGGGGTGGTTCTTTGTGTGGCATTGATTTTGATGTACCACCATTCTTGGTGTGGCATTGATCTTTTTAAAGGGCCGTTCTTGGCTTGGCATTGTTTTTAGTATGATAGGACTGGATTTGTGTTCTGTATTGTGAAGATGTTTTCCTTAATCTTTTTTGTTTTGAATTTGAACTAATTCACATGTACTTTACCACAGACCAGAGGGAGTACATTGTTTCAATTATCCTTCCCTTTCAACTTTCTATCACATTTCCTTTTTTGGTATGGCAACATCTAGGTTCGCGTGCGTGATAAGGCAACATTTTTTCTATTCAATATTGAAATTTGAAAGAACTCAAAGAGTTGCGCATTTCCCAGATTGAATACAGCAATTTGAACAAATCCTTGAAATTAAGTGAAATCTTTCACCTTGCATCTAATGCATCGTAACTTTTGTACTATTCCTACCTTGACATAGGCCAAGAATCAGCCCATTTTTGTACCCATTGGTAAAAAAATACAAAAGGAGCATTCTCAGGACTCCCCAGGCGGGAAGTCCACTGCCCCTGATCCAAAAGGCAAGGACTCCCCAACATTGGAGTCCACTGCCCTGGTCCAAAAGGCTAGGACTCCCCACCACAGGAGTCCACTGCCCTATGGGCTCCGGAACACCAGAGTCCATAGCCCCTTCATTTGGGAAGGCTAAATACATACCAAATGTGTGTAGAATCTACACACATTTCGTTTGCATCGTTTGGACTGGAAGAGCAGCTCCACTGCCCTTCCATCCTCACAATTAGAGAAAATAAAACTCATAAAAATAAACTCTTTGACCCCTGTTGAACTTACCTATATTTTTTGCATGATATTTTTTTCGCGCCGAACGGCTCAGGTCATACCTATGATCGAAGGAAACAAACAACCATTTTTGAGAAAGAGTTCATTTCAAATCTTAATTTTAAAACAAGAAATTCCACAAACTTCCCCACACAGACAATTTTTAAATATGCCTAAGCTGCCTGGTACAACTTTTGGCATTATTATATATGCCTAACATTCCTGGGTTAATAGGCCAAATACTGGGCTTCTGTATTTCTACCAAAAAATGGTGCCGAGCTCAGATTACTTCTCATGGGCAAATGTGTGTTTTTGAATCCCTATGGAGGCTATGTAGGAATCGTCCAGTTATGGTGCACTAGGTGTAGCATAAGGATTATGATGGGGAAAGCTAGTTGTGGTGAAATAGATGCACTGTAAAAAATGGTCAAATTTGTTCAGAAGACTGTCTTGGTTTGCTTTTGGCCTAGAGTTGTATGCATGGGTCAATGATGGTACTTCAATTTATCTTTGGCATGGCTATGAGTCCCAGCATACAGATGTTTGGAGGACCTTGTACGGTCTCAAAGCTCACACAGATGAAGCAACGGATGATATAGTCCACAGCCCTATTTACAACCGCTGAAAGCGTGACGATTATGTTACTCCTTTATTATATTTACACCAGATGGCACAATCCCTGATTGTGTTTTTAATGATCCCGGATGACCCATGACAGCACTGTTGCTGATCGGGGTAATATTTATTCCAAGCTTGAAAGGATATACAACAAGACAGGATTGAAGTTTGTGATAGACTCAGCATTTTGCAGTGCTAACATTCCCTACCTGATCAAATCCTCACAAGACTATCTCACTGCACATGATGCAGGAGTCCAACTAAAGAATTTGCAGATCAAAAGAGAAGCAATTTCAATGTGACAAATTGGCAGAGTGGGGAATGCATTGAGTACAATCATCATTCCTTTCTTGAAACATTTGTTTTAGTACAATGAGTATGGTGAGAGGAGGATCATTTCTATGTCCCTCCTTCAATTTTTCAACTTACATGCAAGATTGGCTAACATTAATCAGTTAGCTAGAGTGTGCTGTCCTGCTCTTGATGTAAATGCAAATTTTGAATAAATCCACATTAAAATAATATGATTACTTCTAAAATTAGATTTTCATCCTAACTCAAAATGCATTTATTCTAATTTCAAGATTTATTGTTATCTTTCTTATACCATGTATTAATCTAATTTTAAACTACATAACACTAATAACAGCTATCAAAAACTCTCATATGACTTATTCCTCCAACTTCCCTCCTCCCTCCTGAACCTTCTCAGTATCTTCCAATATCTCTGTGTTACCCACACAGTTCATTTGTGGTATGTATGGAACTACTGCATTTGGATGGAATTGGGTATGCATATCATTGTTTTGCATCATTATACGGAATGTTGTCATAACTTGCTCCTGTTGTTGCATACGTGATTGATTCATCTGCATCTGCATCTGCATTCTTCTTTTTTCATGTTGTTCATTGTATCATTCACACCTGTCTGCATGTTCATCATCACTCCCTTGATGCCTCTGTCATTGATCACTTTGTTGTTGATTTGCAATGAGCATCATAATCTGTGCAAAAGATGGCTTGTCATCATCACCTCTTTGCCACTTCTTCCTACAGTGAGTAACGGGAAAGAAAGTTGCTGCAGTTGTAGCAACTGAGGTCTTTGGTAATGTGCATTAGAATATGACAGACACGAAAAGAGATGACAGAAATGATGTAAGTAGAAGTACTTGCTTCAGCAACACTTGTTCCTCCTTGTCGCTCTCCCTCCTTCATTTCAACATCACCAGAATCCTTGCCATGTACAATTTATATGGCTTCGTCTACCACTTCTTGACATCATCTGGAGAGAATAACTCTTCTTCAGATCCAGAGGCACCCTCTGTCTTCTCTACAATCGACTCTTTAATCTCCTTTGCCTCACAAACTGTGTGAGGGATATTGGGTTTCACAGTAGGAATCATGGTCCTGCACAGCTTGTTGAACCTTTTTTAGCTTGTCATCCCCATCCACCCAACTCTGGATGGAAGGCTGCATGATGTGATGCGACTAGACCCCACTCGGCACCAGATATGGGTAAGATCTTGCAACCAAATTCCACCATATCCATTAATTCTCTTTTGCTGTAGTTAGATTGTCTTAACTGACAACCTCCTTGTCCCTGACAAAATTACTCTGACCTGCCTCCATATCCACATCAACATCCACATCCACATCCACATCCACATCCACTTCCACTTCCACTTCCACTTCCACTTCCACTTCCACTTCCACTTCCACTTCCACTTCCACTTCCACTTCCACGTCCACGTCCACGTCCATGTCCACGTCCACCTTGCCCACACCTGCAACCAAGTCCACGACCACCTCCCCTCCCTATTGGCCCAAAGGCAACCCTGCAGGGATCAAGCAATATTTTTTCTCACATTTCCATATCCATCAGAGGGTGGACAGCTGGATGAGCCATGTAGGCAAAATGGTGTGAGGGGAACACCATGCTACATTGATGCAAATAGGTTAAATTGTGAAGAAAAATTATTGGTAGCTTCAGACGGAGTATAAGTAACACACAAATATACCTTTTGACATTTATGTTACTTTAATCTGGCTTATATCGTAGTGCCAATTCATGCTGTTTAGTGTGCATAAGTGGAACTATTCTATTTGGAAGTAGTGGCCATCTAAGTCCATGTCTAGTGCCACTTCATGTCTAGTGCACCTAATTCATTGGAAAAAATTGGTTTATAGGTCTCCTCAAATGTCAAGAGATACCAACATTGAGGATCTTATGCTCCAAAGGAAGTTAGTGAAGCGTACACGTCAAAATTATAGGTATCTTTGCTATTTACTTTTTTGGTTTTGGCACTGTTTTTTGGCTGTCGCCCTTTCTCACCATCACACTAAAGTAAGGTGGTGTGTGGGTGTGATGCTTAAATTATGTTTGTAGTGGATTTCTGCAACAAATGGCATATCTCAAGAACCAGATGGCATTATGTGCTATACATTTGGACATGATTCATTAAAGGAGTACAATAGATATTTGAGTTGGTCTCATAGGTTTGCAGGGATCATTTAATTAAGCCAAAAGACAAGTGTCAAGAAAATTGGGTGGAAGGATCATATAGTTAGAAGGGACTTATAAACCAATTTTTAGAGTAGTGCTGTTGTACTGGTTCCATCCTGGCCAAGAGTAGCCCCATGTAGTTCCAACTAGTGCCAAGCCAGGTGGAGCTATTGACAATACTTCTACGGGGAGCTAATTTGCATCGCTTTGTTACCTAGGGTTTTCATAGGTTAATTATTTATTTGGCATCAATGATTGTTGGTATCACCAAAAATGCATACTCTTCTTTGCATGTTGATGTAAGTTTTATTTTGATAGGCCCGAAAATAATAAGAACAACAAAGGTGCTGTGTAGATGAAATTAAAAGGAATGGAGAAATCCAATGTCTTTCATGGAACTAATATATCCTTTCCCATTACATGTGGAACAAAAATTCATTTTGATGTAAAAGGTAACACAAAGTCTGTTTCTATGTCACTAGGAACAGAATTTCATTTCATCTTTCTATCACTCACAAAATACTGTGAGACATTGTTGAAATCATCAAGAGATTGTCCTCATTGGGATTTTGTTCTGGGAACATTCCCACTACAATTTTTAACAGAAAAATTCTACTGGGATTTTTGCTCCAAGAACATTGTCCTACAGCGATCATTTTAGACAATTGTCAGTATAAGTTTTGGCTTTGATATTTCACGCATGGGAATGATGTATGGAGTCTTCCCAAGTCAGTTTTTGATACATTGTATGGAAACCATAACTTTCTCACAAGTCCCTCCCTTTTTGCATCCCAACAAAACTTAAGCACTCTCTTCATTAGCACCATAGCTATTGCATTTGTTGTTGAATTGGTTCAACACACCACATGTTTGTATGATAAATGTCTTTATGGAATGCCTCACTACCTGATACCATTGCTCTGCTTTGCTCTTGATTTTACATGATATCTACATCATTTAAACACATCAAGCAAAGTGGATGTACCACCGTTAATTGTCATCGCATACACACTCACCTCTCTCATGCTGTGCACCATTCTACTTGTTCTCTTCTTTGTCATGAATGTGCCAGCCATAAACATTCACCATTCTATAATTCACAGTGCAGTCAAATATTGTCATGATAGTCTCTACACTTGAGGGCAGGGCTATGAAGTCCTCAAAAAGCGATGTTTCTTATGTTTCTACCTTCCAGCTCACCTGAGTGGAACACAATTGAACAAGTCTGTTCCATTTTAGTGAGGAGTCTGAGAATTTGTCACATTAAAGATGTGAGGAGATAGTATTCCAATAATGTTACTGCAAAGTGCAAAGAAAGCAGCAGATATGATGAGTTATCTGATTGCTTTTGACTGGCACATTAATATCATAATTACAGAAAAAGTAGTGAAAATGAAATGATATTTTACAATGGTATGTACTGAAAAATTCTAGTCATAAAAATGCACATCATGTTTATCAACAAAGCTCAAGCATCAGTTTCATAGTTTGAAAGGATAGTTTTGGTAGACTCTGAAAAATACTTATCACCTGCACTGCATTGATCAAGGGCAAATGCCTTTTATTTGGGAAGCTTCTTAGGTCTTCCTTCCCATTAGATCATGTGTACCATGCAAGCCATCACTGCCGAGCACATAATTTGAGACATTGGGACCACCATCATGGGATTTATTGTTTTTGTCATCCTTGGCACCTGGAGGTCAACAAAAAGAACCCCTGCCATGACAATTGCAATATTCTACAGAATCATCTTCACCATAGATGGGCTTGCTGCTATGAGTGTAGTATGCACAATCACTGTAATTGTCTCTTTCACCACAGCCATTAAGTCCATCATTCCTATCTCATTGACGATTAAAGTAGTCACAACCCCCTCCTCTCAGATCATTGCATCCTCTATCATAACTACTGCTTCTGCCACCATCCAAAAACCAATCCCGGATATAAGCGGTGCCTCAATTAATCTTGTGATATAGTGAGGGGGTGTTCAATCCCATTTCTTAGTGCTTCTTGTGAGGTTCCTCATGCCCTGAACTTTACCTTAATGCCACTGGAAATCCATTTGAGTACCTACGTTTTGGATTGCCATTTTTGATTACTGACCTAAACTGCAGTAATATTACAGAAATAAACATTATACCATTAATTGATGAAAACTTAAATTACTTTGCAGTGATTCCATGTCACATCTTCATGTCACATCTCTCAAAGTCTCAACAGCAACTGTATACTACTGAAGATTTCAATTCCACAGTATTAGAGTGTTATATTCTTGTTTAAGCCTGACACCCTTGGTGACATTATTGGTTTTATTTTTCCATCTCGACTACATGATTTTAAAGTCAACAAATCAATTCCCCTTGTTCATCCATTATACAGAACCCCACAAAACAGGAGTTTGAACCTGAAGAACCCCGCTTAAACGAGGCTTTAACCCCTAAACCACAGTTCAATGGGGTTCAACATCACAAATCATTCAGTGCTCCATTCAGTAAGAGTATTATAGTTCTCCACCTCACTGTCATAACCATCACTTCTCTTGTATACAATGAGGCCTTCCTGTAATACATTCATATAAATCTGCATTCCTCTCCCAAAGTGCCAATAAGTCATCTACATGAACCACACAATCCAGCATTGGATCTAAGCCCTCATACAAAACCAGCATATGACAATCATTTCCCAACCCTTCTTCCTCTGTCTTTTATCATTCCTCTTCTATATTAAACGACAATCACAAGACAATTTCCCAATTTTGTTATCCTTGTCAATATTGACATATTGTGGAACACCGAACTTTGCTGTGAGCCTTGCCTTTCGCTGCAAGTTTCCATTGGAATTAAACTGCACCATCCCTCACAATCTTTTTCCAGGCCCAAAAGACCTGAGTTGCCTATGGCTTTCTCTGCTCCAAGATTGACCCTTTAAAATAATGGTCGATTTTTAAATTATGAAAATCTTCATTGTCACAAAACTTACCAGCCTTCTGAGAGTTCACTTGCCTCGTCTCTCTATTATTGTGTCTACTTGCTGCAGCCATGGTGGCTTTCATCTTCATTTTCTCAGAGCCTAGGTGTGCTTATTGTCCAAGCCTGTAGCACTTTGCAAGCCTCCAGACCTCTATAATCTCCAATACCCAATACTTTTGAAGTAACAAAACAAGCAAGTTTACACTTAAGTATGGGGCAGAGAGTAGTTTTGTGTCACTCTGGTGTATTCAACCTGTCAATATCTGCAGTGACCCAAATATGCTTGGTGTTAAAATAATCCTGTCTGTTCTGAAACCACCCAAATGCTTTCTAGAGTGTAGGAACCAGTTTAGCATCATCCACCTCTCTAGTTTTGGCCGTGACAAGAAAAAACAGGAAGCAACAGCATCTTGATGAGGTACTCAACTGCCAGGTCATGTTTAGGGTCTCAGTTAGCAGGATCCAAAGCATGGGCCATGAAGGCTACATGGACAAAAAGAGTCAAAATCTTATTCTTGTAAGTGTTCCACATCTTCTTCCCTGATGATACAAAGACCTCATAATCATTCATAGTGGTTGCACTTCTTCCCCTTCCCCTTCCCCTTCATCATCATCATCATCATCATCATCATCATCATCATCATCATCATCAATGCTACAATCATCATCATCATCATCATCATCATCATCATCATCATCATCATCATCATCAATGCTACAATCATCATCACCATCACCATCACCATCACAATCTCTATTGCCATTGCCATTCGCCATAGCCATTCGCCATAGCAATTCGCCATAGCCATAGCCATCGCCATCGCCATCGCCATCGCCATCGCCATCGCCATCGCCATTGCCATTGCCATTGCCATTGCCATTGCCATTATCATTATCATTATCATTATCATTATCATCATCATCATCATCATCATCATCATCATCATCATCATCATCATCATCATCAATGCTACAATCATCATCCTCTGATCCTTATTATCTTCACCCAAGTCTTCCTCTTCACCATCTATTAGCTCTAAAGCTGAACAAGATCCACTTCATCAGAGTCAATATATTCCTCTACTTATTTACAAATACACCAGTGGCACATTAGAATAAGTGACAAGCAAGAATGGAAAGAAATTAAAGACTGCACCTTCAATGTCTTGCAATGACTATTTTAGCACATTGTTAACTCCCTTTGCTAACTCCCTTTTGCCAACGGTATACACAATTGCAGTTTGAAGCAATACCAGTGGGCTTAATTTCACATGTCCGCTGTGTCTGCATCCAAAAATTATTGAAAAAGGCACAGTCCAGGACATGTCCTGGACGTCTTGTGTTTTAAGTGTTCACGATAACGAGGATGCAGAGGACACGAGAGGTTGTGAGAGGACATGGGGTGTTGACTTCATTTAAGGTTCTTCTTTGATACTTTCAGGTGAAACATACCGAGAGTGGTGGCTGTTGCATGCATGTTACATTCATTTTTGTGTAATCTGTGAAGATTGCGGTTTAAAAATAATTAAGATACCTAAGTTTGTACCTAGATACTGTTATGTAATGTATGTGAGTCAAAACTTCTGAGGACACGTGGTGGACATGGGACTCAACACTGATGTATGTTTGCGTGTCCACAAAACACCATGTCCTGGCAAAATTAAGGACATAGGACATGCCCAGGACATGTGAAACTAAGCCAGCAGAAGAGCTCTTCAACTTTTTACAAACATATTTCTAGTAAGAGTCCCATCAGTTATCATTTTGAATGAACAAATACCTCTTCTTATCAATGCCAACATTTGTGTCACAAGATGAAGAATACTGTATCTTGAAAGAGCTAATTAATGGAAAAATGAGCCCCCTAAATTCTACATACAAAACAGGTCTCCAATGAATTTGTAATTTTTGAGATCCAGGAAGGAGCATGAAGTGATGCCTTTATCGAATGTCTTTGAGGTGTAAACTTTGAAGAAGGTTAGTTGTGCCCCAATACCATTCAGCAATTCAATAGGGTAATGAACCCAATAACCCTTCTCTTGTTGTGGGATTGTTTACCTTGTTGAATCTTGCAGTAGGCGAATGACAAGTAGATCCAAACACTCAGTACATCTAAAGCAAAGGATTTGGACAAAAATGTGAGATAAACATCACAAAGCAGAATGAATAAATACATAATTTGCCATGTTGCCACCAATTTCCATTCATTGTATGGATTGAGCTTGAACATTGTTTAAAAATCAGTGAGCAAACACGTTTAAGGCCATGTGCAATGGCACATATGCAAAAATACATTTGAATCATGTCAATGACCTTAGTCTAATTTGACACCCCATTGAATACCAAGCATTGAAAAAACTCTTTCTTCAGAATTTTTCACAAATATAGGGAGCATCTTTGTTTCACCCCACCTTGTTGTTTGCCATTGAAATATATTGAGCAATCATCAGCCTAATAGAACACATCCAGGATTGTTGGCTTTAGTACCCATGATGTTGATAAATGATCGGGTTTTGATAGTAGCCCCATCATTATACAAAGAGAGTTCAAATACTTCAGCTTCATGCAGAAGCTTCTTTTCCTCCTGGTTCTTGTATGCTTCAAAATTTCTAACGAGAAGAGAGTCAGCAAGTTTGTCTTTCATACATGCTTGGTAAAATTGTTTGTTTCCCTGGTCCTCATGAACATTCTTTTAGCAGTGGGATCCTCTCCAGTGCTCAAGGTCAAACCATTCACAAGAATAAAGGAGAAATATCAGAGGAAGTAGGTTTCTGTAAACAGTGAACCTGAAACAAATGCACATACCAAAAAGTTAGTAATTGCTACATCAGGCTATGTTGCTTCTTCAGAGCTATTTTTGCCAAATGAATAAACAAAATGATTTTGGTGGGAAGTATGCCTAGGCTTGGTCAATGAGAATTGGAACTTTCATCAGCCTGCTTGCCTCAAAAACAACGAAGGACAGACATGTGTCTTTCCCCTCGTACTTTTAATGATAGAAAAATTGATGGTTTTTGGAGAGTCCAATGCTATTAGACAGACTCAATAAAGGATGCCATGGCTTTGGATTTTGACCTCTGTACTTTTGACCTGCTATATACCAACTCATAGGAGGACTCTTCAACTTCAGGTTATGACTGCATTATGTGGCTAATGTGATGCTTAGCCTCTTCCTTGCTAGACACCCACACCTCCATGTATACACAAAGAAATAACACCTTACCAGCCATTTGCAATCATTTTTGGCCTTGCATTTTCGATAATCAGGACCTGCAAGTAGATGATGAACTACCTTGCTGTGATTCCACTTTCTCCATGTGCCATTGGACTGGAAACATGTTGATCCGGGGGAACCCCACTATTATTTAGGCGTAAAGAGACCCATCGGTGATGACTTCTGCCTTCCCTCCAGCTAATTCATCTTCCCATTGATAATTTTCATAAGACAAGTTCATCTCCTCTATTTGTAAATAAGAAATCATATCCTGGGGAGGTGATGAAATGAAGGCATATGCAATTTAAGGAGGGCCAGATGTGTTGAAAAGAATTGAAAAATGAAAGTACATCATTTATTTTGGAACGGGTCTTCCAATGAGATCTTACCTTTTGAAAGGACCAATTACAATTGTATTGAGTGTGCCTTAAATGGAGAAATCACAAATATAAAAAAGCTTACATTTTTCCAAAAAGTCTACTTCTTCTTTGTTGTGTTGACTATGGGGCAGCTGTCACTGGGAGTTGCTGGGGGCAAAGAAAATACCATCCCTGTGTTGGGTACGTGAAGACCTTTAGTTATTTTAAGAAAATTAACAAAACCAAAAGAGAGCTAACATTTACACCTTGGCTGTGGGGGAGTACGGGTGCAATCTCTGGGAGTGGTTGGGAGCCAAGAAACTACCAACACAGTGTTGGGTGCATGAGGACCAATTAAAAAGATATTCATACTGTGTCTTAAATGGAGACAGCACAAAAACCACAAGAGAGCTTACCTTCTTCTAGGCACCGCTTGGTTCTTTATCACATTGGCTGCAGGGGAGTAAGAGGTCCAATCTCTGAGAGTGGGCCAAGAAACAACCACCCCTGAATCGGGTGCATGAGGCCAATTAAAATGTGATTTTAAGAGTGCATTGTATGGGAAATAAACAAAACCAAAAGAGAGCTTACCTTCTCCAGGGTGCACTCTGGCATTGGGAGGGTCTGTGAGGAAGGGAAGGGTGCAATCTCTGGGATAGCACGTTCCTGTGAATTAGTTGATGAAAGGAGGCAGCAGCAGAGATCCATTGTGAATTATTGATAGATGATGTGAAGTCAGCCAATATGAACCTTGAATCAGAGTTGTTCTTATACGTGTTTGGAGTCCAGTCATCTAGATTCAAAACTTCTGTGCCTAAGTAGACATTCCTATGCCTAAAATCACTGGCTGCTGTCCACTTAAACTTAGATTACTAGGGGGACATAACTAGTTACGTCCCAATTGACAGTAATTAACTGGCTACTTCAGAAACTACTCAGAAACTGGCCATAATTTGAAACCTGACTGAGTATAGAATGTTGTTTCAACTAAGCGTAGTCAATGAAGTGGACTTGAACTAAATCATGAAGTCGCCAAGCTCCTTGTCTCATTTATTGTACAAAAGTTGACAATCCATGGCAGACACATCTGGACTAAGAGTGAGACACATGATATTCATGAGCTTTTTGTACATGATGTGTTGGTTTGCAAGAAGCATGAGCGCTAGATGGCAATTCTCATAAGATTTTGCAATTTATGGAGTGCGATGTCTGTGGATGTATTGGAACATATTTGCCACAAAACAGTGAGGGAGAGGATACTTCAATCAATAAGACTCTGTGGTTACCAAGCCAAAACTAGTGGGGATACAAAATCCCATCCCAGAGGTCTATGCCACCCAAACCAAAACTGTCATCACAGGGTCTTTGCCACAAAAGTATGAATGTGATACCTTTGGGCTTGTGGACTCAAGGAGGCAGGTCATTCCAATACAGGGATTGTTGAGTGCCACTGCAATCTCAGCATAATATACCTTCTGATTGGCATCAATCGCTATACTCACCTCCTCACCACAGCTTTTCCAGGTTACGATCTGAAGCAGAATACCCTCAATAAAGATTGTTGACAGATATTAGAAGTCTCCCTTAGATTCAAAGTACCTGTAGTGCTGCTCCCACAGTGTCTGACTGTCTCCCTTTTTGATGACTTTGGGGGTTTATAAGGTATATAGGCAGAGACAATTCAAGTGACCTTATTTCAGTCAATGAGTCTTATGCAGATCCATCTATCTAGTCCAGTGAGTTTGCTACTAATATCATCAGTGTAGGGGATTGTGTCCCATAATCATTTCATTGCTGCTAACATTGTGACTGTTCACTGAGTCTGGTTATGAGCTCTGTAACATTATTGGAAGTCACTCTGCACCTTGTGGAACCAGGCACAAGTTGACCCCGTTGGTTGCATAGCATGCTAAAACATCATTCTTACAGTTCTCAATGATGATATTGAGACAGTCTGTCTTCCAGTCTTGAGTACTAGCTTCAATGCTGTTGAAATTTTCAAACATAATCATAATCTGCTGCATTTAGAAGCTTCTACGTAACTATCAGCACAGTAAACCATAAGTTTGAGGAAGTTTGTCATTTCCCATTGTTCCAATGGAGCACTTTGATGTCTGGGATGGGGTATTCAGTGATGCTGGGGTCATTTGCTTGAGTTCCACCCTGCAGTTTCTTATGATTGATACAAGCTGTTGAAATATCTTATATTCCAAATGAACTTCAGTCATATTTTTATGTATCTTTGCTCTCTTTTCTCACCTCTCACCTGTCCCGCCAATCTTGACTCCCTCTATGCCATTATTGTGTAGTAGAACAGTTGCATTCATCAGTTTTATATTGATAAAAAATCTGTAGAAGAGTATAAAGGACTATCATACCTCAAAGTAGAGTCCCTTGGCTCACCAATTCCCCTATCACTCCATGTGAGCCACGAACCCCCAACTATAAGTGGAGTGCTAGAATTGCTAGCTGTTTGAGCAGCACACCCAGGAATCAAGCTAGATTGCTGCTGTTGGTGTTGGAGGGGCTTGCTGCTTGCTCTTCATGTCCCACAACAGCAGGAGGCTGAAGAGGTTCTTGGATGCTTATCTGTTTACTTTACTGCATCTATTAGGACCCAGGGTAGATGAGTGATCACTAGGTTATTTATGCCTATTTCTCCCCACCTTCCCAGTCACCAGCTACACTGGAGGGGTTGTCGCTTCCTGTAGGGTTGGGGGAGCCTGCTGAGCTGCTGCACACAAGTGAACTAGACCTGCTTCCATTTCCACTTTCTGCCATTTTTGCACTGCAAGCTGAAGTGCCAAGTCTTTGGAGAAAAGAATACTTTGTGAAGTATCTGATGTGTATGACATCAATGCCCCCACTGATTGATCCCCAATGAGGACAGAGTGACCATCTTCATCAAGTTCATATAAAGTCTTGTCCACACTGTAGCTCAGGTTTAAGTTTTTCTGACATTGCCACATCCTAATTTTAGCCAGCAATGGATTTCCCATGCATGGTAGCTCCGTGGACATTGAGGGGTGAAAATCCAAAAAGGAGTGGTCCTCAAGCCATGTATCAGATTTGCTGCAAGACATGAGGTGGCTTTCGTCATGGCTGGCCCCTCACTGAGTTTTCAGCTATATCCAAGTGGTGACAATAGAATGCTGACATGATGCATTTCACTGTGTTTTCACAGCAGTTCTGTTCTGTCAGGAGCCAACAATGCAGAATTAGGCAAGGTTGCGTGTTGTTGCAGTTGCAGTTGCAGTTGCAGTTGCAGTTGTTGCAAATTGCCTCATTGCTAGAGCATTGGGTACCTTGGGTCATTGTATACCACAACCTGTGAAATACCAAAATCACTTCCACTTTCAGTCACCACAGCTGTGTGATACACTTCCTGACTATTGATTGTGATATGCAGTGGTTACTTCCTCAATGCCGTTCACTCATAGTGTGGTATAGGTCGTGTTTTCTTCCCAGTAAGGTTATCACTGGAATCTACCCTGTAAATCTCTGCCATTTTGACAGCAATTTCATGCCCTCACATCTGAACATGAGACGGATCAAGAACTATGGCAACTAGCTGGTAGCCCATATGCATTCTGCCTGTAGCCTGGTACTTCTTCATAGTTTCTACCGTATAAATCGGATCTAAAGGAAGTGAAATGTCAAAAGATACATTAGAGTGTTAACTTATAATACGCTCAAGTTAGCTTATCGCCCGTGTTATATTTTTTGGTATCTTTGCTAGTTACCTCCGTAGGGGGGGGGTACTTCTTTTTTTAACCTTTCCACCTCACTTTGCGCCAAAAAATGATGTGTCCTCCTCCACCGTCGACTGTGCTCGAGATGTGCCCCGTGATGTGTGGTGTGTTCTGCTACCATCTGGCATAACTCCTCAACCAGAAGGAATTGTGCGGAGCTATACATATGGGCGTGTTGCTGACAGTGAGGAGAATCTATTTCTTTACTTTCTAGCGCTGTCCGGGTGTTATTGGAGCAGAAAAGAACAAATGTCAATGATTCTACTCCCACTTGACTTATATTATGAAGGACTCTCTCTCTCTCTCTCTCTCTCTCTCTCTCTCTCTCTCTCTCTCTCTCTCTCTCTCTCTCTCTCTCTCTCTCTCTCTCTCTCTCTCTCTCTCTCTCTCTCTCTCTCTCTCTCTCTCTCTCTCTCTCTCTCTCTCTCTCTCTCTCTCTCTCTCTCTCTGAAGGACTTTAAATCCGATTTATACGGTAGACTGGATCATTTGGGGTGCTGGGGAAGAAATGTGCATGAGGACAGAAGACGTTATCAATCATATCAGACAAGACAAATTATTTGGTTAATGAACGAAGGTGTTTCCATGCTTCTGGACTGGCTTCAATGAAGAAAGCAAGGTGGGAGCATGCAGGGTACACTCAAATTTTCATTTTTATTTGTCTTCTTCTTCTTGGATTCTAAGGGCATGAAGCCTTCTGGAAAAGGTACGAATCAGGCAGTTCTTTGTCATAGTGATCCTACGTGTTTAGCATTCAATAATGATGCATGAAACACTGATATGCAAACAACTCATGTGACCTGTACTTCATTGGCACAAAGGGATGAATTGGTTCAACGAAGGATGAGATCTGTGAGGACTTCCAACTTTTGGCATAGTAGTGGAAGTGATAGTGATAGCGGCAGTGGTGGTAGTGGTAGCAGTACTAGTAGTGATAGCGGTAGTGGTAGCAGGAGCAGCAGCAGCAGCAGCAGCACAGTAGGCACTGTATCAACCAGATTGCTTTGACAGATTTCCTTGTCACTGTCCAACCCTGCTAAATCACCAATAGATTCATCTCCAACCCACTCATTATTGTCGGAACATTGGTCAACCACTTTGCCTGCTTTGGTTGTCTTAGAAACATTGCTCATATCTGGAACCTCCTCATGCTCAACCTATATTTCAATATCAGATGCTCCTTCACTCCCTTACTTTTCACTCAAAGCACTGCTCTCATTGCTTGTACTGAATCCACTGTCACTTTTATAAGATGAGTCACTGCCATTACCTGATTTGCATAAAGCAATTTTGCTCCTACTCTTTTTATATGCCTTTTCCTTGCATTGATCTGTTGCTGTTGTGCCTATGTACGGGGTACCACCTTGCCAAAAAATTATTCCCCAAACTGAATTCATCACCTATTCTCCTTCTAAGTTCCTTCCCCCTTGTTTTTACAATTTCTCCTTCATCACATAATCAGTTGAATTTGTCATTACCACACCTACATAGATCTGATTATTGCCCCCATTCCCATTTCATTGATTTCCTTGCCACTACTGGATCAAAAAATCAATCATATTGTTGGTGCCAATGGGAACTGCTCATTTCATCTTGTCAAACTCTTTACTGTTGGTTACACCAAACTGTATCTTGTTCCTCAGTCCACTCTCTCCCCGCTTGTTTATCTTGGTTTTTGTGTTTGCAGTAGCATCTACACTTACAATGAGACCAATATCTAAGTACAGGCCCAGCTTGCTATTAATGAAGGTGTGGAAGGAAAGGGGCCCATTACTTGGATTTGCCAAGGTGGCCCGTGGCTCTTCACCAAACTTAGCCAACACACATTGTGTCTTCAGCAGTTCACAATGTTGCTGTTGCAAATATTGTTATATGTGAAGATGTCATCATGGTCAAACAGGTATTCATCAGAATCAATGTAGAAGTGTGTCATGATGAATTCAAATCACAATGTTTATTGAGAACAAAACCTCTCAAATGAAATCCCCTGTTTGTAGGGCAAAGGGGCCATGGGAGAAGCGGGAGCCAGATTCTGTGGGATTTACACAGTTTAAAGAATTCTTCCACATTTCAGAGACTAGACTGGCAAGGTTGATATGTTGGATGATAAGGCCAATGTCTGCATTTCCCCCATGCAAAGATGTACTTCTTCTTGGCGTAAAACAAGCCTTCCTCTGTCTCTGTTTTGCTTGACATAAAATGTGTTTGTGGTCCAATAAATCTCTCGTCTACTTACGGTCATCGGTGATTTGCTCAACTTCATACTTGGAGAGTTTTTCCTTCTCCTCAACATGCTTGAGTTTCTCCTCCAGAGTCAGAGAAAGTTACCTTGTGTATCAATGCCATCAAGGCAGTTGTTGCTTTTGGGAATGGTGGTTTTGGTTCTTGGTTGGGATGACTTGGGTGGAGTTAAGCACTGAGTTTGTTCTTTCCTCTGTTCCCCAGTTTTTCCATGATCCGCTTATCAGTTTGCTTGACTGACATAGGCGAAGTATCAATGGCCAAGAATAGCCTATATTTTAAGTAATTTATTTACTTAAAATACAAACTCAAATACCTTCCTTTTGCCGCAAAGGAGAAGTATGCAAAGATACAGAACAATAGATTTCCACACTCATGTGTGATCAAATAAAATACAGGCTGCAGTATGCTTTATGTTGGACATAAAGACATACCAATATGTGTATGGTCAAACACAGTTTCATGTAAACAACATGATAAATGCACGTCGATGCATTCTCATCGATTATCATTTTCACAATAGTTTAATACTCATAATTTCACTTTCATGATCTGCAACACATCTACATGTATATTTTCTACCTAAACCCTTTTCTAAGTTTATTTGGCTTAGGTCATTGACAACTGCTTTACCTGTGATGAAGAATTTCTGTCTCAGCTGGTGCTGGGTCCAGAGCCATTTGCATGGTGTGGGTTGATGCTAGCCATATTGCATAAGTGATATCTGTCCAGATTAGTTGCTCTACTATGGATTTGATTGCTTTGTTTACCACTGCGAGGTCAATGGTGGAGTTACTTACTTGTTTGACCTTGTACTTGATGAAACAAGTGGGTGTTGTTAGGATCAGATTGCCACGGACTGCTCCGGTCTGATAAGGTTGTTGTTGGTTGCTAACATGGATCCGACCTTCTACGAATTCCGTTGTATTTCTTGTAGTGAAATTATTTGATCTTAGTAAGGATTAAGAGAGATCAACTTCCCCACATCACAAAAGAGCCCCACCAGAACATCAGGACAGGATGAGTTTCATGATCATGATGTATTTCAGGATATCAGGCCATTCCTTGATCCAAGACAACAATATCATGGCCTAAGATAGATGAAATATCAAGTGACTAGCAGTGTTGATTAGTGATTAGTACATCATCAAGAAGAGTAATGTCAGCACTGTGAAGGGCTACTTCCTACTCCTATTGAAAAGGCTCATTATTGCTATCAGCATAACCCTCCAGGCTACTCTTTCAAGCTGGGCCATAGCCAATTGTGGACCAGTATGATACGACAAAGTGTATCGTTTATCTGACTCAGTAATCAATATCAATGAAGAATCTAGCTCGCTGACCAAAAGGGTAAAGTAAGACCGTAAAAATACATATACAACAAATTCTTTCCCTTGGGATTGGCAATGTACACTTGATCTGGTTTATCCTTGAAAATTGAGACAGAGGAAGGGTCATAATTAATTACAAGCAAAGGAGCCAGGTACTTATGACCAGGCCCAAGCTGTCTACATTGTAAATTCCGATTTTGGTTACTGTCTCAAAAACACAGTAACCAGTAACAAATCGGAATCCCTGCAGTAATTACTGTAGGTTCCGGAAATATTACGGTAGATTTTGTTAAAATGAGCCTTATTTTGTGACGTCACGGCTTCACAGTCCTTAAGTATTGTACAAAGTACTTAAGTAAGTCTTTCACAGTATTCTTGCTACCACAGTAATCATGGTTACTGTCAAAATTTGCAAATATTCCGGAGTAACGCGGAACTCTGCCGGAATTCCTCTGGAATTTACAACCTAGCAAGCTGTAATGAGCTTGTACTGATGCAAATAAGAGGCTAGATGGTGCGGGATGTGACTCTTTCATATTTCATGATTGCTAGAGCTGTGTCTTGATTAAGATTTTAAGATGGAGATATGAGAATCTTGCTGTCGAGAACACGTTTCATCTTGAACCATTTTGATCTGAGATTCGAGATGAGATTTTGTACGTACAGTATATGTCTCTACTTAGGTAAGCATAAAATAAATACAGTCACGAATCCATGTGTGTATGTGTTGTGTTGCAAAAAATCAAAGGCTGCACAGGTACAAACATATGATTGACACATGAACACATGAATCCCCATGCTTACGTGTTGAGTGTTGCTTGCCGCGTGTTATGTGTCATGTTTCATCAAAATCAAAGTCACTGATGCACAATGATCATTTTTGTCATTTTTTCACGCAAGCACACAACTTCCCATCCCATACAAATGTCTTTGGACTCTTCACCTCCTGACATACACAACACATAATGCCGTCCCGTAATGATTAGCAAAAACTATGAAATTAGAGAGCACTGATACTAACAATAGTCGTTCCAACAAACTCTTCATCTTTTGAACACAGCAAGAGCCCTACCGCTTCTACTGATGAGCAATCAAGAAAGATCTCAAGGACTGATGTTGCTGAGAAGTTGTCTGCATCCAAGAGCTGCATCAGCTATGACATAGGCCAAGAATCAGCCTTTTTTGTACCCCTGGGTACAAAACCTAAATAGAGCAGGAATCAGCCTTTTTTGTACCCTGGGGTACAAAACCTAAATGGAGCATTCTCAGGACCCCAAGTAGGAGAGTCCACCTCCCGACGGCATGGACTCCCCAACATGGAAGTTCAGAACCCCAAATAAGAGAACACTCTTTTGGAAGATCTGAACATCTTTCAGAAGGGTATAGACATACCATATTGTGTAGAAGTCTACACAATTTTCGTTTGCATTGTTTGGACTGGAGTGCAGTTCCACTGCCTTTCCATCCTCACAATTGTACAAAATAAAGCTCTTAAAATCAAATCTTCGACACCTGTCGAAACTACCTATAATTTTCGCGTGATATTTTTTACGGCGAATCGGGTCAGGTCACTATCTATAGATAACCGTGGTGCGACCTTCGCGCACCTAAGCCATCGACATCCAAACCTTCAGACACGAGGTACGCTAACAAATTTTTTATTGCGAGCGGCATGTTTTAATTTTTCGCACCAGCGATACGTTTTTTTTGCACGATCAACGATTCGTCCAAAATCGGCTACGCGATTGACGAATTCCTACGGTTTTGTGATCTACAAGCTCTCCAAAAATTCTCCCGCGATCAGCGAGCATCAGCGATAAACTCCAAGCAATTGACTTCTGCGATTGGGGATTCCTACAAGTCGGATTAATTTCGTGATCGAGAATTCTCGCGAAATAGTTGGAAGCAAGACTTTCAAGAAATAAAAGCCGACGAAGAATTTTTTTAAAAAAAATTCTTTTTCGAGCTAACCTCAACAGGGCACCCAAGACCTTCTTCAAGGCCTTGTTTTATAATACGCCCCTTGGCGAGGCAATCAAGAGGATGTCGACCAGCAAATCAAGCCCAGAAGGACTCAAGCCAAAGGAGTGTGAACGGAGTTCAGGGAGGTCTAAGCCACCCATTTCCTACATTCCCACTGCCATGGACACCCCGAAGGTAATCAACAAAATCAAGGTCTCCAACAAAATGACCTTGTCTGTCACCGTCTTCGCCAAGGGAAGTCCTGAACAGTTCCTCAACCATGTCCAGACCTCGATGGAAATAATTTCCCAGAGAGGCTTAGACACGGACTACGGGGAAGCCTGTAAGGCAGATGAAAAGGCTGAGGCAAAACTGACTGCGGCCACTGCAGCCAAAGCCAAGTTCAAAGGGACAGATGAAAATTCCCCTGTCCTACAGTCGTGGAACAAAGCAACTGCTGCCAAAATCCACACCAGTGAGGCCCTAGTGTCCGCTGGCCAAGCGATCTTCCTGCAGTACTCCACTCAATTCTCAGAGACTGCCCGTCATCCTTGGACCACCATCGTTGGGGAGCAAATCAATTGCGAACCCTGGACCGATGTGTATGGGACCGAGCATCCCACAAAACGCCCGGCATCTTGGACCTCCTTTCAGGAATGTGTCCAGTTGCACCTGCAGACCGTCTTCAGGACTGATGCAGTGGAGCAGGAATGTTTCTACATCAGCAATGGGCTGAAGAAACCAAACAGGGTACCCATCAGGGACTTTGTGCAGAGGATCCAACGCCTTAACGGGTTTGTGGAACTCTTGCCGTGCCTGTTTTACTCTTCAAAGGCTGCAAAGTCTACGAAAGTATGCGGGCCATTTGATGATGCCGACTTGGCAAGCCACATCCTCAGGATGGTTCCTAGGAACTGGCAGGACCAACATGAGCTCAGTGGAGCTTTGGTACCACAGAGTGTCAGGGAACTTCTCGAAGTCCTTGAACGCATCGAGAAGGCCTACCCCACGGAAAAGGTTGGAGAAGGACCCAAGACTGTAGCCAAGTCTAACGACTCATCTAGGAAGAAGATGGTCTCTTTTAGTGACCCGATTCCAAAGAAACGTCGCACAGAGAAGTACTGTTCTCTCTGCAAGAAACATGGGGGCGCACATACCACCCACAACACTCTGGATTGCCGGAAGTATGACTCAATGGGACCCAAGTCAAGCTTCAAGGGGAGAAAACCAAATGGAAACTCTCGTGGACTAGAGAGACCTGCTCGAGGAGGAAGTAGCTATGCACAGCTATCCACTAAAATCGACAAACTTACGAAGTCCAACAAGAAAATGAAACGCGCTATTGGAAAAAAGAAGCGTAAGCATCACGACATGAGTGACAGTGATGATTCAGACTCATCTTGAGATGATGGGTTGGGGAGTACTAAGAAATTGTGTAGTAAATTTGATTGTAATGAAATGATGAACACTTATCTTAGTCCGATTAAAACTTCCCCACGTGCCAACATAACATTTTCTGGTTCAAACAAGACACGTTTGAACCTGGCAGAAGACCTAGGAAATCTTCCAGCCAACCTTACACAGAGTGAAACAATAACCGAATTGTCGGACCCCGAATTGTCGGACCCCAAACTGTCGGGTGACCTTTTCAATAGTGTGAACCACCCCCCTTTGACAGGTAAAAAAGGGCAGGTCACTACTGTAGTAGCACAAGCACGCTATAAAGCGACTGAAAATCCAGCCCGTAAGAATATCGAACACTCTACAGGGCGTCGTACCAGTAACACAGTCATCAGGATCCTACTAGACAGTGGATCTGATGGTGATCTCCTGTTCCATGCAAAGGGAACGGAGAAATGCTTTCCCTACTTGGCTAGGCACGTGCCAAAGTCTTGGCGCACGTCGAATGGGAGCTTCCTAACCAAAGGAAGGAGCGAAGTCAACCTTAAGTTCTTTGAGTATTCAAACAGTAAGGAATACACAGTGACTCCTGATGTAGTAGAGTATGATAGGAAAAAGATGGCAAAGCCAGCGTTCGACCTCATTCTTGGATGTCAAACCATGAAAGAGCTTGGAATTGTTCTAGATTTTCGAACAAACGAAATTACCATTGATCACATCATTTTGCCAATGAGAGACATCAATAGTCTGACCTCATCAAACTTGGATAAAGCCTGGGCTGTTAACAAGAGCATGGCAAATGAACCTAAAAGTACGCAGGAAGCAACACAGCGGGTAGTTAAAATCCTAGATGCAAATTATAAAAAGGCAGACCTCCAATCAATTGTTAGCACCAATTGTACTCACCTAAGTCTCCAAGACCAAAACTTCGTTGCTGGAGTTACTCACAGAATTTGAGGAACTTTTGACGGAACACTGGGTGATTGGAACACAGAGCCTGTGTCCTTCGAACTTAAGGAGGGCAAAGCCATATCATGGCAAGGCATACCCAGTACCAAAATCTCGCAAAGAAACAACTATCAAAGAACTGAATAGATTATGCGAACTGGGAGTGGTAGAGTTTCAGCCCGAATCGGAATGGGCATCACCATCATTTATCACTGGAAAACAAGACGGAACTGTTCGCTTTCTCACTGATTTTAGAGAAGTAAATAAACGACTAGTTTGAAAGCCGTTTCCATTACCCAAAATCAGTACAGTCCTGCAAGAGCTAGAAGGATTTACCTATGCTACAACCCTAGATTTAAACATGGGTTATTATACCATTAGACTGGATCCCGATTCATCCAAAATATGTACCCTTATTTTCCCATGGGGCAAGTATTCCTACCTCCGTTTGCCAATGGGCATCGCAGGTTCACCAGACATCTTTCAAGCAAAAATGTCAACACTAATGGGAGCCTTAGAGTTCGTACGAGCTTACCTTGATGATTTGTTATGCATCACAAAGGCAAACCTGGAAGACCACCTTGACAAATTGAAAATGGTGCTTACGAGGCTACGCGAGGGGGGCTTGCGAATCAACGCCCGAATGTCATCATTCTGCACCTTTGAAACAGAATATCTAGGTTATACTCTCACACGAACAGGGATTAAACCACAACAGAAAAAGGTACAGGGGATTCTCGCGATTTCATCGCCGAAAAATGTCAAAGACCTCCGTAAGTTCCTGGGCATGGTCCAGTACTATAGAGATCTTTGGGCAAGACGCAGCAAAGTGCTTGCCCCACTCACCTCACTGGTAGGAGAGTGCGGTCACACCAAGGTCACCAGAGCCAATAAGACGAAGAAAGGTCCATGGTACTGGGACACGGTGCATCAAAAAGCATTCGATGACGTTAAGACTTCAATTGCCAAGGATGTAGTCTTAGCCTATCCCGATTATTCAATGGAATTTGAGATATATACTGATGCCTCGTCTAAACAACTTGGATCAGTTATCACCCAGGGTAATAGGCCCCTTGCGTTCTTCAGCAGGAAGCTGTCAACAATGCAACAGAAGTACAGCGTGACCAAACTAGAACTACTGGCCATAGTGGAAACACTCAAGGAGTTCAAAGGCATGTTGTGGGGACAAAGATTAAAAGTCTACACAGACCATAAAAATCTAATCCAAGACGCCCTCGGATTAACCTCTGACCGTGTCTACCGATGGAGATTGCTCCTCGAAGAATTTGGCCCCGAAATTGTTTACATTAAAGGCATACATAACACTGTTGCCGACGCCATCTCTCGCTTAGACATCGGACCAATACCGAGTGAGCACGAGAACTGGATGACGTTCACCAAATGCTGGTGTCATTACACCATGCAAGAAGAGAGTGCGATAGACACCTCTGCATACCAAGAGGAAATGAATCTGGTATTTGCAAACCACAGCGAAGAAGATGTAATCTACCCATTAACAGTACGAGAGATTGCAGAAGCACAAAAGCTTGATGCCAGCTTGAAGACGTTGAAAGACCAGTACTCGACACAATTGGTCGAAAGTACACATCTCCTATGTAAGGACGGAAAAATGGTCATTCCAAAAGATCTTCAACACCGTGCAGTTAGTTGGTACCACCACTATCTACAGCACCCTGGACACACTAGACTCGAAGAAACCCTTCGTGCTGCGATGTACTGGAAAGGTATGTGAAATACCATCCGGAAATATGTCAAAAACTGTCATGCATGCCAAGTCAACAAGAGGCATAAGCATAAGTACGGGAAACTCCCTACTAAATTCGCCATCACAAACCCTTGGGATGTACTATGTGTGGACCTTATTGGCCCATATACAATCAAAGGTAAAGATGGGACAGTAATTGATTTCATGTGTCTGACTATGATTGACCCAGCTTCTAGCTGGTTTGAAATAGTTGAACTACCGGTAATCACTGAGGCGATTATTCCCCTGGATACAAAAGGGCGGAAGGGTAAAAAGACCCATGAGGAACCTAAGTTAGCATACCGAGATAAGTCATCAGCAATGATCAGCAACTTAGTAAACAAGACCTGGTTTAGTAGGTATCCACGTTGTCAATACATAATTTATGACAATGGAAGCGAGTTCAAACTTCACTTCAAAGCCCTATGTGACTCATATGGGATCACGAGTAAGCCTACCAGTGTCAAGAATCCACAAGCGAATGCAATTCTAGAACGAGTGCATCAGGTGATATCATCGATGCTCCGAACAGCTGAAATAGACATGGCCCCTTCAGTAGAGACAAGCGATATAGACAAGTTCGTGATGAACGTCGCTTGGGCCATTCGCTCAACATACCACACAGTACTAAAAGCCTCCCCAGGTGCGGCCATCTTTGAAAGGGACATGTTGTTCGACATCCCCTTCCTGGCCCACTGGAATAAAATTGGAGAATATAGGCAACACCACAGACCAAAACACAGAACGCGAAAATAGCTCACATCGTGATTGGGACTACAAAGTTGGTGATCAAGTACTTCTTAGAAAAGATGGTATACTCGGCAAAGGTGAAAGTAGATATGAAAGTGATCCTTGGACTATCACATCAGTTCATACGAACGGCACCATCAGGATTCAGCGCGGAACCAAATCAGAAAGACTGAATATACAAAGAGTTACACCTTTTTTTAACAACCAAACTTAAAACCGTATTAAATGTCAGTTTCAAAACGACAAAAACGGACTCTCCCTTTTCAAACAACACTTACTCGTTACACATGTTTAACAAACTCTTTAGTTCGTTGTTGTTACTCTCATGAGAACCCATTTTTTCACCTAAAACACTTAGGTTTTTTTGGTTCCTTTTTTACCTGATACTCCATTTGTGGGGGTGAGTGACATAGGCCAAGAATCAGCCTTTTTTGTACCCCTGGGTACAAAACCTAAATAGAGCAGGAATCAGCCTTTTTTGTACCCTGGGGTACAAAACCTAAATGGAGCATTCTCAGGACCCCAAGTAGGAGAGTCCACCTCCCGACGGCATGGACTCCCCAACATGGAAGTTCAGAACCCCAAATAAGAGAACACTCTTTTGGAAGATCTGAACATCTTTCAGAAGGGTATAGACATACCATATTGTGTAGAAATCTACACAATGTTTGTTTGCATCGTTTGGACTGGAGTGCAGTTCCACTGCCTTTCCATCCTCACAATTGTACAAAATAAAGCTCTTAAAATCAAATCTTCGACACCTGTCGAAACTACCTATAATTTTCGCGTGATATTTTTTACGACGAATCGGCTCAGGTCAGGCTATGATGAGACCCAGAAATTTGTGAAGAGGTCATGACTATGTGTAGGTATGCCTGGGAAGCTACAATGAAGGAATATGAAGTCTTGTCGACCACAGATCATTGAACTGGGCCCTATGATGAGACTTATTCAACAGTGACTGCACACTTTGTACATGAGAAATGGGATTTGGATTAATGCTGTCTTGACTTTAAGGTTATGGTTTTTAAAGGGTCTACATCTGGAGAGGCAATTTATGAGTATATACAGAATGTCTTATGTCAATTCAAGGATGATGCAACAATAGTTTTTGATACAATCAGCATTGCTGATAAAACTCACAGCATGGGAAAGTTGGGACAGTATTGCAGGGAAAATGGATGCAGGCATGGATATTGCACTGACCACAACTTCCACTGTAATGAAATTAAAGCTTTTGACTGTGAGTATTTTGTTTCTGCTAGTTGGGATGCTTGTGTTGACTGATTACATCTCAATGAAAATTCTTTTATTTTCATGAATTCCATTCTATCAGCTAGCATATACCTAGCATATACCTAATGTAGATATTGCTATAAAAAGATAAGAAGCATCAATGGTTATTTTGAAAGCAGCACTCATGCAATTCTAGCCTTCTTATTTTTCAAAGCACTAGCAACATCAAGGTGTCTAGTGAACAGCCCAAGCCAAACAAGACACTTCAAATGCTGAAACTAGGGGTGCAATGGAAAAATGGTCAATTTTTTAATTTCCTAGTTTGGCCCTAAAAACTGGGGATATGAAAGTAATGATGCGTGTGATTGTGTCTCTAAATTTTAAATGAAAAAAATTGACCATAAGGTCTCCAATTTGCAGAAAATCCACCGAAAAAGGTGTTTTCGTTAGTGACCCAACTAGTGACTCATCTCTCACAGCTTATATCTCAACTTCTACGCATATGTGTGACACCAGAACTTCAACAGTCAATCAATATTGGGTTAGTTTATGTTTTTTAAGTCTTCTATACATATTCCTAAGCATTTGGATCACCCAAAAACTTTCTCCATGCCCCCGCAGTAGGTGTTTTTGGATTCCACTTCCGCACAGCTAACTTGTGTCGACTCATCAAGTCGTCGCCTACAGCGACCTTTTTTTCATTCCATTTTATCAGGACCATCCTCGTTTTCTTGTTCACAATTTTATCAACTGTACCCTCCATCCAACCCAAATAAGGATTACCTTCATCATCATCATACTGGATTAGATATTCAATTGGAAAATTTTTCAATGTTTCGTCAAATGCAGGCATGACATTCGGTTGAAGATTTGCATCCCGATCCGTTTCTAATTCCAATTCTCTTCTCTTGCGCTCTTCATCTGCATCTCTCCTTATTTCCTCTTTGGTCTTGACATTGAACCTATCATCTCTATACTCCAGTGCTGTTTCTGTTCCCAACTTATAATCATTCGAAAGTCCAGACGAGATATTGATTGGTGGTTGTGTAGGAATTTTGCGCTCTAACTCTATTGGAATGACCGTTTTAATCAAATGATCCAATAATTCTTTCAAAGTGTAATGGTAACCCTTCTCTGACCACTTGTGACCGCACTCAACCCACCCAAACCCCAGTTTGCGAATGAGAATTTGTTCCTTCACAGCCTTCAGCCTAGCAGATTCACTCATCAATTGATCATACGTCATTTTGGCTTGTTCAACTGACTTCCAACGGCGATCTGAATTACCTCTCTCCAAATAATCCAGGGCAATTATGAGAGCTTCTTCTGTCTTCTCTGTTATCTTCAATTGAGTGGCTTTCAATTTGTTTAACTTTGCTTGTTTCAACAGATCTAAAGCTTCGTCATGTCTCCTTCGCAATTTTGGAGCTCCTTTCTTTGCTGCATGAAACAACGAAGTAATCAGTTCAGGTTCAAGTTGATGAAGTAATCCAGGCTTTACATCTGCGTTCATGCCTTTGCGATACTTGATGAAGTTTTCATGTGCACGTCCAAAGGTATTGTTGGTTCGAGCGTGACCCTCCGCCGCAGCACTGTCCAAACGAATTGTTCCATAAGTTTTTAGGGAATGCGTGGCAGATGCAAAATTTGATTCTGATATGCTGTTGCTTGCTTCTTTGCCAAATCCAGCTTTACGTTGACCTTCTGAAATAACTGCTTGACTGTACTTGCCAGAAATGCTTGAAAGATAGTTATGTGTCGCTTTGGATGTGTCTTGAAATTCCACTAAGAAAGTGGATGCAGCAACCACAGCTAATTGACAGCATAGGTCGTGAGTTTGAACAATATCTGCTCTTGAAGGATAGAAAACCGCAGCACAAAGATGATCCCATGGAAGTACTTTCTCATCACTCCAGCAAGTCTTGCTCATCTTGTCCTCAAACATGAACTCAAGATATTCTCGGAATGGATCAATAGTGTCAGATAGGTCCATAAAAAGACGATTCATCATGAATTCTTCATCAAGACTGAGTTCCCCATTATTGAGGATCGTTTCGAATGCGTGTTCCATTGCATCAAGGGCCTTACCCATGTCATAATATCCGAAGTTGAAAGCAGAGAGCTCATGACTCTTGCCTGCCAACCATCGTGTAGGAAGACAAATAGATATGTGCAGAATTGATAAAATTCGCAACAAAGCTACCAACTCCGTTGATCGAAGCATAATGAAAAGCTTGGTCTGGAGAATAGCGTCACTCTTGCCACCAGCAGCTGAAATAAGCCAATGGAGATACTGAAGATAATATGGCAAATTTGTGAGTACCGCAGGTGCTCCCTCAAGACATATGTCCTGGCGTGTCCCACCACAAGCTCTTGCCAATGGAAAGAGGTATTCGTCAGTATGATATTCCTTCATCCACTGAGTGAATTCGGCTCCATGACCCTTTGCGTAATTTGCATTTTCGCCAAATTCTTTTTCAACACATCAAAAGAAATCTTCAATTACACGATTAATCCTGTAGATATCAGGTAAGTCTTTCAGGTCATCTGCCAACACATCACGTAATTCATTCTCCAATGACAAAGTCACTGCGCCAAACCAAACATTGCGCAGATGTTGCCAACAATCAGCCTCATAATTCACAATGGCTTCATCAGAGTAACCCTCTTCAAGTGCAACTGTTTTGATATGTTCATTAAGAACTAATCGAAGCTTACGTGCAGCAGAACAGGTATCGGTTGTTGTGAAGCTTCCGAACCCTAATTTTGATATAGACTGTTTCGATGCATCTGGTATCTTATCCAAGAGATCATGACGGCCCGGATACATATAGGCGACCACATCACGCCACTGTGTAAGTAGCCCTCCGCTATGCTTGAACTCCTTCACTATCGCCGCAGCAATCGAAACTGCAGATTCGTCTTCTGCTAAAATGCAACTTGATAAAGTGATGCGGCGTGATCCACCGTCTTGTAGCACACGAACAACAAAGTTTTGCATAGCGGTTTGTCGGCGACTGGTTCCGTCTGTATGTGATTGCTCGATGTTGTCGGCAATAGCAATTTCGTAGGCGGCAAGGGTCTGTGATACGTGCGCTAGAATTGTACGGCAATATCTAACGAAGCGTATGCTGGGTAACTCTTTCACGATTGACGAGTTAGGTAGTAGCAATTCAACAACAGACAAAATATTTGCTGAAACTGATGACGGTGGTGTGCGATGCGACAAAACCTCCACTACCAGTTGTGTAACCCTCTCATCCCACGTCTTTGGATTGCCGCTCTTCTCGAGTGTCCAAGGTGTCAATGCTTGAATAACATAATGCATGTGAGATCCATTTCCATCAAGGCGCGCAAAAAAAACTGAGGACTCACTTTAATTTTTTCTTGAGCTTGACACAACTCATCCTTTAACCCGGCAACGGTATCAACCTGTTCCCCAAGCATCTTTTCCATCATAGCAATTTCTTTGTTTGCAGCAGTGAGATCATCGTAATAATTATCTAAATTATCACGAAGTAAGCTCTCTTGCGCTTTAGATTTCTTTAATCTGTCAAGATGAACACTGGCTGTTTTAACAAGGGCAGATGTCTCACCTTTTGCGGCCCGCTTCAATGCCGCATATTCCAACGATACGTCCTCCGCAAGTTGATGGTATCCAGCAATCATCTCGTCTTTCTGCTTGAGCTGGGGTTTCATTTCCAATGACAACGCCACGCTTTGCTTCCGAACAGCTGCGACCGCCATCGCGGCTTTGACCTTTTCGTCACTAATTGCCTCTTTGTTTTGCCGATCCGTGGTCTGTTTTTGTTTCATGAGTGAAACAGAAAGAGAGCAATTATGTGCATTGGTGTCATTCAACCGCTAAGGAAAAAAATACTCGTGAGTAAAAAATCCAAGTAATGAATCAATTTGTAACAAGTAAGAACTTACCGCAATTATTTTATCCCTATCATCAATTTTTTTCTGCATTGCCTTCAACTCGAGCGCATGTAGCTTTTCCTGCTGAGAAAGCTGCTTTGCCGCTTTCTTTTGCTCCGCGACTACATGTCTACCATGTCGCGCCTGCATAGACAGAGAAGAAGTGGTAAGTGGCAAGTAAATATCTTTATCACAACAGAAACAAGAGAACTCACCACCTGCTTCTCCAATTCAGCCTCCACAAAAGAGGATGCTTTTGCCTCTGCCCCCTTCACCTGCTCCTCTAACTCCCTGACAACCTTGGCAGTATCAGTCTCTTCCTGAACTGACTGCTTTCTCTGTTCTCGCAAGTCAGTTCGGGATTTTGTTGTTGCGTCAATCAATTTTTTGTTGCGCTTCGAGAGCGACTCGATTTGTCGAGTCTGCGATGCTAACTGAGATTGCAAGGAATCGAGATCCTTCTGTTTCCGCTTGAGCTGTCTCTTGAGCTCGGCAACAGAGATTTTCCTTGTTGCCTGGGAGGAAGTGGCTCTGGCGGGATTCAACACTGGCGCTGGCTGTGTAGGTGTCTCGTTGTTTGGTGCTGTCTCGTTGGGCAAGGGAGGGTTTGTGTTCTTGGAAGATGTCTTGAGAACACGGGTGAATGCCCTCTTCTTCTTGGGCATCACCACCCTTTTCTTCTTTTTTGAGATGTCTGGTGTTGGCGAGGGAGGGTCTTGTTGCGAGGGAGGGTCTTGTGGCGGGGGAGGATCTTGGTCCTCCATCTTTGCATGGGATGGCTGGAGCGGAACTGATGGGCAGAGAGGGCAGAGAGGGCAGATCGTGCGATGTGCGGATGGAAGGGATTCGAGTGCGGACGGACGTGGATTCGTTTTTTTCGATGCAAGTGTAGGTACGATGGTGTTCGTTGGACCGTGGGATGTGTGGGGGAGGAACGGAGGTTTTGGGCTTTGGCTCCTTTCCGGCGAAGGCCATGGTTGGTGCGATGATGGCACCGAAACTCTAAGTGCGGTGTTCCAATATTATGGAACACGACCCGCACTATAGAGCGGATCTGAGATCGTAGGGACCTCCCTATAGTATGCCCCGAGGTCCCCACGATCTCAGATAATGCCAACTGTTGAGCAGGGGAGAGAGATTTTGGAGAGCGACCCTTGATTTGTGGGGGTTGCTCTTCGACTGAAAAGCTGAGCGGAGCGATGAAAAAGAGCAATGAAGAGAGTGGAAGCAAAAAAACACGTGAGTATCTGAAGTAGGAGTAAAATAAAAGATACAATTTTTTATGTGCATCATAATTAGGTAACCCATTGCACCCCCTACTGAAACGAGGTGGTGGTCCACTTACAGAAGCAGTAAGAGGTTGAGGTTCCTCAAGAAAACAATTTAAAATCCCCTGATTACCAAGGAGGTAACTTGTCAGAACCTTACACAAAGAGAGTGGCTTGATCTGCATGAAGATTAAATTACTCTTGAGACTATGGCCTATTGGCAGCATGTATTGGAGGATGAATCTTATGTCACTGCCTATATGATGGCAGTGGCAGTCTATCAAATAAGACAACCATATGCTGGTGTACTCAACTCTGATGATGAAGAACCTGGTATTTTTGCTCTCTTCAAGCTTCTTATGGATGACTTTGATCAATGGTCCGCTGCATCCACGTCAAAAAATTGTTGAAAAGACACCGGCCAGAACATGTCCTAGACATGTCCTAGACATCTAGTGCTTTTAGTGTTTTCAAACAAGGACACAGGGCACAAAATTTTGGACACAGAGGACATGACAGGACGCAAGAGCATTTAAGACTCCTGTTGTGATACTTTCAGGTGAAACATACCAAGAGTGGTGGCTGTTGCATGCATGTTACATTCATTTTTGTGCAATCCATAAAGCATGTGGTTTACAAATACTTAAGATACCTAGGTATGTACCTGGATACTGTTATGTAATGTATGTGAGTCAAAACTTCTGAGTCACTCTGAGGACACCGTGAGGACATGGGACTCAACACTGATGTATGTCTATGTGTCCACAAAAAACCATGTACCAGAGAAATTAAGGACATAGGACATGTCCAAGGACATGTCCAGGACATGTCCAAGGACATGTCCAGGACATGTGAAACTAAGATTCCTGCCAATGATACTGGCATGGCAAAGTACTACTAGACTGATGAATTGGGCAAATTCAACAGATACAAGGGTGCCCATCAGTACTACATGTTTGCTTCATTCCTCGATCCATTGGTCTCACCTGTTTTGCCTGATATTATGACACAAGATGACTTTGATCTTTTAAAGTTGGATATTCTTAACTCGGTCACTCAAACAAAGAACAAAAAGGATGAGTCAAACAGCAACAACAAGCAAGATACCAATGTGTCAAAAGAACCACAACAAACACCAAGTGCACCAAATAAAAAGAAAGCAAAACAATCTTACATCATTGCAAAGATGTTCAGCAGCCTCAACACTCGTGGCACTGTTGACATGACAATACCAGATGATGAAGAGGAATCCATCTGACATCTGATAGACATGTGTACTGGAATTGGAATGTTACCTTAGAGATGCCAAAAATTGTGCATGCCCAATGTATGATGCTGAATCTGAATTCAACAATCCTTTGAGGTGTTGCAAGATGAATTGTGTAAACTATCCATTGTTGCCCATTTTGCCTGGAAGTTCTTAGCCATCCCTGGCACTTCTGCACCTTCTGAGTGCATTCTGTGCCATGCAGCAAGAATCCTTTCTCTTTGTTATGCTAGTCTCAAGGAAGAAATAATTGGATGCGCAATGTTAATCAACGAAAACCTGAGGCTACTACACAAACATTATTGCCAGTTGGTCAAGAAGGGAAAAGGAAAACCACTTGCATTGCTTGGTGGATTTGGATGATAAGGATCTCCAGTAAGGGTCTCGAAGCATTGCAACTGTGATAATGGTTAAGATTTCTCGAATGAGATCTCGATCTAGTGAGATCAAATCTCAAAAAATTGTCCTAGACGAGACTGAGAAACATCTGTAATAATTGCATTGTGTTTGTGTGATTTTACCAATTTCATTAGCACTAGCAGGCACTACCTGTAAGAATCAACCTGAATCTTTTAATTGACATGGGGCCAGCTGGCTCTCACACGATATATAATACCAGACACCTCCACATACCATACACACTTCCGCTGCTTGCTCGCCCCCCAATTTCGTTCTCCTTGAGTCCCACATCCCCGTGTCTCTACATCTTTCAGTTGTTGACATTCATTTCTCGGTGACGCATGTGATAATCACCCGCACTTGCGATGATAGCATTGTACGCATCGGTGGTACAATATACCAGACAAACTCTCTCTTCTATCCTGCCTCACTTCAACCCACAACCTCCAACGTACAGCGTGGCAGGACACACGAACAACATCGCGACAGTGGAAAGGGCATCGTTCACTGCCCTTTTGATTGGACCGCTTACGAATTGGCATCGCAAAATATACCGTGAATAAGCAAAATGAAGTTATCCCACACAATCCCACTCCTATCTCTCCAATTCCTGTCACCCAACGTCGACAACAATGGCGGAAGCGTCGTCTTCGCCTCCGGCTTTGCCCCTGCACTTCACTCCTTCTCAAAACATTCCACTGTCAGCCGTACCGCCTTCTACTCACGAGGAGGATCTCGACCCACGGCAATCGAGAATCCCTCTTCCTCCTCCTCCTCCGCATTATCCTCCATGGCAATCGAATCGGACATTGGACCTTCCCTCGGCGTAATCACACAGGACAATTGGGATTTACTCAGCCAACGCGGGAAGGCGGCCTTGAGTCGTTTGATATTGTATGATGTGGCGAATGGGCATGCGCAGAAGCATGTTTATGCGGATTGGCCGGAGAGGGGTACGGAAGATGATGAGAAGAGAGCGTTGGCGGAGCAGGTGAGGAAGGTTTTGTACTCATTTGTTTTCGATTGCATTATTTATTTGTTGTGGCGTGAAGTTTATGAGTGCTGTTTGTGGCACAGTCGCAGTTTCTCGTGGTTTAACACTTGAACTGCGGACTCAAGTCGAATGTATGGCGAATGATTTGACAAGCCGAGTGTGTTGTGTGGCATTGATCTCTGAAGTTTCTCTTCGATTTATATTGTGGAGTACCCCTAATATTCAATTCCAACATGAAAGATTCCAACAACGCCTCATTGACTGTGATACGATATTTCATTGATAAAAGCTCTGCCAATCGCATTTTCTTCAACTGCTTTGAGTTTGACGATTACATTTTGTGACGGTCGAATATCCTTTCTCATTTGGTGCCGAACTAACCATTCTCACTTTCGTCAAATCGACAATAGATTGCCGATCTAGACGGTTCCTACCCCGGAGGACTTCCAGCCTACCTGAGCAAAGCGAAAGCTCTACTCAAAGAATCCGCCGATGGTACTAATCCTTTTGCTGAATTCGAAGCCTTTGTACCGGAAGGAGAAAGTCTCTCGTACGAAAACCCAGATGCCAATCCTCACACTGGTATGACTTTTTCCGAAGCCGAACAAGCCGGTTTGACGGGCATTGGCGATACAGTTTTTGTGCTAGTTGCGGGTGGTTTGGGCGAGCGACTTGGTTATTCCGGCATTAAACTGAGTTTGGAGACCAATCTTTGCACCAACAAAAGTTATCTTGAGGTGTATGCCAAATACATCCAAGCGATGCAGCGCATGGCACATCTGAAAACGGGGAAGGATCATATTCGCATTCCGTTGGTCATCATGACTTCGGATGATACCGATCCATTGACGAGGAAACTGCTCAAAGATAACAACAACTTTGGCTTTGAAGAGGGACAGGTGACCATTGTGAAACAGGACAAAGTCGCAGCGTTGTCAAATGGAAACGCTGGATTGAGCATGAAATCAAAGTGGAAGATTGAAACTAAACCTCATGGACACGGAGATGTACATCATTTGCTGTATCGGGAGGGCTTGGTAGATCATTGGTACAATCAGGGAAAGAAATATGTCATCTTTTTGCAGGACACAAATGCTCTTGTGATTAACAGTGTTTTGCCCACGCTGGGAGTTAGTATTGCGAAGGGGTTTCATATGAATAGTATTTGCATTCCCCGTCTTGCTGGGGAGGCTGCTGGTGCAATTGCTCGGTTGGAGTGAGTTCATATCATTGCAATTTTTGGCATTATTGTGAAATGTTCTTCTCACTTCTAATACTATTGCTGCTATCTCATGTTAGGCACAAGACTGATCCAGAAAAGGTGACAACAATGTTATGCATAATGTGTTACTTTGTCTTCCTATTAACATCTCATTAACAATTATTCGCAACCACATGCAACTCTATAGAGCCTCGTCATTAACGTCGAATATAATCAGCTGGACCCACTTCTCTCCTCTCAAGGTGACTGCAAAGGCGATGTTGCTGACCCCAACACAGGGTATTCACCTTTTCCAGGTATGAGTTGCCAACTATTTTGACATTGTTGAATGAACCATGGTGAACTTATTCGTTTCTCTTGTGCAATTTCGTCCTTCGCCTGCCGTCGTGCTGTCCTCGATTCATCAACTAGGTAATGCTAACAACATTGTAATCGAAATGAGTGCCTATGAGAAAACCTTGCGTGGAGAGGACCAAGGTGTTGTGATCGAATTTGTTAATCCAAAGTATAAGGATGAAACGCGGACCGAGTTCAAGAAGCCAACACGTCTTGAGTGTATGATGCAGGACATTCCGAAACTTTTTCAGAAAGAAATGGGCAGTGAGGCCAAGATAGGCTTTACTATGTTTGATCGATGGTTCACATTTAGTCCAGCAAAGGTAATGGCTGCTTTGAATTTGTTTTGTTTTCTTCTTGTTCGATAATCATACTTCTTATCATTCATTGCTTATCTCGACAGAACTCTCTCGAAGCTGGTGTTGAAGATGTGAAAAGGGGAGGCAAAGCACCTGGCACCATGTCATCTGCAGAATCAGACAAGTATATCCAGAACCAACGCAAGCTGAAAATGGCTGGAGTTGACCTTGATGTCACCGAGGAAAAGGACCTTGTACTTGTTGCTGGCATTCCTGTAACACCTGGCCCTCGCATAATTCTTTGTCCTGGCTTCTCCATTACACAACGGGAGGTAATGCACAAGATTCATGGTGGTAAGATCACGAAACGATCTACACTGGTCCTCGAAGGTGAGGATCTGAAAGTAAGGAATCTGGATTTGGATGGTGCCCTTGTCATTCGAACTGGACACAACTGTGATGTAACTGTAGATGGGTTAGTTGTGAGAAATAAAGGATTTGAATTAGAGGAGGTCACAGAGAGCGCAGCTGTTCCCGAAGAAGTTGCTATTCGGGGTTACACAATGAAGAAGCACGAGGTAGTGGAGATTGTTATTAATGAACCCGGGAAGTATTTCATTGGGGCTGATGGGGAAGTAAAGAAGTTGTGACCCTTCACCAAAAGATACTGAACGTTCCAGTTATGGTCAAGTTGCTTGTTCTTAACAGCAAAAGAAAATAATTGCAGACATCTATTGTTCATGAGGCGACCTCATTGATCATTATGTACGCAAGGGGCCATCGATTAATATTATTTTGCTACATGGACTTTGCTATTGAAAGAGCTCTCTGCTCCTAATGAACAATTAATTTGTTCAATCCACTTTACTATGCCCTCAATTCTTCGTGCTCTCTAATCTAGCCAATCTAAGTTTCAACTCTTCCATCTCCTTCTCAAGCTTCTTGTGTTTTTCTTTCCTCTCTTGCAATTTCTTCTCAACCTTTTGCAATTTCTTCTCTACCTTCTTGCGATCTTCTTTCTCCTTTTGCAATTCCTTGTCTACGTTTGAATCTCGAATTCTTTGGGCAACTTCACTATAGCCTTGTTTGCGTGCCCATCCTTCTGCGTCCAGCATTGATAGAGAACGCTCAGTTTTGTCGCCTTCACTGCCAACTCCGACTACCCCAAAAAATCCAACTTTTCTTCCATCAGCACCCTTACTCAATAAATATTCAACCATTTTCAAATCTCCATTGTATGCCGCAAGACACAAGGGGGAAAGCTCCCTATCTTCACAACTGTTTATATCAACCCTCTTCTCATCAACCAGCCATGCTACAACATGACGCCTTTTGGTAAGTATCGCCAACGTCAACAGTGACCTAGTTCCATACAAATCAGCATCAATCTTTATTTTCAACCTGAAACCTGCGTTAAACCCAAAATGTTTCTCTCCCTGTTGAACCAGTTTTTCTATTTCAACACATTTCGAAAAACGCCTCTCCGATTGCAAGATACTTCTAGCCTTGTCTAAAAGCTTACCTGATTCTTCTAGAATTCTCCGTAAATAGACATCATGCCACAAGAAGTCAGACGTTGGCACTTCAAAATCTTGAAATGTAACATGGGGGAAGAGGGCCTTCCATACCTCTTTACCTCTAAATATCTTCGATGACCTTGATAATGTGTCCAGCTCATACAGATTAAGATAGCCCATAATTCTTGGCAATTCTTGGAATATCCCATTTAATTTAAGTTCCCCATCACCACCTCCATCTACAAACTCCTACAAGTAAGAAGTAAACATTAGTTTCATCTATCATGTGATCAGCACAATAAACATAATTTCTTACCATTGTAATTTCACCACAACTGTTGTCAAAGTGGGGATAGTCTTCCTTATTGTCAATGTCCTCCTCCTCCTTGCTATCTTGCTTCTCTGACAATTCCTCCCTACCCTCCTCCACCATCCCCTGCATCTCGATCCCACGCTGATCCATCAGCACTTCCATATCCTCCTCGCCTATCCACTGCTGTTCAACTGATTCTTCCATCTCCTCCACAGCATCCTCTATCAATTCTTCCTCCTCCTCCTCCTCCTCCTCCTCCTCCTCCTCCTCCTCCTCCTCCTCCTCCTCCTCCTCCTCTTCATCCGACACAATTGCCACATCCTCCTCCTCCTCCATCTCCTCCTCCTCTTCCTCCATCTCCTCCTCCTCCTCCTCCGAAACTTCCATCTCCTCCGCTGACACCACCTTCTCCTTGTTTACATTACTCTTGACCTTCCACTCAAAGCCAATTTTATTAAGTTTATCTATCTTGTCTTGGGTGATGCTTGACTTTTTTCCATGTTGGTATAGTTTATAGAGACATCGCTGGACCGCTACCCATTTCCCCAGACTAGGATTTTCAGGATAGCCACACTTAAGGATGGAGTGGTTATTGACTTTCACATAAAATGAATGTATGACAGGGATGAAAAGACAAGAACTTACTGGGACAAGACAATTGCCATTCTTAATCAACAGTGGTGAATAATAATTGTGAACAAACTCTAAGATGGAGAGCAAAGTTTATTAGCCTAAAAAAATAGACACACCTTGTTTTTATACTCCAGCAACTCCTGTATTCGGCAATCCCATTTTGTTCCATGGATGTTCCAAACAAAACCAAGTTTTGTTAGAGAATCAAATCTCTTTTTGATCATTGGAGACATTGGTTCACCAGACATCACGTGATTCTTCATGATGTCTCGCTGTTTTTTAACCCAATTTCCCAAACTAGGATTCTTGGAATACCTCTGCAGTACAAGTGCTCAATGAGTTAGATTCTTTCAGGTTTATGGACGGTGTAGAAACATACAAATGTTGACAACTTACCTTTGGTACGTTGCAATGACCGTGCTGAAAAGTAGAATGGTGATACATGATAAAGGAAATGCAAAAATGTAAAAAGAACCTGGAGAAGGCCATACATGAAAAGTTGGAGAGAGAAAAAGACAAACCTCCTTCTTGAACTGACACAATTCTCGAAACCTCTGCTCCCCTCTAGGATTCTCCGAAAGGCGACTATCACGACCAGGTCCCCAATCAAAATTAATGCTATTGAGAAGGTTGATTCTTTCTTTGGTGAGGCGGTGTTTCTTTCTCTTTTGCTGTAGTTGGTATTGTTTCCGCTGTCTGAAAACCCACATGGCCAAGGGTGTTTTCTTGGGATAATTTGTGATCAAAATGAGGTACACATCAACAAATGTCAAAGACAAATCGAACCATCCAACCACTTACTTTTGGAACTGGACGGCTACCATGCTAAATAATTCAGTATACCATAAACTTGTTGAATCAATTGTCCTCACACATAAAGAATAACGTTCTAACTTGAGATTGGTCTCACCTTCTCCATGTGCTGCTTCAGCTCATTGTATCTTGTTCTCCAAGCCTTGTCCCATATCGTGTTCTGTCTGCCTTCCTGCTTGCTATTCCCATTATTCTTCTCGATTCGATTGATCATTCCTCTAGTCTTCACCATGGTATGAGAGAGATTGCCTTGCTTGTGACTGATGGTGGATGGAGATCTGGTGTAATCTGTGTAGGGAGAGGTGGGGAGTGGGCAGATGAGGCTGGAAGGATGATGTTGTGTCTGTATTGATGTGGATTTATATTTATGGAGCCGAGACTGATTGTTGTGTGGATTGATGTGGATTTATTTGTGAAGCCAAGTCTGATTGTTGTGTGGATCGATGTGGATTTATTTGTGAAGCCGAGTCTGATTGTTGTCTTGATTGATGCGGATTTATCGGATTAATCTGTGAAACGGAGCCAGTGAAGTTTCGTTGGATGGTATCTGAAATGAGGAATCAAATCGCTATGTTGCGCTGCCTTCCTTACTCTTCCTTATCTCTTCTTCATAGCTTTATATAAATGTAAATAAGGCTGGTACGTTATAGTACGGCCCGTTAAGGCCACCAGATTGACAACAACCATGACAGCCTCCGTCACGTCCGCCCAACCCCCCGCATCGCCCACCCGCCCCCCACCCCTCTCCACCACACCCCGCTCCCTCGCCGCTCCGACCACCACCCACCTCAAATCCCCCAACGCCGCCGCCGCCGCCGATCTCATCCGCCGCCTCGACACGGCCCTCCATTCCGTCCAATCCTCCTCGGCAACATCCAAAGACGACGCCGAACGAGCACGGCGCAATGCCCGTGCGGCCGGCGAGGTGGCGAGACGCTACGGTGGCAAAAGTGGCTTGGTCAAGGGGGCGAAATCGTCCAAATCCGATCCATCGAAGGGCAATGCCATCGAGGGGGAAGGCGAGCAACGATCTCTTCTTGACATTAAGAGGGAACGACGTTCCCGCGCTCGAATGGCGGCGGAGGCGAGACAGAGGAGAGAATATGAAATGAGTGGGGGAGGTGTCGTGTCGTCGTGGGGTGGAGTTTCTCCGCGTGGAGAGTGGGGTGCATTTCATGGGCCGGGGGATTCTGTTGTTGCGGGGAGTTCCAATGCCAATGCGCAGAGCGTTCACGAGCGTAGTGATGAAACGCAGACTGGCGATCAACCTTCGAGTACTGCATCGTCTCGTTTTACTTATTCATTGCCTGCGAGTGTCAATGCTGTGGTTAAAGCGAGCAATGATGTTGGAGAGAATACGGTTCAATCAGCTGAAGCTCCAATCATCAACGAGCACGATGACGAGAGAAGTCATGGTTTTGTAGTTTCCAATGATACAATGAGCACAACTGATGGGACGGTGTCAACGATGGACTTTGAAGATGCCATGGAGGATCATCCTACAGAGAATGCTCAGGGCCGCGACAAATCGAACGCTGGGCAACATGCTACAGGAGAGACGGAGACTGGAGGCAATAGTACCTCTTATTATGATCAACAAAATCAGTACTACAACCAACAGCAAGATGGGCAGCATTATTATCAACCAACAGAAGAGCAGCAGATGCAAAGCCAGTACTACTACAATCAGGCTGAGTCTCAAACGTATGCCACCCAACAAAATCAGTGGAACGCTTCTGAAATTCAAACAGCACCCACCCCGACTGCTGCCAACAACAAGCCGACACCGTCAACAGCCGCCGCAAATCCCACAACCAAGAATTATTCTCTCGAATCATCCAATGCGGAAGATGTCCTCGCCCTCTCCCTCGAACTCGAACGAACTCGCGCCCAACTAGCCACTACCTCGCATCATCTCACCACGTCTCAATCACACATCTCCACCCTTCAATCACACAATGCCCATTTGCAGTCGGAGCTAACCCGCCTCCACTCTGAATTGGAAAGCGTTCGAGAACGTTCAGAGTCAGAGGTGCATTCCTATGCATCCAAGTATAACGCCGAGGCCATGCGTGCCAGTGCCGCGGAGGAAGACGCCACCGTGGCATTGGAATTGGCAAAAGATGCCACGGCGGCAAAAGAAGAGTGCGAGGAATGGTTGAGTAGAAGTTTGGAGGAGATTAATTTGTGGAAGGGACGATGTGGGGAATTGGAAAGGGAGTTGGCGCATTACAGAAGTGGTCAGCCGAGTCAAAGTCAACGGTCTCCTCTGTCGGTGGTGGAGGAGGAAGAACCCAAGAAATTGGTGCGATTTGCAGAGGATTCTCCTTCTTCTCCTCTTGTTAGTGAAGATGGAGCATATCACCACCATGAGACTCCCCTTCGGGACGTCTCGCCGCCTTCTCATCCGCCCACCACTCCGTCATCCGGTACTCCCGTATGGTCCACTCCCCAAACTACGCCAAACAAATCTGCCATTGCCTCAGGACGAGCATTTTTGCATCGCGCATCCCCCGTCCTTTCGCCCAATCCCCGCAGCCAAGTTCAAGAACTTTTGAAACGAACTGCTGAAACGAGACGCATATTGAAAGAACGTCTGGGAACACCAACGACCCAACCACCTTCCCTTCCTCAAGGTGCCATTTCTCGTATCGTATCGAACGGATCAATGTCGGTATTGAACGAGGACGGGTTTGCCAGTCGTCAAGGTGCGGCGTGTCGATCTGTGGGCAAGACTATTCGCGAGAGCGGTCGTCGTTTAAAGTTGGCTGGAAAGTGGTGGGGCGGTGCTTCAAAATCCTTGGCAGATGGAGGGTCGTCTTCTCAATCCGAGCCCGTGATTGAAGGAGTGGCAGAGTTGGAATCGATGGTGAGGGAATACTGTGGGAGTGTGGAGGGAAAGATTGGGAGTCAGAATGAAAAGATTGAAGAATTGTTAGCGTTTTGTGATCATTTGGAAAAAGAGTTGATGAATGGGAAGTAATATGCGTTGTATGATGTTGAACCGCATGTGCTAGATTTCAATCAAAAGAATTTGACATTATATTGTGATGATGTGAGATGAATCCTAATTAGAATATGAGGCAATGAAGAGCGGAACGACCTTTGGTGATGTGTATGATAATGCATGGAACTATTGAGGCTGAGCTTCTATCTATTTTGAAAAGCATAGAGAAGCATTACCGTGTTTGAACAAAACAAAAAGTTATCATTCATTGAGTGCGTTCTTAGTCAAGACAAGCACGGAGTGAGAAATAATGTTATGTTCGTCTTGTATCTTGCCATATCCCCTTTCATGCCAGATCATGCAGTAAAGTACTGCCTGGTATTGTAGCTGTAGGCTGCCGTAGGTATGGTATTGATAGGACTCTCTAGTGGTAAAAGCATGATCATATAACAGTACAATTCACAATTCCACAATCCATTCCTGCTCTAGCTACTGGGAGGGAGTGTTTGACTCATGCATGTTCATGAATGTGTACTTTATCCCTCCGAGCTATACTTCTGCTAAAACAAGCAGTAGTATAGCTACTTCCGCTAAAATGAGCAGTAGTATAGCCAGTTTTGTGAAATCTCCATGTTCTCGTATTCGCCACGTCAATCTGAGCACACTGTTCAATTCCTCGCGAAAAGACGCTCTAGATGCACCATCATAACCACTCATAGTCATTTTCATTGTGATTCGACGAAACATGTTGTCGGAAGACACTGTCCTTTCTCTCGAGATATGTATCTGGACATTGTTACGTTCCTCTTAAATTATTAAAGTTACTATCAAGTATATTATTTACTCCATGCTTGATAAATAATTATCATAGAAAAAATAAATTTAGTTCCCTTAACCCCCGGCTTATGTGCACTCCTATTCTGAGCTCACGTAAGCACATCCTCAAAAAATAACCTTAAAACCCGTATACTTCTGCAAAACTAGCAGAAGTACACCGTATACTTCTTTTTTTTAAGCAGTAGTATAGAGATTTAAGATGAATCTCACTTGGAGGGTTATGTATGTTCTTACCAGGTTCTTACCTATTTATATATGCCAATGACCCTAACTTGCCGTAGATCTTGGTTCTTAAGAGCTGGGAAATGTCAAAAGATACATTTGCGTTTATTTTATAATCCGTACCAAGTTAGAGATGCTTACACGGGAAATAAATATGAGAATCCACCCTATTTTCCGAAATACACCTTCGTACTGTATGTCGTGCCAATTGTGTTTTGCTTTGGCTCACATTTGTGTTCATTCCCTACTCATTGCCCGCTTTTTCATCGCACCGCTCACCCATCACCAGCTCCACTCCTCTTTCAACTCCCCAATCAACTCATGCATTTTGATTGAACAAAGCTTTGTCATTGTCATTGAAAAAGCTCTGCAGTTCAATTACAATTGCATACCACTCAAAGACTACAAAATGGATGCCCAAACTATACGTATGGTACGCCAAAAGTCTATGAAATAAAGACAAAAGAAACATTGTTCAACAAGTTGATGGAATCGTCGGGACCGGATTGTTTAGTCGCCATAACGCTTGCTTTCATTTGGTAATCCGTCCCTTATACTATACTTGCCGGAAGAAGCTACTTGAGCAAGTGGATGTCTTGAACTCCAGCACAGAGTTCGTGCCTTATAATAAAAAGGGCACATCTCAAAAGATCCGACCGGGCCAAGAAAGCATCCTCGGACTAGCAAAGGGACAGCTCCTAGCATTCACTGTCAAACGTTGCAAGCAGGGTGTTCAAGTCACCAATACAATGGTGATGCAAGAGGCCAGCTGTGTTCTTCCAGGCTTCATGGACAAGACGCGACGAGCACAGGAGTTGGTGGTACATTACATCACGCAATCTGTCAGTCTCATGTATCATTGCGCAACGCACACTGCATACAAACCTTTCATGGAAACAGAGGCAGATGCGAAATACTTCATCTCAGTTGTGAAGTCAAAGCTGGAGGGTAGGAACCTGAACGACATTCTGAGCACGGACCAAATGCCGATCCTGTTCTTTTCCAGTCCAACATGACTCTCGAAGTGAAAAGGGCACGGACGGTACATTCCTGTGCTTCAGCCATGGACACAAAGCGTGTCACTCTTGCCGCAATGGTCATCGTGAGTGGGAAGACGTTGACACCCTTTGTCATCTTCAAGGGTAAGCCCCAAGGACGGATTGCACTTCACAAATTTGGGATGTACCCGGACTTTGGAAGGTACGTGTGTCAAGAGAAGGTGTGGATGGATGAATCAAAGATGAACAAGTGGATCGATGCCATCCTACAGCCGTGGAAGGTGAATAGGGACAAAAACAACTCATCGGCCGAGCCACCCATCCTAATTCTAGATGAGTATACCGCATTCATCAGATGGGTACTGTAGTGAATTGGATTCAATCCATGGGGGATGAGGTGGTGCACATCCCGACAGGCTGCACGTACTTGTGCCAGCCCATTGATGTTGGTATCAATAAACCCATCAAAAATCATCTGTGTCAAAAGTGGGAAGACTGGATGAGGGAAGGGGATGGGATTGTTGATGGAGTTGCAAAGGAACCCTCCCGTAAATTGGTGGCATAGTGGATTGTCGAAGTCTATGAGGACATTCCTAAGAAGATCGGAAGACATGCGTGGAAAGGTAGGGGATACGAATGGGTTTAATTGAATACGATTAGCAAAATAATTACTAATGGGAGTCACTTTATAAATTGAACAAAAAACAGATTAATTTGCTTATTACTCTAAGACTAATTGGCATTTTCAATTACAATTTGTCCACCATTTTGGTGTAGGCGCAACCGCGGTTGCAGTGATACACCGCATGCATACTACAGTTTTTGGAATCTGGAGGAAAAACTTCCGTGATCCGGAGCAAACAACTGTCAAGACACTGAGCCATGCCATCAATTGCGTACTCTGGAGCAGTGAAACAAACTCAGCAACCATCCATGCCATCCTCACGCACTGCATAGCCCGCAAGGTGAATACGCTCGACAAGGCACAAGCACACCAACCTCCCCACACCATTCCCCTGACTCTACATCAATGCATTACCACATCCAAAAGGGTGCGCATCACAGCTGCATCCATGATCGTCCGGGAGGAAGCCGACGAGAATGATTTTCACCATTTCTTTTGTGTTGTGTGTTGTGTGTTTTGTGTTGTGTGTGGTGTGTAAGGTGATGTAATATGTTGTGATGTGAGTTAAGTGGGATGTGGGCATAACTCAGCAACCAACCAGAGTTATAAGGTCCTATGCATATTTTAATGGGTAAATAACACAAACGTCATGAGAATCGGGGAAATGGATCTCTTATAATCGGAGGGCTCTTATGAACCGAGATCTACGGTAGGCATCTGTTGGGTTTTTCCAGGTTTTTCCTGAAGACTGTCTTCTTTTCCCAGGACATTCTACAAACTTAAAGTAGAGACTTGAGATTGTAAGTACAAAAGCTAAATTCTACAGATGTCTATTGATTTCCTACATGATTTACCTTTGACTGACAATTTTATTTTAACTTTATTTTAAACCACAATTTAAACTACAACTTGGTTCTACGCTAACTACAACTACATTAACTCCTGCCTACTACAGTAGTATCTAGAGAGGGGACGCCCGGGACGCCCTAACCTGCCCTAACCTGCCCTATAACTCTTCCACCAGACTCTCGAGAAACACAGCAGGAGGTCACCATAATTGTTGCTCCTTTTCTTCCGATGACCGACTCGAAGCGACGACAAGACCGAGATCGGTCATGATTCCTCTCACATCAAATCGACCCTATTCAGCGCAGCCTTAGCTCAGCGGAAAGCGCCGACCATGTTGCCAGCTTCACTGTTAGCCAATCTGCTGTTTGTGGCGCCTCACGTGCTTTCGCCTCCAAGGCCGCTGCCGGAACGACTCAACAAAGCCCAGGCCAACAACGCGTTGCATTTCCGCCGACACACTTCCTCGCGTTCATCTTTTTCACTGTCGGAATCCTCTATCCAATCAGCAGATAGTGGATCTGGTTCATCATTAAGCATTCATTTTAATCGCTTCCATAAGTTTCGCACTCGGGCGTATCACGCTACGCAAATCGAAAGGATATTACTTTTATCTGATCTTCATTGTGACTATGCTGCAAATAGAGACTGGCTGGAAAATATGTGTGCCTCTCAAGAAAAAAGTCATTCGCGGACCATGATTCTAGTGGCAGGCGATGTGTCGCACAATTTATCAATACTGCGATGGACTTTTCGGACTTTGAAAAAATCATTCGAAGAAGTGGCGTTCGTCCCTGGAAATCACGATCTGTGGCTTGATAAAGCGAGGAAACACAAGGCAGTCTCTACAAGGTTGGATTCCGACGACGATCCTGCTTCAATATCAGGTCCTAGAACCAGTAGTTTAGGAGACGGATGCATGAATTCCATTGAAAAATTGGAGAAAATATTTCAACTTTGCATCGACGAAGATATTCGCATCGGCCCAGTAAAAGTTGGAAGTGGTGATAAACAATCTACTCTGTGGGTAGTGCCGCTCCTTTCTTGGTATCACTCATCATTTGATACCGAACCTCCCATCGAATGCTGGGGCGGGATCCCATCGGCGACGAAAGTTGTTGCAGACTATAGAAAAGCGAGTTGGCCCGAACCTCTTTCTCATTTTGATGACTCTGTTGCACACTTTATGGATCATTTGAATGATGTCATTTTTGATTGGGATTTGATTGCGAATAGAGATGAAGTTCTCGACGATTCGCACTCAATGCTCACATTTTCTCACTTCTTGCCGAGAATTGAACTCCTTCCCGAGAAAAGATATTTGTCTCTGCCGACATTGCACTCTTGTGTGGGATCGAGATTTTTAGAAAAGAGATTGCGAACTCTACAAAGTCAAGTCAACGCTCATGGAAGGGACGGTCAACCGAATGTTAGTCATCTCCATGCTTTTGGCCATTCACATTTGTCGTGGGATCAATGCATAAATGGCGTGCGCTACGTCCATGTTCCATTAGCTTATCCCCGAGAGTGGGAGCAGCGGAGAAGATCACTTGAAATAGGGACAATGAAAGGTGACATCAGCGAGCGTAGGTTCCCTGTTTGCATTTGGAAAAAAAAGCAGAAATCAAAACATGAAGGCGGGTTTCCAAAAGAATGGCTGGGAGGCTGGTGGAGCAAATACTATGATGTCATACCCAGACAACCCCATCGTACTCGCGAGTTGGCGCCTTGGGCCGCAAGAAGATTTCGAAAGCTTCCTGGGGGTTCCATTGAAAATTTTGATCACGTGAAAGTTGAAATGAACCATAAATTACAAAATCCCAGTTAATGCAAAGCGAGGGTGGAGCAGTAGATAAGACTTCTTCGAATGATTTTGTCTATTCCACAACTCAAAATGTGGACTAAAGACTACATAAGCTCTAAAAGCACGAAAAATGTCATGCGACTTCAGCCTGATGACGCGTTGGATAAGCATCAGCATCAGCTATGTGTTTCTAGAAGCCAGATATTTTAAAAACCATTCCAGTTAATCACCAATTCACACATCAAAAATCATTTCATCCCGATTTCAGGAGTCATTGTAAGGGATCCTCATCATTCAGGGAAATGGACACAAACAACCATAAAGCTCGTGAAGATTAAGTGATGTAAACAAGATAGATAATGTAATTTTGTAGACAACAGTGTGCTCACTTTGACTTGTCCATGTAGTGAATACCATTTTACTTGACAAAGCTTAAATGAATCTTATCGACAGTATTTCACCAAACAGCTCCATATTCAGTTTGACAAAACACATCTGAGACCTGAAACTTATTACCTTAGGTCCATCCTTTGTACATATCGCATAAACAAATTCAGTTATTTTGGACAATTGGACTAGCGAGGGATGTAAGGGAGCAGTAAAGATGTTCACACAATTCTTGTTGAAAACTGTGGACACATTGAATTCTTAATAACAGATCTCACTGAATTGTTGTGTTTCATCATATTTCTATAGGACAAGGGAAATGACGTGATCATGCAAAATCTTACGAACATATGTTGATTTTCTTACTAAGCCTTCTGCATCTTCATATTCATAATGCTACTAGGGGGGCACCAGTCAAATCAGCCCAAAAATTGATTTTCTTTGATTCCTGTAAAATTTTTATGAGAAGTTGGTATAGGTCTTTTTAGATGATTACTAGAATTTGAAAAAAATGACGAGAAAGGTACTTTTTTGCGTTTTTCTCTCAAAGTGAGGTATTTTGGTCATTTTTCACCAATTTCTGCCAGTTTTCTTGCATATTATCAACATTAACAACATCTCATTACAAATAAAGGTTTATACACACGATATACAATAATACAGGAGTCAGATAAAATATTTTGTCCAAAAAAGGTAATGAACCATATATTTAGTTACTTTCAGCCAAAATGAGGCGCCTCAAGTCCTCTCTCCAAGCTCCATTGACATGAACCAGTGGATTGTACAACCTTTTTGGCAATATTTGTTTTGTAGGATTCAGCTCTCCTTCATCAATATGCTCTTCATCCCACAAAATCATTACTTCGATTGTGTTATTTTGGCTTGATTTATTGCGAACAACAGACTGCACAAGGCCACGATACCACTGCAATGTTCCATCGCTACAATGGAAGCACATATCAACTCTAACCCCCCCCCCCATTCAATATTTTATCAACTGGGCAATCAACTTGATGGATTTCCATAAATTGATCTCCAACCCCATCAATTGATCTCCAACCCCATCTGAAAATGAGTTAGGATGAACAAAGGGGTGTTAAATTGTGGTATCAAAAAGAGGGAGAAGGTTCAATGGGTGAATTGTTTTCTCCAGTCTCCCTTCTCTTTTTAAGGGAAGCATTGAGGTGAGGCTGAGTTGGAGTATGAATCAAAGTGCATACAAAAGTAGGAATTTCACATTTTTTGAAACCTTTGAACATAAAGAATTAATTAAATGATTAGATTTGACTGGTGCCACCCTAATGCTACTTAAGCAAATCTTTGTTCATCAGATGACCAAAAAGATGCATTGAGGATGCAGAATCAGGAGTCAGACTGAAAATACCTTCATTATGCTTTAAAACAAAAGCTTTAGATTTAGATGAAACTATTGATTTAATTACTGTTACACCAAGACCTCCGTTTTGTGAAATGTACATCTGTTAGTGTGGTGCATGTATCAGTTGGCACTCAAACAGTTGGCTTTTCCTAATCTGGATGCGTGTATCCAGTTTTCGTTTGCCGTTTCCAAGGGACACATATTTGATGACTGATCATAAATCATGGTAGTTAGTGACGTTTTGAAGGAATCTCTTACAGATTATTTAGTTTTATCACCTTCAACATAATAGCATTCTAAGCCCTACCGCACCACATGTGTCTGGTTTGATTTGTTACATGAGCCCTATATATCATATCATTTTGGTCACTTGCATACCATGTTCATCCACCATTTCATTATAAACTCGATTACCTTTGTGTGGCAGAACAAATGGCAGAGCAAAGACAGAGCAAAATTAAGACCTACACTTGTTGATAAGATTGTCATTTTTCAATACTAGAGTTGTTTTTTCAAATTTCTTGGGGAACATGCACGCAACACACAAGCTTCACGTACCTGATTCAATACTGCCATGAAACATGCAATCTTTTCAGATCTGTCAAGATGTGGACAATCTCACAATTTTCTAACAATGTTGTGCAGCTGGGTCCATGCTGGCCAAGTTGTACTGTCACCCTTCATATCACATCTTGCATTTCCTCTACAGTCACATAATATGAGAAGCTTTAATAACAATACATATGAGAGATTTGTGAACAATTCTATGAGTAGGAGAGTGCAGTTGTATTGTATAGAGTGTCCGGGATTTTGATTAGGGATGATAGGATTGTCTGTTGTCATGATTGGCCCCAATGTATTTCTTGTACTGCTCATTTACCATTTACCCCATTTAGTTTTTCAACCCCATTCAATGCATAGGAGATGAAGGCTATTAGTCTAAGACCTGAGAAGAGCATGAAGTTATGAAGAGAATTAGTCTCTGATGTAGAGACTACAAGATATTTCATTTGTGATTCACTAACAACCTTATGGAATATGATGCTTCAAAAACAACCTCCTTCTTATACCTAGACTTAGAAAAGATATTTTTCAGAAAATATTCTTGCTCCCATTTATAAGACTGTGAGATTGGTAATGAAGAACCAGTTGAGGCTGTAGAAATCAACCATTTTGGAGAAACCATCTTCATGGTCAAAATGCTATGCGAGAAGAAGAATGGATTTAAGGAGTGTGCATGATGATGGGTGATTCTTTATCAAGGTATTGAAGATCTGAATTATCAATGCGTAAGTCATCAGTGTCGAGAGACACCCCCTCAAAGTGTTTGTATAAGCTGTCTCCATGTTAAAAGGAAGATAATTCGAGTAACCTGCCATTGTGCTGACGATTTCATTGCTGTACTGCATGTTATGGTGTGGTCCAGCAGGTTGGCATCACCAGATGATCCATCATCTGATATTGTGCCATTGTCAAACTTGATACAGTGATTCCAATGCAAAGGTGATGGTGATGGAAATGGACATGTTTTGCTGGGCACAATTAGGCACATCTGGTTTATTTTGTCCTTGAGGCATCCTCAACTTTTTAGTTTATATTCATATCTCTACCATAGACACTTTAGCTGAGTGTATTGTGACTTGGCTGCATCTTAATAGGTTTTAGTTTCTTGTTTCATCCCAATGATATTATTACAAGGAGGTTTGTCTTAAAAACAAAGCCGTTTTTAGATGAGGTCACTTGGATGGAGTGGCATGATGTTGTAAATGATCTTTCTTTTTAATTTCTTGTAGAATTCACATGGAATTTTTGATCTATGGGTCTTGCCTTGGGGATTGTTCTAATTTTAAAATGAAAGTTACTACTTGAAATGAATATTAATTTATTTTTGCCTCAATGGCCTTCTTGTGAAAATCAACCATGCCATACATTAAAGAGCACGTGTATGTTGGAACTCTACCCAACGGACATATGCGGACATCTCCTTTACCAAGAATCCCACTTACCGGATTAGGCCGAGTCCCACTTGACAGACAGCATATGGGACTGGAGCACATCCAACCAATAACAGCTGCTCCGTTCTGCGTGCGTGCAGCAATATTATCACACTAGTTAGCTCATAAATTGCTAACAACACTTTTATTGCAACTGTTCTAGCTGTATGTTCAACAGCTGTTAGCAATACCTACTACTACCATGCACCATGGTAACACAACACATCACCATGGCACATGCCCTCATCACCTACGAAGAGGCACATAAAGACATCGGCACATTGCCAAGCCTTGCACTACGACCCAACGCCGTCAACATTCGCGCACTCTCCGTGCTCCTGGAACAACGCCTGGAAAAAATCCCATGCACCCAAGCACCGGAGCATGGATTCGTCGGCATGGTCATGCCAGAGCAAATTTACGCTCTGTGCTGTGCCATACCATGGGCCAAATGGCCCGATCCCGGCAATCATCCCGCCGCCGCCAACACGTCCGTCAAGCAATACAACGTCAAGACCATCTACGGTGCCAACCGCGTCATCTTCGACTCGCAGGAAAACGCCCGCCAAGCCATCAATGATGCCCTCAACGAAGCCATCCCAAACACCTTCCGCAAACCCATTGGCAACCAGATGAGCCAAAAGGTCTACACCGTCCGCGACAACCCCTGTGACATCCTCTCGAACCTACGCACAAAATACGGCACAAGCACTCCGGCGGAAGAACGCCAAAACAACGTCCTCCTCGACGCTCCATGGGACCCCGCCGACCCCATCAAGCACTCTTCGACCGCATCAAAGACTGCTTCATCTTCGCTCTCATCTGTAAACTGGAGTTTACAATGGAGCAAATAATCGACAAGGCCATCGTTGCCATCCAACTAACGGGCCTCTATGAAACGACCCTCCTCGAGTGGAGTGGCTTTGCCGAGGCCAACAAGACATGGCAGCAGCTCAAGCTCCACTTCGAGGAGGCCTACAAGCTCCGTCTTGCCTCTGGCCAAGGCACCGCAGGCACCCATGGCTACGTCAACTCCACCACAGCCAACGACGACGACTCCATCGCCTCCATCCAGGAAAGCATCGTAAATTTCCACATGGCGAACAACGTCAACTACCAGAGCATGCAGGACATCCTGCAGGCGGCTTGAGCTGAAACTGCCTCCCTCTGAGCAGAGCTCCAGGTCACCCAACAATCCTTTGCAAACTTTGCCAGGGCAACACCGATATCGTTTGCACCTCCAATCCCACAATACGTACCTGCCCCACCACCAGGGCAACATCAATATACCTCGACCCTGGCGGCGCCATACACACAATATCAGCAGGGAGGTTGTGGCAGTAGGAGTCGGAATGGGAGAGGGCAAAACAATCTCAACCGTTGAGGCCAGATGCAACACACTTTACCCCAACAACCCCTGCCACCACGTTCAACATCCCATCGACAACACTTGGTGTCCCTCCTCCTGCCTTTCAACCTCCCAGCACACCTCCAAATCCATTCAAATACTACAACAACTGGAACATGTGCTTCTCCTGTGGGTTCGACGTCAAGGGATGGCACACCAGCGCCATATGCTGCAACAAAAAGCCGGGTCACCAGGACGGTTGCACCCGGGAGAACGCCCAGGCATACAAAGACGCCGGCCATAAGGTAACGTGGCGGGGCACACACAAAACAACATTGCCTGTGAATCCAGGCCCACACCAAGCTTGACGGGGAGGGGCGGCAGAATGTGTACACTGCACAGAAAACAGAATAACAAATAACTGTTATTTAATTTTGTCGACCCCCGACACAACTTATACTAACTATTATACTGCCCTACAGTCTACAATATACGAAGAGACAGATGATGACGACAAGGCAACAGTCATTGCCTCCAACGTCTCATGCAAAGATTACCAACTCACTGCCACCACGACGGCTTCATCCAATGGTGATCCCTCGGGGACACCTACCAACACATGCCTCCAAGACCTCCCACTCAAAGTCACACAGCCTACCACCACGCAGCGCCCAGCACTCAAGCCACTCACCATTTGCCTACCAAATGGGAAGCACATCGTCTCCACACACACATGCAACCTTGATCTCCCATGGTTGCCACACTCCACATCGTACCTGGGTTATACCATTCCTCCCTCATTTCCACTCGTAAATTCTGCGACGCTGGATGCCGCGTGACACTTGAACGGCATGCCTGTAGAATCTACTACCAAGGAACATTGGTACTAACTGGGACAAGGGACAACGCAACTGGCCTGTGGAAGGTCCCTATCCACCCACATTGACCAACTCACACTGGCCATCAATCCAAGCTGGACTCACAACATGCCTCACCACCCATCACTAATCCTCGCACCGCAATGAACATGTACACGCTGCCTTCCAAACAGCAACAACTCAAGTACATGCACCAGGCCTTCTTCAGCCCACCGATATCCACACTAATCAAAGCCATCAACAACAACCAACTACAAGGGTTGCCACTGATGAAGGCAGACCTTGACCTGAACCGATTCGTCGTAAAAAAATATCACGCAAAAATTATAGGTAGTTTCGACAGGTGTCGAAGAATTGATTTTATGAGCTATATTTTGTGCTATTGTGAGGATGGAAAGGCAGTGGAACTGCACTCCAGTCCAAATGATGCAAACAAAAATTGTGTAGACTTCTACACAATATGGTGTGTCTATACCCTTCTGAAAGATGTTCAGATCTTCCAAAAGAGTGTTCTCTTATTTGGGGTTCTGAACTTCCATGTTGGGGAGTCCATGCCGTCGGGAGGTGGACTCTCCTACTTGGGGTCCTGAGAATGCTCCTATTTAGGTTTTGTACCCAGGGGTACAAAAAAGGCTGATTCATGCTCTATTTAGGTTAAGTACCCAGGGGTACAAAAAAGGCTGATTCTTGGCCTATGTCAGACCTTGTGCAAAAGTACCTGGCCCCAAGCCCCGCAACTTCAAAAGGCCATATGAAGAGGCCCCGTGCCGGCATCTGAATCACCAGACCAACAATGACTGGACCCACTGCTACACCAGTGGCACCTCCCTCCAATGTTCTATATGACGCACCTCCCGATGAATCTACGACGGCCCCACATATTATACCACCTGACATCACTGACACCACCTGCAATGTTTGTTGTTTTGCCGCACTTGCAGATAAACACCACGGCACCATGTACACCGACACTGATGCAACCGGCACCCTACCTGCTGTCATGTTGGAAGGCAATCAATACTACTTCGTGGCATACGCCTACAACCCAAACTACATCTATGCCACTCCCCTACTCAATCTACGGGACGAATCCATTATGACTGCATTTGACAACATCTTTCAAGATCTCAAGGCCAAGGGGTACAAACTGACGTTTAACATCACCGACAATCAGGCAACAACTCCCATCAAGGCATACTGGGCAAATGAAGACTGCAAGTGGCAATTCGTCGAGCCGAACAATCATCGAGTCAATGCAGCGGAACGCACCATCCAAACCTTCAAGAACCACTTTGTCAGTGGTTTATGTTCCACCGACAGCAACTGGCCTCTCCAATTATGGGACACCATGACGGAAAAAGCCATTATAACGCTTAATCTTCTGTGTACTTCCCGCATTGACCCCTCCAAATCCGCCTACCACCAACTACACGGCCACAGATATAACTGGAATGCATACCCATTAGCCCCACCAGGCACAAAGGCCATTATCTATGAATCGCCAACAACACGAACATCCTGGGGCACCCGAGGCCTAGATGCATGGTACTGTGGTCCTGCCTTCAACCACTATCGCAATATGAAATTTTATGTGCCCAGCACAAAAGCTTACCGTGTTTCTGGATCGTATGATCTTTTCCCTCAACATTGTATCCTCCCAACATTCACACCAGCGCAACACACTAACGAAGTCCACCGAGAACTGTTTGAGTCAACACAGATCCTCGACAAGCCTACCAAGCGAAAATTCCTAAAGAAGGTAGCGAAAGCGTTGGATATCTTAAACACGACGCCAGAACAGAGGGTGGCTACACAGGATGAAACAACTGACCACCCAGCAAATGCGCTACCAATTCAGAGGGTGGTTGAACATCCGCCCGTCACCACAAGTACCAACCCCACTGACCATAAAGCACTCCGGGCAAAACCAAGAACACACCAGTGCGCAATGCGCAATAACGTCCCAAACAGCCTACCTGCTATCATTAACCCTGTCAATGACCACACACCGCGCCAATTTATGCGACTCGCTCCAGATGATGCACCCATTCTCCCTATGTGCACAGTCCCTTCATCAGAACGATTTCCCACGCACTCGCCAACCATCATAGCCTTCCAAGCTGTCGACCATGTCACCAATAAAGTTTACAACGACAACAATGTGGTCTGGCATCCCCTCGCCTTCCTTGCCTTGAGTCCCTCCAACTTAGCCAGCAGGGCGGATGCAGATATCGACCACATGTGTGCTGGAGTGGTACATCCTACGACTGGCAAAACAATCACTTCATACAAAAAACTCATTACATGCCCACTCCTCCGGGAAGTATGGACCACTGCATTTGGAAAAGAATTTGGAAATCTGGCACAAGGTGACAGGAAAACAGGTGAGAAAGGGACTAACACAATGTTTGTCATGACGCACACGCAGGTACGCGACATACCCCGAGACCGTACCATCACCTACGGACGCATCGTTGTGGACTACCGCCCTCAAAAGGAAGATCCCAATCGTGTGCGTATCACCGCTGGCGGCAACGTAATCAAGGATTATCCCGGCGAACTCACTACACGCACGGCTGATCTCACAACGTCAAAAATCTTGTGGAACAGTGTCCTCGGCACAAAAGGTGTGAAGTTCATGGGTCTTGACCTTAAAAGTTTTTACCTGTCCACAATGTTAGACCGTCACGAGTACATGAAGATGCCACTCGCATTGTTCCCGGACCATATACGGGCACAATACAACCTCGACAAGCATGCTATAAATGGATTCGTCTACTTAGAGTTACACAGAGTATTTATGGCTTACCACAAGCGGGTGCACTGGCTAACAAACTCCTCCGAAAACGCCTCGCACCACACGGATATTACGAGGTGGCACACACACCAGGTCTGTGGCGCCATGTTACCCGGCCTATCTCATTCACCCTTGTTGTGGACGGCTTTGGTGTAAAATATGTAGGTCGAGAACACGCCGAACACCTCATCCAGGTGTTACAAGAAAACTACACATGTCCATCGACTGGGACGAGGTCATCTACTGTGGCATACAACTTGACTGTGATTACAATAATCGCACGCTAGACATCTCCATGCCTCGGTACATCAACAAAGTACTCCAACGATTCCAGCATCCCATCCCATCCTCACCACAACACGGTCCCCACAAACCATTTCCCAAGAAGTATGGGGCGACAGCCCAAGACCCCATACCAAGGGATGATTCTGCACCCCTTGACAGCGACAGCCATAAATGCATTCAACAAAACGTAGGGGCCCTCCTCTACTATGTGCGCGGTGTCGACAACACCATTCTACTCAGCCTGAGTGCCATCGCCAGCGAACAAGCTCACCCCACGCAACTCACACACAAATGTTACCAACAGCTCCTTGACTACTGTGCCTCACACCCAGATGCCGTCATCCGGTTCACAGCATCCGACATGGTTTTGAATATACATTCCGATGCCTCATACCTTTCTGAATCAAATGTCTGCAGTCAAATTGCGGGCCATTTTTTCCTCGGCAGCGTCCCCATTGACAAGACACCGATTAAGCTCAACGGCACCATCTACGTCTTTTGAGGTATCTTAAAATTTGTTTCGGCTTCAGCTGCAGAAGCCGAACTTGGGGCCCTCTTTCTCAACTGCAAGGAAGGAAAAATTTTATGACTTGTACTCCAGGAACTGGGACATGCCCAACCACCCATGCCTACACATTGTGACAACGAGACGGCCACAGGTATCGCCAATGACACCGTCAAGAAACAACGATCTCGCTCCATGGAAATGCATTTCTTCTGGGATACGGACCAAGTCCACCGTCACCATTTTCAAATTTGCTGGCACCCTGGCAAAGAAAACCTGGCAGATTACTTCACTAAACACTTTGATGCACGACATCACATATCAGTCCAACCGTGGTACCTCCATACCAAGGACTTCCCTCAATTCCTGCCACAGGCAGCAGCCCCTAGCTCTCTGAGAGGGTGTGTTGGAACTCTACCCAACGGATACATGCGGACATCTCCTTTACCAAGAATCCCACTTACCGGATTAGGCCGAGTCCCACTTTACAGACAGCATATGGGACTGGAGCACATCCAACCAATAACAGCTGCTCCGTTCTGCGTGTGTGCAGCAATATTATCACACTAGTTAGCTCATAAATTGCTAACAACACTTTTATCGCAACTGTTCTAGCTGTATGTTCAACAGAGATGTCAATCATGCAACAATCGTCTGTGGAAGTATATCTGACCGAATGCAGCTGCTTGATTTGTTTTCTACTCAAGAAACAACAATGAATCCCATGGATGGTTGAAAATTTGCTAGCATGGTATAGGATAGTCAACAATACAACCAATAATTCCCATGTAATTGAATTAATTCAATGTATAAATAATCAAATTAAGCACTGATTATTTACGAATTAAAATTTAAAACTAATTTTATCACACAATACGCTTTGATAACATGCACCAACCAATCAAGTGGTAAATATTTCCCTGCTGCACGAGTGAAGGGCCCTTACAAAACCTAGCCTTAGCTGACAGATCATCTGTAGAATATTGTTGATTGTCGAGTGTTGCAATTTCTCCATGCTAAGCAACAAACAAGTCATGTCATTACTCAGCAGGTTATAAAGAGACAGGTAAGTAATTGCTACTGGAGGAAAGAGAAGATTTGAACAAGAACCTGGAAAAATGATGAAAAGGAGGAGGAAGACGAATCACCTTAAATTTCAGTCGTGCCTAAATTGGATGGCAAAAAGTCACCATCCAAGACTAATGAACAGTCCACCCAGGCAGCACAGAAAAGAACATTGAAGGCATTGATGAAGCGATAATTTAGGGCAACAAATGGGGCAATAAGCATTAAAAAACACTTTCATTTCCTGATTTGCTCCTTTTTCCACCTACTCCTTGCAAACGCTGTTATGTAACAAAATTCGGCCAGTAGAAATGGTGTGATTCCTTGGAAAATGCAGAAATCTGACCAAACCAAGTGGCAGGATGGTCAGGGTGATGTTGCGGTGAGGACGATTGTGGCAGATCTGGTGTTGTGACGGTATTTGCCGAGATCAAGGTGATGTGGTGGCGGCGACAGAAATCCTCATGGCAAGGAAGAGTAGTGTTGCGATTTTATTTTTTTGCACTCTGTAGATTGTAGTAAGTTAGGTACGAATGCCAGATGTAAAGCGTCAGTACTACAATTAAACTGGTACTGTAGAAACAGACCAATCTTCTACAACAATGAATTGATTGGATTGTTCCAATCTGCTGCATCCAAGTGACTATAACTCACACAAAAATGCCCAAATGAACAAAATAAGAAGACAGTTTGGAAGCTTGGAAAAAGATCTTTCAATCGATGTAAGGTTGTAAATATTTTTTACTCCAACTGCGACATCATTTTCATCTGTCACATGGACAACAGACAGAGCAGGAGTGCTCCTTTTGTATCTAGCTGTCTTGAGTGTCAACGGATATATTGGCCTATAAATTCCATAGCCTTTGACCCTGTGAGAGGTGTGTGTACTTGCTTTTTCCAATGGTCATATTTACAGCAAGCAAGGTGTTTGCACTACCTTTTTATGAGCAGCTGCATCACAATACAAACCCTTTCACTTTCTGATAATGCCCCTGCTGCAATAATCTTACCTTTACTAATTTGTAATCCTACAAATTCTGAAAAATCCCATGACTCTGTAGCTACAAACAGTGCCTGCTAGTATTATTATACAATCAAGATTAGATTAGTAATATTCTTTTAGTATAAAGAATGCTAATTTTGTTACTCATCTGTTTGTTTGAGAAGCTTGTGTGTTTTGGGTGAAACCCTACAAAATTTGAGTGTTTCTACCCCACATCTCTTTATGCTGAGACCAACTGAGTCTATACCCTAAGTTGGATCAATCTGCAGGCACAATTGTATCACAACTTATTTTCCACCTCATCATTATTGTCGCTGTCATTTTTACACAACCCTGCAGCTGTGATAACACTAATATTTCACTTCATCCAAACATGAGTTGTGGTTTCCACTTTTACGCCAACATTATGAATTTGGTATCAAATAAGTTTTACTTGCATGAAGAATCCCATTCCAAAGCTCATGATTTTATGAAGTAATATATTTCGCTTAATCAATAATAGTTCACCATCATTCACTTGTCAGAGTGTCAGTTCATGACAGTATGATTCTTCTGTTGCAGTTGATGTTGATGTCGGATGCTGAAAGGTAACAGAACCCCACCTTTTCCCGGCAGTCCAGCTCAGTCCAGGTGCAAGAATGTGTGTTCATTGGTTGAAGCCTTGATAACTTCATGAAAAATTGAGCTGACAGAATTGGTAGTTTGGTTGTTAACTCGCCAGGTCTCAAGAAACATAATTTGAACTACTTGGGTGTGATTATAATTATATACGTATGTGTCGATGATTTCCATGCAGCCAAGAGTTATTGTTTTAAGAGAAGCATGATTTTGGAGGGATACGAATGTCAATAATTCCAAATGCACCCCATTTCTCATAGCACTTGCGTGCCTTTGCCAGTTGTAACTTAGCTTGATCAATATCTCCATAATGGAGGTACAGAGAGCCGAGCAATTCAAAAGCAAGGCCTTCCTCGTGAACAAAATGGCTGCCCTGCGCAGATGAGATCGATGATTGATACATGAATATTGCACTCGTCTTATTTCCCATGAAAAACTGCATTTCAGCATGCAAAAGTAGGAGTTTGTTCTCGAAATTCCAGGTTGAATGCTTAACCCACGTTTCGAACATTGCAATTGCATGTTGGCCTAACTCTTCAAAGCTGTTAGCATTAGAGGATGTGCGAAGAAGCTGAAAAGCTGTAAGTCCCTCATAAAAGGCATGATACACGTCTAGGAAACGATTTTGGTTGCGACACTTATACTTTTCGGCCCAAATTGCTGCCTCTTCATATTTCGTGTACCAAAAGTCAACGAAGAGGCAATTATAATACCCTGCTTGCAGAGCTCCAGACATGCCTTCAGACTCAAGTCTGTGAAGGTAATCCTCCTCAGTTGTTAAATTCAGGTCAGGCATTAGACTAAACGGGATTGAAGGACTCCCTGATAGCTCAAAAATAGCTTCAGATAAACCCAAATATGTCAAGCATGCGGAGGGCTCTGTCAACTTTGTCTACACTTCACAATAAAAAAATGAGCTTTCATGATAAATATAGAGGAAGAATGGGATGAGAGATTAATAAGGTACACTTGCCATTTGTGTTGCGAATGTATTGCATTCCTTTTCAAGGTCAGACAAGTTGTGTCCACACATCATCCTAAATTTGGTGTGGCAATTAATCGACACACAAGCATAGTACGCATCACCAACCAGCAGAGCGTCTCTGTAATTACTTCTGAGCAAATCCACAACAGATTGCAAGGGTTCATGGAAAAATGTCAAGAAACTGTAAACAGTGCACTGAAGTCTTGGGTGTTTGTCTTTCGACTCAAAAGTCTCATGTAAAGAAAGGCTCAGTTTCCCCCATCGGTATGCCTCATCTATGTCAGTATTCAGCAATGAATTTGCAAATGTAACAAGTCCAAAGGGACTGTCACTGCAGAAGCCTGGATGAAACATTAAACATTTGTTTAAGAGTGCGCGAGCGTCATTACGCGGCCACATTAGATACGCGAGAGCTTACCATGCTTAATCGAAAGATGTAACATTCTGCATGCTAAATATGGAAGGTACTCAGGTCGAGAAGTGAAAAGGAATGGCAAAACTGACCCAATAACTCTCATTCTTGCGCTTATATTCCAATCTGAAACTCGTGGTGCATTCATTATGTCATTATCAGTATAAGCAAGTAATGCATTGTTCGTTGCGATGACTTCCTTGTGAAGGATAGCTGGCGGGACATCTTGTGGTGATGCCTCGCCTAACTCTTCGAGAAGAGCAAAGGCGCTATCGATGGCGTGCCCATCTTTGCCTATCAACCCGAGTGTTTCGATGAGGAGTAGATGAGAAGGAAGTTTATCCTGAAGACATTGAGTATGCTTGAAAATCTCATCAAGGAAGCGCCTCATCTTCTCACTTTGATATGATGTGAAACATGCCTTGGAGGCCATTTCATAAAGACGTAAAGTCAACCTGTAGTTTGATCCCCACAAATGACCTTCCAAGAATGATATACCATGCTCCGCATATGACAAAGCTGATGCAAAATCTGACACGCTCATTGAACTCTCAGCCGCCTTCAGGTTTAAGTTTGCATACTGCACTGAGAAGGAGAGTTGCGAGTTTCCCAGCATTTTCGCTCGATTTATTTGATCAATTGCAATGAATGAGACAGGTCGGAAGTGGGATCGGTGCGCCTCATTTGTGTTGCGAATGAGTTCTAAGCCGATTAAGAGATGATTGTCGCTCTGCTCTAGTCGCGACATCATGTCATAAGCACCTTGCTCGAGAATATCGTGAGCGAATCTGTAAACTGGTCCTTGCTTCTCGACAATATTTCTATCGATGGCGACTCTAAGCTCATCAATCATGTTGATGTGGTCTTTGAGCAGCATTAATATCGATTCGTCTATCTTTGATCCAAAACACGACAAGAACTTCAATGCCCTTATTGTAGTGTCGGGTAAAATTTGAAGGTTCCGTATCATTAACTGAGCCACATTTCCTATTATCGGGGTGGCTTTCACGGTGTCCGAGTGCCACATCCATCTCCTTTCAGGCAGACTATAACTAAGTGTTTTGTTGATCACCAATGATTCCACAAACACCTTGATGTAGAATACGTTGCCTAAAGTTTTGGCGTGAGCAATATCTGCCAGTGATCGAGTCAGTCGATGAGGCAGCCTCAACGCATATGATATCATTGAGTTGCAAGCTTTTTTCGTCATAGCATGAAGCTGGATTATATGCACCTCCAGTGTCGCCATGGCATGGAAAGCTGGAAAATACATTTTAGAAAGAATGTGGTCGTTGTCCACCTCGTCACTTCTGTATAGCCCGACAAACAAAACACGTGAAATTGGAACGTGTTCTTCAAATTGTATAGGATCCAACTCGGCCATCAAACTAGTGATGAGGTCCACTGCAAATCAAAAAGTGAGCGTGCAATGATTAATAGGAAAGCATTGTATCCAATGAATTTAGGGATAATACTCACAAGATGCTCGATCAGCCCAGTGCAAATCATCAAAGACTAATAGAAGAGGCCTGCCTAAGCTCGAAATTGCATGGACTAGCCTTCTGATAGAATAGTGCAATCTATTCCGGGATGATTCTGGATCTGAGAGTATCTCGTCAAATTGGTTCTGTTCAGTGAAGTCGCTTTCTTTGTTGAGTGATGTCAAATCGTCGTCACTGATAACACGTTGCATAATGACTGGAAACAGCCTCCGAAGACTCGGTATCAAGTTACACAGAAGGACGGTCATCGAAGGAGACAAAAACTGCAACAATGAAATGGCGATTGTCGAGAGAAATAACTCTTGGTCGCCTCTCTCGAATAAGGATGAAAAAAAAGTGTCGAAGGCAGATGCAATCGCGGAAAGTGGTGAGTTATGAATCATGCGATCAAACTTCACCCCCACATGAACCCAACCGCTTGTATTTACTAGATGATTCTTCACACCTTCGATCATGAAACTTTTTCCTTCTCCTGCGTTCCCACTAATCAGAATCAATCTGTTTTGAAAGAGCGGGTTTTGCAAGGCTGCGAGCTCAAGTATTCGATTTGTTTCAATCTCTCGACCATACACAAAACTTCCGAAATCAAGGTGAGCTTCTCGTGAATTTCTCCGCGTGTTTGAATTTTCAGGATTGTAGAGATTGAAGAAATGTATTTGAGGTCGATCTGAAATGATTTCTTTTAACTCATCAAAAACATCTAACAACGACGAAAAGGAAGTTTCATTGTCGCTCTTTTCGGAATGAATAAGGTCAATTACCAGTCTACAAATCGACTCTGGAACGTCTGCGACTAGTAATTCTTTCTTATAATCATCCAAAGTAAGCATTCTTAAGAGCTTAGAAAAGTTGTTGATTTGATCTTCATCTCTATTTCTCGAGATTTCACCATTGTTATTTTCATCAGCAGGACTTCTGCGATCTTGGTTTATATTCTTGGACAATGGTCGTCCACGAGAGAATAACTGAAAGAATAGCAACCCGAGCATTCGTAAGAATTGATTGCGTGAATTCATGAAGTTTTTTCGGAGTAGAGGCATGCCTCTGGTAGATTTAATGAACTCGACATTGGAAGCACTTTCTACAATTGTACGCACTTGTCTCAGGTCTAAGGTTACACCGCGGAGGGTGCACCCTCCTTTGCTGACTACAATGGGCGTGAGATCCTGTCCTGAACTGTCGTGATCCACTGGACACACTGTCTCAACAGAAATGTTATGAGGTGTGATGTCTTCGGCCTTTAAACAGGTGCCGTCAATCGAGCTACCCACATCACTTTCCTCCTCCCAGTCGTCGTCTCTCGAGAGTCGCTTCAGGAGAAGCAACGAAATATTGACGCATTGTTTGATATTAGCTAGTTCAACATCACGTTGTCTGATGGCTTGAATTTTGGACCAATCATCGTCCAGTAGCGATGTTGGAGTATTTTGTCGTCTTTCCACGATTTTAAGAATCAGTGCTTTCTCGTAATGTGCAGCTAGTGCAATCCACGAGGTCAAAGAAATCCAGCGTGTATCCGACATAACTTTTCACAACACAGCGAGCGATGGTGATATCATCGGGAGAGAAGATGGCAACCTGTCTCGACTGCACTTCCCATTGGTAGTCGTCTAAGGTCGTTCTTCAGTGGTCGCTGGTCATGGTATTGATTTCAGATTGTTTTTTCCCAACTTGCAAACAAGAAACTTCGTGGCAATCTTATGATCTGCTGTCAACACACAATACAAAACACACCAAGGTGTCCGAGATTTCGCAATTTGTCAAGTAAATTTGTTGTCCGACGAACCAGCACCTAAGACTGCGCGACGGTCACAAATATTGATTCACGGTGTGTCCGAGATTCTTGTTATTTGTGACGTCGACCAAGCCCAAAAACGTTGAATTTTCACTCGCGGTATTTCACTACTTGCTCACCTACGTCTAGCACAGAGCCCACTTCTGTGTTCCATTTTCACGCCATTGGTTTTCGCGACTTGAATATCTACCCGAGGGCCACTTTATGGGTGTGAAAGTGGCGCATGGGCCTTGTCTATTTTTTATACTCAATTATTATTGCATTGATGGAACAAGGTGCGAGTATTTGGGCCAAATACCACCTACTCCAGCGGATTCTCTTCCTACTGACAAGCTTCTCTTTCCTTCTCCAGCCGTACAGTTAGGAGACGTATTGGATTTTGGAAGGATTAGGGATGCAGTGTCGTTTAATGATCACCAACCGCCTGTTAATATAATGCTTTCATGATTAGAACGATAAATTACTGTCATTATGGTATTCTAACGTAAATTATTTTTGACCAATCATTCTTAGAACTAATGTGTATTTATTTTTGTGGAAGCACTGCTAAGAAGAAAGAATTCGGTCTTGTTCATAGAAGTCAGATTATCTTAATCATCACAGACAATGTTCATTTTCATTGTGAAGTCAAATTGATCTGTTGATAATTTGTAGCGACAACTGGCTGCTGGGACATCATTTGCTAAAGTTGTACCTATTCTTACATTATGTTACATTTATGATGAACCAATGAAACATTTCAACGATTGGTTATTGTTATAGTTTTTTAATGTCTATTCATCTCACGTAGTGCAGTCGGGCTCTGAATGTGAAGAATCAAACGGTGAATTTGTTTGGTACGTTTGTTGTAGATTTCTCTCCTAAGGTGTTCCCAGCATCTTTGAAATACTTCTCTATGAGCAGTTTCTTGAGGTTGCATGTCACCAAACATTCGAATGAATAACCTTGCCCGATATGGGATATCCTCTTGACAACTACCACATTGGTCATTTGAATGGTCTCTATTATACATGCTTTGTGCCAATGTCTGAGCATGACTCAAAAGTTGCTGAAATACTGAAGTAACTGGTATGAAGCATCCTAAATGACAATCATCTTGGAAAAAGGCATTGATATTACTTCCAACCCATCTTGCATGATTATTGTGACCCAACACAGAAACATTACCTTCTGGGTGACCAGCTGCTGACTGCAGTACACCAACAAGGCCAGACTCATGCTCAGGGCTTTGGATCCCCATGCAAGGTGCATTCAAGAATCCACCAAATATTGTGGATGACCCAATGGACATCGAATGAGATTCTTGGCTTAGGTTTAGGGTTGCACGAGAACTTGGGTTTGTTATTGGTGCTGGAGAATGTGAGTGGCACAACTGATTTGATGCATGGGTGCCATTTTGAATAGTGGCCAATATGTTTTCCTTGCTCTCATACTCAGATTCACATGTTGATGAATTTGCCAACCTTGTCAGCGTGCACAGAAGAAAGGGGAATCACTATTACAGTTCGAAGTGCCCTTGATACTAGAGTACACCGTAATCGGTTTAGTCATTTGAAAAATTTTGGTTAAGCCTTCCCAGATTTTACTGGTAGTGTACTAACAAAATAAAAATATTGTATAACTCAGTCAATATCATGAATTTTTACCTCATACTTAGTGAATATTGTGGGGGAGATCGATTCAAATATGGAACAAAAAGAGGTGGTATTCCATCAGCTCTTGTTGGAAAATGCAACATGCACTCAATCACTCACAATCACAATTATAAGTTACATCATTGACATCAATCATGACCACCATGTCTAATCAAGCCCACTATGTTGCTGCCGCTGCCCAATAATAGTCTGAACTTTGCAGAGACAGCCATTGTATTGCAGAGGCTTATGCCTCTGAATCTTTAGTGGGCATATGGTACTAGCAACCTTTTTTACTAGTCGTTTGTTAGTAGATATATTTTTAGTCTCATAAACAATATCACTAACAAGCTACTAGATGAATAAAAGTTCAGGTTGGCCTCGACTGAGGCTGGATAGTCTGACATCCACGATTAGCCATATCATGGTCAATACTAGGAGTTTGACATAGGCCAAGAATCAGCCTCTTTTGTACCCCTTGGTACAAAAATTAAAAGGATCATTCTCAGGACTCAGGACTCCCCAGGAAGAGAGTCTACTGCCCCTGATCCAAAAGACAAGGACCCCCCAATGCAGGAGTCTACTGCCCTACTCCCAATGTCATGAACTCCTCAACACAGAAGTCCATAGCCACAAAGGGAACACCCTTGAGAGGGTATAAACATACCAGCATTGTGTAGGTTCTACACAATGTTCACTTTCATCGCAATAGATGAAATTGCAGTTCCACTGTCCTTCCATCCTCACAACTGCAACAAAATAAGCTCATAAAATAAAATATTCGATACCTGTCAAACCTACCTACAATTTTTTGCTAAATATTTTTTGCAACGACCAGATAAGGTCAGAGTTATGTCACAAGTGACATGCCAGATCTGTCAGGGATGATGAGAGCTGTCCAAATCCAAGCTAAAAATGAGTTACAGAAATCTAATGGGACAGGTAATATTTTAGAGGCAGACCCCTGACTAACCGTTACGGTGTACTCTAATAGTACCAGTCTAAAATTATTATTAGTCCCAAAAATGTCCGCAAAATTGCCCAACTTTGTCACATTGTTGTGTCCATTACATTAGGATCCAACAACCGGGTGACACAGCAGAATCCTTCTACATGCTCTCATGAGCTTAAGTCCAAGTCGTGAGGTCCTTCAACCCATCAGAAGTTCTCAACACAACGATAATACAATCATGAAATTTATAATTTGTAGTTCAATCATAGATTTTGGTATGTATTTTATGTAGAACAAAATGTCAGCGAAAAATCCATTGTCATGTAGAAATTGGCAAAAATTACGAAGGACTAAGTACAAAATCATAATTTGTGGTTCAGTGATTTCATAACAGTTTTAGATCTGGTACTTTTGGAGTGATCTCCTCAAATATCAAATAGTATCAAATATCAAATAATTCACAAGCTTAGAACATGGTTGGCCAACAATCATTATGCTGATCACGAGGTCACAGAACTCATGCCATCTGCAAGCATGAAGTATGGTAGATCGAGACACCACGGAGTTCTCATATTTTTGGCACATTTCGTGGAGAGGAGGGGTGGGGGCAGCACCCCAAAAGCGATTGAATTCCTACAGTGGGAGTATCTACGTGTTTTCACTACCAGGCTACGAGTTGTCACCAACTAAGAAATTTGACTCGTCGGTCACAATTTTGTGATCGATCAAATTTGACGATTGTCGACCTATCAGTCTCAAACTCGAGAAGGTCGTCAAAACCACAAGAATTTGTCGACAAATTTGATTATCTCGGACACTCCATTCGAAAAACATGGACACTCTATTGTACTGTATGTATTGTATTGTTGTGTTGCGGAAGGTTTATCTCAAATATTATCTCGAAACGTGCGTTCGAAAAAAAGGACGGTCTATCCGTTCAAGTATCTTAGAGACATAAAGCTAGGGGTCAGGGTTTTTAGAGCTCCAGTCTTATTTTTGTGTAGTCAATATTATTATGTAGGTTGTATCTTATGTAAGCACATAGATCAAAGTTCCCATCCCGAACAAACCTCCGGCAGCATCACGAAGCACCCAACACAAACACCGGCACTCAAAGTTCAGAAAGACGAGAGAAGAAAGCCGTCAAGGAATCTCAATGGATGAACACAGGGAGAAATGTTCGCATCAATGGAATTTTTGTTACTATTAGAGAAGGATGTTTTGGAGGAACTCTCTCCTTCCGATTTTTCACTGTCCGAAGCATGGTATTGTATAGCGAGAGAACCATAATTCTCTTCTGTGTTTCCTTGTGTTGCCATGCCAAAGAGGATCAACGTTGCAATCTGGCTTCGTTAACAGGATACACATCGGCCCACATAATTCGAATGCACTCTAGAGGAGCAAAGAAAGCAAGGACGCAACCCATTTCGACGATGAAGGCTGCCTTCGTAATATCATGCTGCGTCGTATCATCGTCGAATGCGTTTCAGCAGGGGAACCTGAAATTCCAGCGAGTGAATCGCATCGAAAACAAGTATCGTTACGCTTCCAACGCCCACTCTCATGCGAGACGCCGCGTTTCATCGGAGAGGAATATGAAACCTGCGGCATCCACCGCTGAGAACGATTCCATCATCAAGAACTCGGAGCGAAGAAAACATCTTTATCGGCGGCGACTCTTCAGTCGATTTCCCCATTCGAGGAGAGATCATTCGCTTCTTTCGCGATCGCCCAATATCCAAATTCCGAGGTCATGGGAACCGTTAGTAAAGTTTTATCGGCGTCACTTCTGGTGACCGGCAATACTGTTGGCTCATCCATGTTTGTGCTGCCCGACACAGTTGAGAAAGTTGGTATGGTTTGGGGCTCTGCTATTTTTATTGGTAAGCATAAGCAGGAAACCTCGTTTCTGTGTAATTTCTTCAGCGAATCTCACTCGTGAACCATTCCGTGCTGGCCTTCACAGTCCTCTACATTTATAATCTCGTCTCTGGCTTAATGATTGCCGACGTAGCAATAAACTTACACGAGTCTTCTGACTGCGACGTGCCCTCATCGTTCAAGGACTTCGCCGACTGCGCCATGAAAGATCAAACAGCTGGCACTGCCATCGGCGCAGCATCTTTACTCATGAACAGTTGCTTCCTCGCGTATGGTTTTGTGCAAGTAGGATCATTCGTTGCAAGTGCACTCCCAGGATTGGGGGTAGACCCCACCACAGCCACAGCCATTTCTGCGGCTTTGTTTGCATGGGTATCTTACACGCAGACAAATGAAGGGATCGAGAAGATTGCAAATGCTGCAGTGATGGTCTTATTTTCAAGTTTTGCGTCGCTTCTGTTACCAAGTCTTGCGAATGTGCATGATCCAATGGAGACATTCTTAGCGCCAGGTAGTCATCCAGAAGGGTTCTCAGCAGCAATTTCTACTGCGGTACCACTTATTCTCTCTACTCTCATATATCAAAACATTGTTCCGTCGATCACGAAACTTCTGAAGTTTGACAGAACAAACTCTACCATTGCTATCGCACTGGGATCATTCATTCCGTTGGCGATGTACGTTGCGTGGTGTTTCGCCGTCTTGGGCGGAGGCCTTGACAACTCATTATCAAGCGGTGCTGGCGGTGCTATGTTCGCTGCCTTTACTGCTTCTTCGTTTATTGGATCTTCAATAGGTTGTATTATGTCTCTTGCGGAAGAGTACGAAAGCATCATAGCCAGTAAATCACAGGAGGAAGTTCCGTGTACCCTCAAGGACACCTTCTCAGCTCCTGCCGTTTTGATGAGCGTCTTGCCACCCGCAGCAGTGGCTGTCGCCGTTTCCAGTGGAGGTGACCTAGAATTCACAGGTCCGTTGCATCTTGCTGGAGCAGTTATTACACCATTCCTATATGGAATACTCCCTATAATGTTGTTCAAGAGCATGCAGCCCGAAAATAGATCAAAAGACGCCATGTTCAGCAAAACACCTCAACTGTTGTTGGGTGCAAGTACTGTTGGAATTCTCGGACACGAGATAATACAAGATTTTGGAAACTGGGTGGCGTAACTGATTCGACTCACGATTTCTAGTGACTTCATGATGATGCTGTATTGAAGTCTGTACAAAGTATTAATGGTTTACCATGTAAATGTAAAGTCCTTATCAATGTTTCAAGTATCTGTGTTCAATATGGTTACTCGACAGCAACATCTCATAGGTTCATTGTTCAAGGATGAAGTGTTATCTGCGAGCGTCTAAATACGAAGGTTAAGAACGCTTCACGAATACTATGTTCAGTATGACCCCACCGTTTAGTGATAAGATTTATTCTGAAAAATTTTACATGATTCGAAGACACTTACACTCACATTCTTGAATAGGACGACGTATCCAAACAAGTGGACGCAATACTTGAGGTTGATGCGCATACTCTCTAACCTCAAGTTTTCTCCAGCATTGCTTTGACGTCAATACAAACTCCCCATCTCATCACTAGATGGTAGCTTCGGCAAAAGTCTGCCCTCCGCTCCACTTTGCAGTTCTTATCTATCGAACTTTTCCCGCCCCCTCCGAGTTCACTCTTTCAATTAAATTTTCGACAGCATTCGTGAATAACTCACATCGTATCGGCATTTCCAATTCATAGAATGGATCTTTCTGCAAAGTTTACATAGGGGGGTTCATTATTGTGAACGATTGTCAAGGGAACTGTTTCCATTCAAGGATGCGACAAATCAGACCCTTGCTCGTTTCACTTACCAGAGCACAATCAGAATACAGCACATAAATTTCGCGCAGTACCACTTCCAAATCAGTTGTGCCGGGTTCGGCTCTATCATATATGATTGACGACAAAGTGAAATTCATGAAAAAGTTAAGTTCAACGGAAAAACATGCATCGTCTCCTTTGTTGGGGCACTCACGTCAAGACAAATTTGATCCCTGTCCTGGTCTGAAGGCATTTGAGTAAAATTCCCCCCTGAATGTCTTCAATGCCATCGTCGGCACCATCTGTCACCACGGGAAACGCAACGTACAACAAATCATCGTCCGGAGTATGAGTCACAATCATTATGTAAAACGAACCGATGCCGCGCCCCCAAACACTCGCTCACTCACACGAATTCTTATTCCCCGGCAATCGTACCGGTCCCGCCTCGGCCGCAATGGCATGCAAGGAATGGAAGGTACTCCCTATCCGTAACCATTCGTTCGTCCCAATGCTTGGTGCGGAGGGTCCGAGGGGACGATGGAGGATGAGACCGCCTGATTTGTTGACGATGAAGAGGTGGAGGAATCCCATGATGTGTGGCTGACGTTTGTTTCTGTTTGTTGGGTGACTGGTTTGTTGGGGCGTGGGCGGCGGCAGGCGGCGGCGTCGGGGTGTGACTTGGATAGTTACCAACATATAATAGTATCTCCTCTCAAGGTAGCCCATTATTTGTTTGGTACGGTCCTGTGAAAAGTGAGGTACAATTCTAAGGAGACGGAACTAAACCACCTTTCAAGTATCAAAACATAAAAATATCAATTAATGGAGCCGCTAGCAGGCCTATCTGCGACCGTGCCAACGCAAACAACTCAAATAACAGACACCGACGATGACAAAAAATGGGATATGGCACCGTACCACCCTCATCCACCACCAACACGACCATGAGACAAATCTTCCTCCCAATAATCCTCCTCCGTCTCTCCCTCATCGTTCTCCTCCTCGTCAACAATGACCTCTCCTCCCTCCTCCCCGGCCTCCTTCCCGCCATAAAGTCCGCAACACTGGACCCCATCCATTCCTGGGATCAATTCGCCGAGGCATGCTTTTGGAACCGTCATCGCGGTTCCCATGACTTGTACGAGTCTGGAACGAGGGTAACCGTACCGCCATTACTCCTGATGCTCGGAAAACCTCTCTGCGACATGCCGCCCGGCTATGATTCTTTTTTGTCGGCGATTCGACCATTCCTCGTCCTGATGGCCGATGTCATCGGGGCGTACTGTATGTATCGGCTGTGCACGGCCGTGGTGGAATCGGAAGAATATGGCGAGGAGGGGGAGATGGAACGACGGACGTTGCGCAACGACGATGATAAAGACGTTGACGCTGATGGGAAAGATGATGCGTGGGTCGTTCCGGGGGTGTTGAGGGCCGAGAGGGGGTGGATTTTTGGACTGCCGACGAAAGTTGTTGCCCGTGTCAATGTCGATGCGTCAGATGGACCATCGATTCCGCAAGAAGAAGCGGATGCGGCAGGTCCATCGTTTGATGACAACAACAAACTATCAACTGGCAATACTTCCAATGATGGAGATGACACCGAAACCACAGCTGACGATCCTGGAGAAAAGACCAATGGACACAAACTCAATCTACAAGAAACAACAACAAACCCACACCAACCATCCCCGCCATACCCACCACCCATCCTATCGCCGCACCAACTTCCACTTCTCACTTCCGTCCTCTACCTCCTCAATCCCATCACCATCCTAACCGCATCACAATCTCTCCGAAGTCTATGGGACATGCTCCTCCTCCTATCCCTCTCCTACGCCACTTCTCCCATCCCGTCAATAATAATGGACGCATCAAACCCACGCGGTCATCCCACCGGAGCCAAATGTGCCTTTTGTCTCGCATTGGCATCCTACGTTGATATTGCCTACGGTGTATTCTTGATACCCGTTCTTTTATGGAGGGGATTGCATCGAGACGATGGTCGCCGGTTGTTACGACGACGTCAATGCGATTGGAAACGAGTGGGGATGTTGTTCTTCGTGTATTATGTGGCGTTGCATGGGATGGCGTTTGGTTGGATGGGATGGGATGGAAGGAGGTATCGAGAGGCGTTGGTCAAGACTGTGATGCCGAATGTGGCGTTTGTGGAGGTGGATGAGAGTGGAAGTTTTGCTGGTCCGAGTATGGGGTTGCATTGGTGAGTAGTGTGTGCGTGTGTGTGTTTGATTCCTTGACGTTGAATGTTCAGTTTTAGAATCTCATTTCATCATCGCTCTGTTCATTCGTTGGAATCCCGTCTTGCTATCAAAGGTACTTTTTCGTTCAAATGTTTGATCGATTTCGACCGTATTTTACCACATTTGTTAGTGGACTTCCTGCAGTGTTCGTCGTTCCGTTGACGATTCGTTTGTACAGATACCCATCTGTTTTGGTGAGTTGCCTTTTGTGTCCTGATAGCTCTTTATCAGTATTCATGCTGTGCACATCAAGATCATTTACTCACTCGTCACTGGTACTACTGCAAAAAGATCGCGGTCTTCCAGCTTCTCTGGGCCATCTTCCGGCCCACCGCCACCATTCATACACTGACACTTGGCCTGATTTTTATTCTTCTCAACCCGCGTACCATTGTTCGAATGCGCGATCCTTCCCTCATTGCCTTCTTTGCCCTCCCCGTCCCCATGATACTGTTTGTTACCTTTCATCGAATGTGGTTGGTGACGGGAAATGGTAATCCAAATTACATCTTTTTTCAGTGCTTTGCGTATGGGTTGTTTGTGGCTGTGATTACGTTGGATGTTGTGAGTGCCACTGTGAAGAGGGATAAGGTGCGCAGAATGGTTGTTAAGGGTGAGACGAAGAAAAAGAAAGCATCACCAAAGGAGGTTGATGGCGAACAGAAGGAGGAGGCAGTGGATGAAGCTACGAAGCCTGAGGTTTCAGATGAAATAAAAAATACTCCCTCAGAGACAGCAAATGAGCCGGAACCAGTGGTTGTATTTTTATGATCGTAATTTATAATGAACAGCTAAAGAAACGTAAAAATCATATTTCTGAACGCCTTCTTTCGGGCATGTGATAGCAGTCGAATGACACATGATATTGGATCATGACTCGTCACAGGCTTTCTCGCAACATGCAATAAGGGTATAATTCAGTCCTGCCTTATGTGCAGTCTGCAGTCAAGTTTTCCACGACACGAACTCCCAACTTTAATCCTGATGCAAATGTTCGACAGGCTCCTGATAAGTCCCACAAATCCAATGAAGCACCCTCGGCGGCTCCAGAATCTTTTTCCTCCTCCACCCCCTTATCTCAGCAACGACAGGGTACACATATTCCAAAAAGTAATATGTATGACCGACCAATATCCCGATGGCATCTATTGTGACGGGATTACCTAACAACACCGAGAACATGAGCATCACCCATGGTAGGTAGGGGGCATTGAAGGTGAAAAATCCGAGAAAACTCATGCGCATATCCTCATTTCTTCGGCCCCAGACGTAGACCATCATGAAGGTCAGGGAACTGCCGAGGAAGTGGACGCTGACGAACGGTGCAACTGCGGTCATGAAGATAACCCCAAACATGATCATCATGACGAAGTGGGCTGTTTTGCCCCGAAAGTCTCCCTCTTCGAGCATGCGGCAATATCGGACCTTTACAGACGAGGAAAATACAAAACAATTCATGAGAACGGTAAGCATGAATAATGCCAGAACCATGCATAGTGCACACCGTCCCCTCTCCCCAACACACCGAGGAACTTACCAAGAAATACATATGGAACAAAAAATCAATAGAAAACATCCCAAAGAACAAGTAGGTCGTCAACAGTCTCCATATCTGCCCCTGGAAGAAAATCAAATCGAAGTTGAAATACAGGGAGAAGGGACTTATAATGTCCAGGGCGCATCCTGCCGTGGTGAGGAACGCTCCGGTGAAGTAGAGACGGGAGATAATGGGAATGTCCATGTACCTATGATGAAATGAGATGAGATGGGGATTTTAATTTTGTTGGAAAATAAACGCATGAATTCGTCAATGATCTATAAAGCCTCCGACAAAACACATACGAGCCACTCATGGATCAAGTGCGAATTCAAGTCAACAAACGCACCATGACATGAAATCGAATCCGTCTCCCGCCCCACCAATTGCGGCTGCCCCTCCAAAGTCCATTGTTTGGCGATGATGTGAATATAACACCCGGTGTTCGGTAATACGCCTGCCACTATTGTCGTTGTTGTGTGTTTAGTCACGAATGAAAACGCGGAACGCCGCGAATATATTTACTTCGTTGGTTTGATAATGGAAGACGAAAATTGTCTATGATACTTCACAGGAATGGGATACGGATGTATCAACCGGAAAAGATTGACATCAACGTCGAGGGTTATGACGGCGAGAAAAAAATTCTACGTGGAAATTGCTCGATTAACGGTGTCAGTTCGAGAAACTCAAATGAAAAGGAGCGAACAACCTTGGATTGAAGCTAGATAGATTGGATTGATGCAATGGGGTGATGGGTGCTGGAGTCTTGGCGTAGCGATTTGGTGTAAAGTACAGAAGTGTAACAGAGGTCAGTTGTGAAATGGGCGGATCACTGTTATTTGTGATTTCCATTTCTCGGGTGGACGATGAAGAAGGGCTGAAGACTGGTTGAAGAGTTCTTTGGGCATATTTTGGTGTCTCCAAGTTGTTCGTCACAGATTCTATGAATCAGAAACAAAATTGAAAGTCCCGCAAGTTTCGTTTTCTACTCCTGTTCTCTTCTTCGTTTTGCAAACCCAAACACACAGATTTTCAAAATTCTCCGAACACCCTAAGTGGGGAATAGTTGGCATAACATTGCAAACATGGCAAAAAAACAGCTACATCTCTCTGTGCAACATGAAGGTAGTTCTCCGTGACTTAAAGCATATCTACTTCATTCCTCTTTAAACCAAAGATTTGATGCTGGTTTCTCCAATGTACTCGTGTTGGGTGTCACTGCACAAAAGCAACTGCTGCAAACCAATTCAAAACAGAAGGTCATCATAAGCAACAGTATTCAAATAGTATCAAAAACTATATGATAATTATAAATGTTGAGCTAGATGAAGCAACAAACGAAAGTGGTTTTGATCCTATACCAATTCAATTAAATATTATTTGATCTCTCAGATACATTTCTTAAACCTAAAAAGTAATTAGGTGAAGTGGAGAGGCTTGCACAAGATTTACTCTGAGGGGACACAGTAATCTCTGTCAGCTTGCTGTTGCCTCAAGTTGCTGCTAGCTGCTTGTTCTCGTGATTGAAACAATTATTAAAAATAATTATTACACCGGCATGTGGTGTCAAAGTGCAGGATATGATGAAGCAGATTTGATCCATCCCATCAAGTTTAAAAAAACTAATGCAACAGTAAACAAGATGCCTGAGTTTGGAAGCAACAAACACTGATGGGTCTTTCTGCGTGGAGGGGGCGGTATTCTCAATTCTGACATTGACTACATCATGTCCAGCAATAATGTTTTGCTTTTGCACAGGGATTGTCAAATTATGAACAATGCTGGCCCATATGTCAGATAGCCAAAGCCTCTTTGTAGTTCCCTCATTCTTTGGAAATAGAAATTATACAAGGACATGGAAATAATTGCACCGACAAAGAAGAATAGCAATTCCTGGTGTTGGAGTGGTAATTTGATTCACCATGATCTTCCAGTTCAACATTTTCTAACACAATGTGGCATTGTCCTCAACCGGTTTCATATAGGCTAAAGCTGCTGTCAATGAAGCTGTGCTTGATGTTGTCCCATAGGATGTTGTTGTTCTATCAAACAGTATTTTATTTCTATTGTTTGATCATACTAATCTTCAGGACTCCTTAATTGAGAAAGAGGGGAAACAAGATTTGGTGACAGAAAAGAGTCATTGTTTTCAAACTCATCTATTCAACCAGTTCATCGAAACTCTGCCAAAGTAGTGTTGCTAAGAAACATGAGGATGCACTCATGGCCTTGCCTGTTAAAACAGGATGTTATCTTGGTGATACAAAATCCAATGTGAAAAAATTCAACAACCAGCAAGGTCCCTAAGCCTTGCTCCAAGAATGACATCATCTTTTGCATGGTGGAGAGCAGTTTAGATCCTAAGTTTTCCGAGCAAGCATGTGAGGTAAAACTTTTTCTGTCATTATGTAGAACTAATGCAATATCAATATTTGCTTTGAGCACCAACCGTTTGATGAACACTCAACTTTACCAGGATGATCTAATTACAGGTAATTACAGAACAATGACGATTGAATTGCTTGTGTTGGTTACAAAAATAATGTAAAATGAGTTGTTATCATAGAAAGTTAATTAGGCACTATACCAATGTACTCCAAGATAACAAGCACCTAGTACAAAAGTATCATCAATTACTGCAAATGACTTATGTATGGGGCACATATTAATTTTGGACTATTTTGCATTACCTCTGGAGCTTCCTGACTTCACTGCTATTTATGCCTGTTGTAATAATTGAGTAGTATGGGGATATCAAGTGCAAGTGCCACTAAACTGATTTGATGCATGTATTTGTAGAGGAACATACTGTCAGCAATTAACACATGTATGATACAGTTGATGTGGTTTGGAGAGATTGTGCCATTGATCACCTAAACAGGCATCACAGACTCCAGGAATTACTCATTTAGACACGTATTAAGTGAAAACATTGTTTTAAACCTGTAATCGCAATGATCTGCATCCATCAAACCTGACCTTCTCCCTTGCAGCTTGTGCGTTGTTGGCAGGGAGGGAATGGTGCAAATTTTTGTCTTTTCTGACCCCAATGCCTTATATTGTTACTGTATCCAGTTGTAGGAGAAACTTTGATTGCATCAGATTTCTTGCTCACGTCACTAGTCTCTTAATAATTTATTAGAATCAAATGTTTGTTGATGCCCCTTTTGCTATTGTACTACACTCATTTCATCAGTATCTATTAAGGATATTTTTTTATGTTAGCCTCTGCTTTTGCATCCCAATAGTCTGGTCATTTATTACAAGGAAAGCAAGTGAATGCTACTGACTAGTGTTCAACTGGATTACTACAAAATTTGAGGAATCCTCTTATTTTTACAATCAGGTAAACTTTGAGCTAGCTTCTTATCTAATACTAGTTGGATTCATTTTCACTTCAAACAAGGTGCTAGGAAAAAATGTCATGAGTGGAGTGTTTTGACCTGCTAACTGTGATATTAAGGTTCATCTGAGTTTGTTCCATATATGATTGATGAATATCATCAAGAGCTATACCAATAGGAGTCTGATTTGAAGTAGGATGCAGCAAATAAATGCTGACTAGTTCATTTCTGGGATTCCTTTTTTTAAAAGTACATGCACACATTTGTCACATCTTTCCTTATTTGCAATAACACTCAAACAAACACCTGATTGATACTTTTCAATGAAAGATGATTCTATTGATGTGCGGAATGTGTGCATGACAAGAAGATCAAGTTCATCAAGAGACTATTCACAATTTGGGTGCTATGACAATTGTTCCAATGAGTCATTGATCTCAATCTGATATTATTTACACATCGCTCTTCATTAGGAGATACATCAATTGATTCACATGATGGAAGAAAGTGAAAAAGACGATAATAAAGACTACTACATGATAATAAAGACTACTACTATTATACATGTCCATATCTTTGCAGCTAGATACTCTTGCGTGGGTTCATGTTTAAATGGAAGGAAGACTTCTTCCTATTTCTCCTGAAGCTATATGGATAGGAATCTGATGTAAAGTAGGAGGGAGCAAATTAAATGCTGACTACCTATTAGCTTGTTTCTGGGATTCCTATTTTGACAAGTGCATTTAAAAATCTTTCACATCTTTCCTCACTTGTAATAACAGAAAAAAATTAAAAACTAACACATGGTTGGTACTTTTCAATAAAGGATGATTCTGTTGATGTGCAGACTGTTTTGGCATTGTGCATGACAAGAAGATCAAGTTCATCAAGAGACTATCCACAGTTTGGGTGATATGATCATCAATGAATGGAATTGTTCCAATGAGACATATAAATCTGATATTATTTACCCATCGCTCTTCATTAGGAGATACATCAAGTGCTCCACATGATGGAAGAAAATGAAAAAGACGATAATAAAGACTACAACATAATAATTACCAGCAGCCGCTGCAAGATTTTTTGCAGCGAAACAGATTGCAATTTGTAGAGACAGAGGAAGACGTACATTAAAATAAAGTGGCTTGCAGTACGAGTGTATGCCAAATGGGCGGAAGGCCCGCGCTCATGCAGCGCCCCGCGCCCTTTAGTTTGTGAAATCATTTTCTTGTTACACACTCTTTGTGACACGATAACATTCCCTTCAAGTTTTAAAGAACCCTTGTTTAAAATTTTTCGTCTCTATGTCTTAAAATGATTTGTGACTAATGTTCCCTTAAAGTTTACAGAAACATTGTTGAAAATAATGTCAGACGTTACACACAAAGATATATTTTTAAAGGTAGGCATATATTAAAACACTAAGACTACCCATGTAAGTCCAAGCGAAAAATGAATTATTTACAGGTAAGTTGACATCAACTTCATGGTAAGTACCTGTTTTGGCAAAAAGCAAAAAAACTGTCTCACTGAAGAAGAAGGAGAAGAAGAAGAAGAAGAAGAAGGAGAAAACGGCTCAGTTTCCAACACAACTAAGATTTTAAAAAAAATCTTGATAAAAACTACTACTATTCTACATGGCCACATCTTTGCAGCTAGCTAGTCTGGCGTGGGTTCGTTTTTAAATAGAAGGAAGACTTCTTTCTATTTCTCCTGAGCACGTATTTTGTGCAGGCAACAACGGAACTTGAAATCAACATTCAAAATAGATGTCATTCGTGTCGCTAAATCTTTGATCGAGACAAATGAGACAATATTTCATTTTCAAACAAGAAAAGATCAAGAATTCCTATTGAATTGCAATGGACCACAATGCTGCCAGCATTAAAAACTTACCTCTTTCACTAAACAACATTGTCATCTGGAAGCCAATAGTCATCACCATAATCAAAACATATTTCTTCCCCGGCATCGATGTCTCTATTGGAGACAAACCAAACACTATAACAAATGTAATGATGGATAAATATTTAGACGACAAGCGAAAAAAGACTGTTCAAAATGCAACCAATACAACTCATTGCACACAATTTACAAAGAAGCGATTACTCTCAGTCAACCAAAAAAGGAAGAAGACTCACCGAGGTTCCCCATTCCAAGTCTCACAACTACTCTTCGGATCCACATTATCCCCCGGCGGACTCGCATGATTGATAAATCTCGTCCATAAACTATTGTATTCATCTTCCGCATCAACGTATACACTCTCCTCATTTGGTTGGGTCACTCCATACAAATACGTCCCCGTCACACCTTGTCCACGATCGAGTCGAGATTGTCTCCATTCCCAATCTTGAGGCGTTTGCTCGTGCGATTGGGAGGAAAGATATCTTCTATCCTTTGTGGAAGCATCGATAACTTCACCTTTGTATTCTCCAAGGACTTGACCTGCAGGTATGGATTGGGTGGTGATTATTCCAAGTCCCTTGCCTGGGATGGGGGTGAGACGGAAGGTGGATGGTAGACTTTGACGGGCGGGTGTATCCATTGGAAGATCGGATGTGCTAATTGTACTTTTTGATTGTTGGGATTCGACCATATATTGGTCTACTATACTGTCCATGGTCGACTCCCCCGCGGTTTCCCATGGAGCATGTATCTCCGACGACTGGGCATAGGTTTCCATGGTGGGTGTATCAGTCAGCACGGTTGTCGAATCCACCGCTCTCTTCTGCACTCGTTCAACGAATCCTGCCCTACCCTCCGACGCCATACCGCTCTGTTTCGGAGGACGATACATAATGGGTGCACCCCCCACTCTCGCCACCTGTTTGTTCTCATCGTACGACATGGTCTCACGATATTGACGATGGGGCACACGACCACCCGAACCAATCTTTTCCGGAGAAGGACTCCCCATGTCATTCTTCCATCGAACTTCCATGTCGGTCATCGTCCTCGTCACTCCATCCTCCTCATTCACCTGACGTTGTTGCAATCTCGCCATCATTTCATCCTTCTCACGAAGGAGCCTCTCCCTCTTCTCCAACTCCTCGACACACTGCCTCCGTTCTTCCTCCAAACGTTCCGTCAACCATCGCACTTTGTCCTCATTCTGTCGATTCCTCGTTTCAAACTCGTGCTTCAATCGCTCGGCCTCCTTTCTCAGGAGGGTTAGGTCATTCGATCGCGCTTCGTTGGCAATTTTCGCCCTTTGATTCCACTCACGTAATCGAACCACTTCGTATACCAAGGTGTCCACGTCATCGTTCCGTTCGTTCAAAGTATGGCGTAGACGATGAATTTCGTCGTGTAAGATTTGTTCGGAGTATTTGGTGGCGGGAAGACGAGGATTGGGGGGGAAGGGATGGACGGTGGTGACGCCGCTGCTGCTTCCAATGGGACCGGAGGAAGACGTGGCTCCCGTGTGGGGGGAGAGGGGGGCGATGCTGGGACGGTGGGTACGTTTTTCGTGACCGGATTGAGAGCTGTGGAGGAGCAGTAGGGTGTCGGTGCGAGTGTTTGTCGTCGTCGTCGTTGGAGGGGTGGGTGTGGAGGGGGGTGTGAATGCCTCGCTTGGAATGAAGAGGACGGCAAGACACGAATGCTTCATTCTTATTAATGTTTTTGTTGTTGTTGTTCCTTCGTCGGTACAATACGATACAAACTAGTACGATAGTACACCTCGTGTCAGATGGGATGGTACACAGGGAGAAATACGACTATGGTACATCATTTCATAAAAAATATAATTTACATCTTTTGATTGTTCCAGGATTGTTCCTCCTCTCTAGAGAGCCAACTGCACCAACTGCCATGGACACCCACCTCCATCCACCACCGCGGACTCCCACCCAAAGCCCAGCCCCCCTCCGCACCCCGCCATCACCCCACGCACTACTCGCATCGCTGCCACCGCCGCCCCTCCCAACCACACCACGCACGCCCAAAAAGATTCCCACGGCTGTGCATCATCATCCATCGCCGGGAACTCCGTACAGTCGACACAACCCTCCCCCCCCTCCTCCCAAGCGGGGGATGTCCCTCGGCAGCAGCCACAATGCCATCGACCCTTTGTCTTCGTACCACCACCAACCGCCCTCTTCCTCTGGCGGCAGAGCTGCGAGGGAGTTGACCGCTTCCGTCCATGTTCTCGCTTCGTCGATTCGAGAGCCTCCCTTTTCCACCGACGATGACGATGATTATTACGATGACGACGACGACACGGGCGACGTCGTTCCAAAGGCATCGGCACCTCGTCCGCCTCGTCGTTCGTCCACTAACGAGGACATTGCCAACGCCACCGTCATTCGAGATTTTGCTCGAACACGTCGAAATAGTAAAAAACAACATGCTCCTTCGTCTCGAGGGTACCTCCATTCGTCATCGACATCGTCGTCGTCGTTGATGAATGCAATGGGGAATTCCCATCCTGATTTGTCCGAGAGAATACATTCCAAGAGAAATGGTCCAGAGAGGATGCATCATTCCCTTCAGGAGGACGGGATGGATTACTCCTTGTGCGAAACAGAGATGGAGTCCTCTCGTTCGTCGATCCACGGAGAAGAGAGTGACACCGGCGTCGGCAGCGTCAGTCGACGAAATTCATCGAATGACAGAAGTGGAAATACGAGACGACGACGACGACAGTCAAGCCACGAAATTTTGTACGGCATCCATCCCGGGGGGTCACACCGTCCTCCCCCGCCGGAGGAGTTCCAGTCTCGATCGTCCCACGTGGAAGGAGTGGACAGTAAAAAAAAGGGGTCGGTCCCTAGCGGTATCGACGGCCACAGTCACGAGAACCGTAGCCATCATCACCACCAACAACAACATCTGCACAGTGCCAGTACGAGGGTACATCGTCCATTGGCACGATACAATCGTGCCAACTCCGTACCGGACGAACGAACAAACCCACCAAACAATGACAAGTTTAGAGATAGAGCACTGAGCAGTTCGATGGGGAGTGAGTTTCGGGGTTTGGACAAGAGCCATTCCTCCTCCTCCTCCGCCGCCAACAACAACAACCGTGTTTTACCGTTGGAGCCTATGGAACGAGAGCGGGACAATTCCTACCCTCCCGACCATGATCATGATGATAATGATGCTGCAAAGGATTTCTTTCATGACAATACCACCGCCTTGCAACCGTATCCGTTGGAAGAAAGTGATACTTCCCTCGACAATCACAGTCTCCATTTATACGACGAGGAGGACGAATCCGTCGATTCTACGAAACTGCCGAGACAAAATGCCAATACTTGGGACAGGTTGATAGATTCTTTGTTGTGTATTTTTCCAAAGGTGGAACCGTTGCCTTGGAAAACATTCTTTTTGTTGTCGTTTTGGTGTGCTCTGCCGTGAGTTGTTTGTGGGAGAGATGTTACATCGTCTTACTTTTCTTTTTGTTTTCCTTTCTAATGCTTTCTTGTTGTGTGTGGTATTGTGTTGTGTTCTCCCCGTAGTCCCTCTGGTTTCATTACATTCTTTACAGTGAGACCCGCCGTACTTTTATTCGCTTGAAATATTCATTGCTTACACACCTTGGATACCTCATGCTTTTTGTTCCTACTGTAGGCGATGGGGTTCGGTGAACAAGTATACTATGCAATAGCGGACGAATTCGGCGAGTATGCCTTCGGCTTAGGGGTGGGCCTCCTCATTTTCATTTTTATACTATACATGCTCGACGCAGATCAATGGAACAGCGTGGTTGGTACACTCGTTTTAGACATGAGCGTCTTGGCAGTTGTTGCTGGATTCGTCCTACTGGTTCTTTTAATGGCGTACCAATTCCCCTACGGGATGGTGTGCCTCTTTGCTCTGTTCAATCCTCTATGGTTGCTTACCGTGAAGCTGATCATTTATACAAAGAAAGACACTCGCGTGTTTGTGAGTTGGTTGAGCGGTCCTCTCTTCACTATTAGCGTCCTCATCGGATTGTCATGGGCACTCTGGGTGTTTTCGGAGCCTTCTCATCAATGGAACGAAGTAGCAAGGATCAATGCCGCTTCGCGGTCTCAATGTCAGCCCGACTACGAATTGTTTCCCGATTGCCGTAAGGAAGAGGGTTCCGACGAGACGTGTTTTTACTTGGAAACGAGTTCTGGGAGACAATACATCGTGTTCCCCGAAGGCTGCAGTCATTCGTGTACCCAAGTTTACAATGATTGTTATAATGGGTTCATTCTATGGGTTGGGCCCGTATTGGTTAGCATGACTTTATTCTTTCTCAGCTTCTTCTGTACATTCTTTAGAGAAGGTTAGTGCCTCATCTTTTTTGTTTCTTGTTGATTTTAATTACTTTTCCGGTAACATGTTTACATTCTACCCTCGTCTCGTGAAACATTATCAGATGCAGAGAGGGAAAAAGATATCATAAACTTTGGAAAGGTAAACCCATCTTGCACTTCGCTGTACATTGCGCAGTCCATGTAAAATCTCAACATGACGTCATTTCGTTATTCACTTACTGTGTAAAGATTTGGATTTTTATACTGTTCGCCATGTGGGTCACTGCGTCACTTTCTGGCACAGCTGCGGGGGTAACTTCCGCATTAGCCGCATTGACATTGGCTAGTTTCGTGGCTTCTGCCGTGTTTCTCACGGTTAGTTTCAGCAAAGAAGAACGTGCTCAGAATGCGGCTGCGGTATACGAAAGACTGCGAGAAAAATACGGAAAACATCTGGATGTCATCCGAGGTCTTTTCATAGTGACTTGTGCCCCGTTTATTTTGATTTACTTTGGATTTTCAATTGTGAATCAATTCATTCGTAGAACTGCGATTTTTCCGTGCTCGCAGCCTGCTAGAGGAGAGGATGGTCAAGTTGACAGGTACACTGCGAGAACGAGAGTACAGATCAATATGGTGAAGTCTTGGGATAGAGCAAAAGTTTATACGTATGCCGTTTACTGGGGGATCGCGTTCATGGTGTTAGAAGTCATAATTGCAAAATTGACTGTTGTGTTCCTGTCATGGTGAGGTTATTATTTTTTGTCCCTCGACAGTATCAATGATTCCAAGTCTCTCCTAATGTTTTTTCCTCCTTTATTCAAATGCTCTTAGGCTGATAATGGAGACGTCAGATTTTGGTTTGTTAATAGTCACAGCTATTATGTGGGTGGCAGGTGCCATAATGTTTCTCCTTCCTCCGGTACCAGGAGTTCCTGTCTATTTGACTCTTGGCATCGTCTTGCCCGCTCAGGGTCACGAATTGCTCGGTAAGAACACCAGTTGAGTCAACTGCTATTAAAACGGAACACTGCCACGCCTCACGAATAAGGCCACTATCACACAGGTTGGGTCGGGTCAGCTGCATATTCTATCTTGATTGGACTTCTTCTGAAGCTGTTCTCAAGTGCCATTCAGCAGAAAGTTATCGGAGAACGTCTTTCGCACTACGTCAAAGTGAGACAATTCGTAGGCATAAACTCTACCTTGATGAGAGCCATGCGACTTGTAGTTGGCACGGATGGTCTCACGATTTCCAAAGTAGCCATCCTAATTGGCGGTCCAGACTGGCCTGTAAGTAGTTTCTGTCGATCGCAAGAAAAAATCAAACAATATTCCTGAACGACCTGTAACTATATTGCTTTGTTTCTTCGTCTCTCCGCTAATAGACCTCTGTTTTGTGTGGAATAATGAGGTTGTCTCTGCCTCAGATTCTTCTTGGGACTGTCCCAGTCGTTTTTCTGACAATTCCAACCTGCGTTACTGGAACATTCTTGTATATGGCGTCCATGGAGGCGGATGGAAATCCAGTTTACCCATGGGCTCGCACTTTATCAACAATAACAGCGTCGTTCACTGCAATAGTGCAGTTTGGTTCCATGATCGTGGCCGCGTATTACCTTGAGCGAGCGGCCGATAAACGTGTTGATGAGATAGAAAGCATCCCCATCGACGAAGAGGTGAAGGAAGCCGACGAAAAGGCTGAACATCTCAAGAATTGCTACCGCGAAGTGACACAGTGGGTGGCCCTCCCATGGTTTGCCAAGTGGTATCTCCGAATTTCTCTGGGTTGTATTGTAACAAGTTCATATATGGTTCAGCTCTTCTCTAGTCTTTGCTTCACGCCATATTCATTGACTGATTCCATCGACGAAAATTTGAATGGCAATGCTGCCAATCTGTTCCTTCCATTGGGTTGGGTAGCAGTCAGTCTGTTCATGCTTTCATGCGTATTTCTTATTTTGTTCCAGCGAAGGGGTCATGTAAGTTCCGTCAAAATCAAGTAATTTGCTTCTTGGAACAATGATTTTATCCTAACACCCCTTCTTGTCATTTACGCTCGCGAATCTCCAGCGAAAAGCGCGTATGCTAGCTAATGGAGCGACAGTGGCAGTGCTAAATGATGAATTGGCTTCGTCTAGAAGAAGGTCTTCATTAAATAGCTCATCGGACCCAAGGCTGCAGCGTCTTGACGTTGAACAATATTCCAACGAGTCTTCTATTGACCCAACAGATGTTGTGTTGAGCAGATCAATGTCATTCTCTAGCCGCTTCTAATGTGTTGTGTGAAGATGTTGTTTTAAAATCTCATGCATATGTACAATTTTATATCATGTTTGCATGAACTGTCAGATCGATGTCCATTGTTTCACTAATGTAATAGGTCTCAAGAGTATTCCGATAATGTTTTGCCCACATTTCTTGCTTCAACTGTTCAAGTCTTTTTTAGATCCATCAATCTGTAGACAGGGTTGGGACGATATTGAGAATAGGTGTGATCTTCAGAGAAACAATCAACATTGTGAATGGTGTCATAGTGCTTGAAGTGCCAAGCATTATTTGTCTTGACATGCAAGTGTGGTACAATACTGATTATTACGCAGGATGTGGGCGGATTACGGGTGTACGTAACTTCAATTACGGCAGGATGCCTGCCCTAATTTTCGTTAGTACGAACAATAGTTTTGTCTTGGCCACGAGTGGTGGCTAACAATCGTCACTTCATTACATTATTACGCATCATAAAAAAATTACGGCAGTCATACTTTCGTAAAGATAATCCTAGGTTTATACGTGTTCCTTTGTGGCGACTCCCTTGTTTGAAGTGCCAGATTGTTTGGTTGAGGATGTAGTTGAGGTTCGTGGACACTATTTGTAATGTAATCTATGGTCAGCCACCAAAAACAAAACCACAATACTAGCGACCACACCATCATTTTTTATCGATCATTACCCAATGCACTGCAATTGTCTGCAATAATACAAATAAGTAACAAGGCAAGCTGACCTTGACTGTCAACACCAGGCCACTTGCATTGTCATAAGCAGGCTAGCAGACACATGAGTATGCCTGAAACTGAAACTGCAGATCCAGACCTTCCCCCTTGTCATTTTGATCCTTCAACATCTCTGCATGCTGCATTTGCTGATGTTTTTGGACAAAGGAGGAGAGACTGCACATATAAATAATAAATTGCAATATTTACTACCTAACTAACTTCACCAAAATTGTCTGAATTTATAGAACGGTGACGTAGGCGAGGCCAAGTATCTATGTGTCCTTTATGTAGACAACATAAATAATACATTATGTTTTAAGTACATGGCAATACTTGACATAGGCCAACTAGCCTAAAAGCCCCCGTTGATACATACCTTGGGTATGCACAGCCTGACCTCCAAGCCAGCTGAGCATCACATCACATAACAGAATTGTGTAGAGTCCAATGCACCAGGTCAGCATCGAACACAGGGCTCTGTGGGACCCCTGTAGAAACTTACCATTAAAATATAATTATCATGTAATGTACATCATAATCCCATGATAATCAATTGGATTTGATTATCATTTCTCTGTAGCAAATTGATCTCATAACTCATCTTTCACGATCTAGTACAAGTACAAAAAACCTCCATTTTTTTTTTTTCCGTCCTCCTTCCACCATTTTTGGCTTAGGTCAAATGGTACTATTGTAAACACCAATTACGATGTTCCATAAATAATGAAGTCTGTGCTGTATACAGGATCAGCTACAAAGTGCTGATTTGGTTTCTACTGGACACACTTGATAATGCAAGCGGAGACTATTCAAGTAACACCCCACTTTCATCCAAAGGTCAAGAATTAGGATCAATATGCTGTTACCTGCAAACAAACATGAGAACTTCACTTACACACCACCCCTTGCACTTTTTCATAAAATCAATCTTTGGCATAATGAAAAGATAAAACATACCGCAGCTCAAATTGGGTAACCCCCTTGTCTCTACACTCTGATGTGTATGTAGTGTGTCTCTCGTATACCACACAGTCAGATTCTTGGACACACCTAGGATTGTGCATTTTGGTGGTACACGACCTTTAAACAAACCTTACACTTGATGTATTTAGGCTTATTATGAATCTTGGATTGACACAAACAAACCATAAATCTTTCTTAGATCAGACGACTTCTCTCACATCACCCTTCCTCTGGGATGAACATCACTCGCTTTCAACATCCAGTCCAAAATTTTATGGTGTAAACAGTATCAGAAGATCAAGTTTTTATTTTTATCACTCTCTTACACAATGATATATTTGACTGTGAGGAAATCACAAAGATGTTTTTTGTTTACAATGGACGATATATACTTTCATATTGATAGACTATTTGTACTTTGGATTTTAATCACCTCTGGGTATGTTGGTCTTTTGTTCTACAACATAAAGTCAAAGGAGATTTTGCAATCCCCAGTTAGTGTATCAGTGATGGATATGTCATCAATCCATTCATTATTTTTTCTAATGTTTTGTCATGACACGAACCCCTTCTGGTCTGAGACTTGCTCTACTTTCATCTGCAATTGTGTAACAAGAGAAAATGACATAGGAAATGTTTCATTGTCTCTATCAAGTTGGTGCAATCTGTGTCAATCTGGAATGCAGAGACTATTTTGATGACACGAGAGCAAATTCATCTAGAGTGTTGATGTTTATGTGGGAAAATTGAGCATTCTGGAGACTTGACAAAAGACTTTTGGAATTTGGAGACTGTGACTGTTCTATGGGATGACACATGGGACAATATCAAGCAACACTTGGTATCTTTTCCTCAATATGATGATGGTCGGCCAACTTCTTTGCATCAGAGTTACATTATAATTGCAGTAGTAGCTTGGGTTGTAAGATAATTGCAGTAGTAGCTTGGGTTGTAAGACTTAGCAAATTGGAGCTTTAATTTTAATTTTAGTTAATAGTTATTTTATTATGATGTGCTGCCTTGATGTAGTATTGCATTGACATTTACATCACTTCACATCACAATATAGTATCTTCTTGATGATTGTCAACTTTTAGTTGTTAATTGATAACAAAATTTCAGTTGCAGTTGACTTGGTGTGTTTTTAAAGTTGATTTGTGGGCTTATTTACACTATGCTAGTTGCCGATTCCACGAAGTCATAACTACTTATGGAATATATGACACTCCGACTGTGAAAGTATGACTGCCGTAATTTTCCTACAATAATACAATACAATACTATAACTTGCGGGCGTGTTACATTTACAATACTACATTGTCTTGTGTTTCGATTTCGGGCGGTTGTTGGAAGGACTACGCAACAGCTATTTAGGAATCAGTAGTAAAAACTGTGAGATGCGGCTTTCCCGCCGATTTTGTACGCGACTAATTTTGGGCCGGGTTGGGCTGACTTTTTCATGAGAGAGCAACAGTGATTCTCAGGTGACGCTCGCTGCCATCTCAACTGATCATAGCATGCTCATCATCGGTGCTAGCGATTGTATCAAACGCCCAGACCTCTCCCAACAAAGAAACACGACACCATGAAACTATTCAAATCAAAAACCACGCCAGATCCTCCCAAGTGACACAGTGGGTGGCCCTCCCATTGTTTGCCAAGTGGTACCTCCGAATTTCTCTGGGTTGTATTGTAACAAGTTCATATATGGTGCAGCTCTTCTCTAGTCTTTGCTTCACGCCGTATTCCTTGACTGATTCCATTGACGAAAATTTGAATGGCAATGCTGCCAATCTGTTCCTACCATTGGGTTGGGTAGCAGTCAGTCTGTTCATGCTTTCATGCGTATTTCTTATTTTATTCCAGCGAAGGGGTCATGTAAGTTCCGTCAAAATCAAGTAATTTGCTTCTTGGAACAATGATTTTATCCTAACACCCCTTCTTGTCATTTACGCTCGCGAATCTCCAGCGAAAAGCGCGTATGCTAGCTAATGGAGCGACAGTGGCAGTGCTAAATGATGAATTGGCTTCGTCTAGAAGAAGGTCTTCATTAAATAGCTCATCGGACCCAAGGCTGCAGCGTCTTGACGTTGAACAATATTCCAACGAGTCTTCTATTGACCCAACAGATGTTGTGTTGAGCAGATCAATGTCATTCTCTAGCCGCTTCTAATGTGTTGTGTGAAGATGTTGTTTTAAAATCTCATGCATATGTACAATTTTATATCATGTTTGCATGAACTGTCAGATCGATGTCCATTGTTTCACTAATGTAATAGGTCTCAAGAGTATTCCGATAATGTTTTGCCCACATTTCTTGCTTCAACTGTTCAAGTCTTTTTTAGATCCATCAATCTGTAGACAGGGTTGGGACGATATTGAGAATAGGTGTGATCTTCAGAGAAACAATCAACATTGTGAATGGTGTCATAGTGCTTGAAGTGCCAAGCATTATTTGTCTTGACATGCAAGTGTGGTACAATACAATACTATAACTTGCGGGCGTGTTACATTTACAATACTACATTGTCTTGTGTTTCGATTTCGGGCGGTTGTTGGAAGGACTACGCAACAGCTATTTAGGAATCAGTAGTAAAACTGTGAGATGCGGCTTTCCCGCCGATTTTGTACACGACTAATTTTGGGCTGGGTTGGGCTGACTTTTTCATGAGAGAGCAACAGTGATTCTCAGGTGACGCTCGCTGCCATCTCAACTGATCATAGCATGCTCATCATCGGTGCTAGCGATTGTATCAAACGCCCAGACCTCTCCCAACAAAGAAACACGACACCATGAAACTATTCAAATCAAAAACCACGCCGGATCCTCCCGCCGCAAACACCGCCACCGAAAGAAGAAGAGACCAAACAGCAAAGTGGACGGTTATCTTTCTTCCAAAGCCTACGCAGCAACTCCGCCGCCACTTCTTCCGTTGTGTCGCAAGAAACAGAGCGCCCGTACAAAGCCATGAACGATGCCCACAATGCTCCTGTCGAGAACAAGAGCGCAAGAGGAATCGAGATGACGAAAATGCAGGCTGATTCGCGAGGAGCATCGAAACGACTGAATGATGCCGAGACAGGCTGTGTCGAGGAGAATCAGAAATCGGCGTGCTTGCCAGAGGAGGAGGAAGAAGAACGGCTGACGCGATCTTGCTTCCTTTGCCTTTTGATTTGGTGCGCCGTCCCGTGTGCTGCGTACATCCTCCTCTTTACGGTGAGTCTCGGCGTTTTCGTTGCAGATTCGAAGATTCAATGACGAGATTTGTTGATTCCATTCAACTCCTTTTCTTCAGCAAATGGGCTATGGCGAATTGTTCTACTATACACTCTCCACTCGGTTTGGATCGTACTCTCGCTACCTCGGGGGAATCATACTCATATCTTCTTTCCTGTACTACATTCTCGACATCGACGAATGGGATAGTCGCATTGGACGAGTTTTGTGCTTTATCGTATCGCTCGCATTGTTTCTGGCATTTATGTTGTGGGTGCTTCTGGTGTCGAATGATATTCCGTACGGGATCATTACCATGTTCGCCATCCTTAACCCGCTCTGGCTTCTCATGGTCAAGAATTTGTTTTACAGAAATAAGGATACAAGATCGTTTGTTGGCTGGCTGAGCGGTCCGTTGATGATGATAGCGGTCCTCACCGCCTTGGCATTTCTGGGTTGGGTTGTGGCTAGTCCATCCAACAGATGGAATGATGTGACCAAAATTGAAGCTGCTCAGAGAACTGGATGTGCTGCAGACTTTGATGAGTACCCCAGCTGTTACGCAGGAAATGAAACAACGACGAGTGAAAATGACAACAATAGCACTAATGGCGGGGAGGCTTGCTTTTACCTGCAAGATGGAGAATTGGTTTTTCCGGACGGATGCGAGAAGGATTGTATAAGTGTTTATAGTGGCTGCTCGAATGGATTGATTTTGTGGGCAGGGCCAATTTTGATGTCTCTTTCAATGGTTTTTCTTGGTTTCTTTTGTAAATTCTTGAGGACCGGTGAGACAAATCTACTTCGAGTCATCTTTATTGCTCTTTTTGTTCATTAGGAGCATTGCAAATAACGTTTGGCAATCCCTTTTGCTTATACTTTTGAATCGCAGAAGGCGCTGAGCGTGATAAAGACATCTTCAATTTTGGAACGATTTGGATTTTCGCCTTATGTATCATGTGGGCATCAGCATCCCTCGCTGGCGCAGCAGCTGGGGTAACTTCTTCTCTGGCGGCATTGACGTTGGCATCACTAGTCGCATCTTCCATTATTCTATCCGCAAGCTTTAGCAAAGATCAACGGAAAGACAGCAAGGAGGCTGTATTGACGAGGATTCAAGAAAAGTACGGAGATAACCTTGATATTGCTCGTGGTCTGCTGGTAGTCACGTGCTCTCCATTCATCATCGTCTACCTCATTCTTTCGATGATAAATCAAATGGTCCGTAGAGTTGGCATAAACCCTTGCTCGCAACCTCCATCTGTTGCTGATGACTCAACCAAGAATGCAAGCATTTTCACTGTCCGAACGAACAAGCATTTGACGAAAATGCGATCGTGGGATCGAGCGAGGGTGCTAACCTATGCAATTTACTGGGGTGTGGCGTACATGATTCTTCAAGTAATTGTTGCGAAGCTCACGGTCGTTTTCCTTTCATGGTGAGTTCTTTTGGATCTATTTTTATGCCAAAGCAATGATACCTACTTAACGTCATGCTGAATGAAACCAGGATGATTGAAAGAACATCAGAATTAGGCCTCATAGCAGTCACGGGTATTACTTGCGCCGTGGGTGTGGTAATGTTTCTCTTGCCTCCAGTTCCAGGTGTGCCAGTGTATTTGACCCTCGGCATTGTACTTACTGCACGGGGCTACGACACAATGGGTACGTTGAAGAGTCATTCCCAGAAACAAAACTTTGTTGACCAATTGCTTATATTTCAATTTTTCTTTCTTCAGGTTGGGTGAATGCAGTGCTTTTTTCGACTGCTGTTGGAACCGGGTTGAAACTATTCTCAAGCGCGCTACAACAAAAACTGATAGGTGAAAACCTATCACACTATGTAAAAATTCGTCAATTTGTCGGAATCAACTCCCAATTAATGAGAGCCATGAGGCTGGTTCTTGGAAAGAGCGGGCTCAGCGTCCCCAAAGTGGCGATTTTGATTGGTGGCCCAGATTGGCCGGTAAGTGCTATGTTTTATCACCAAGTTTTTGGTTATTATGTCCATGCCTCATCTGGCCACCAATTTCTGAATGAATAGACCTCAGTATTGTGTGGAATCATGAAACTCTCTCTCTTCCAAATAATGGTAGGAACACTTCCTATTGTTGTTCTTATATTTCCAACATGCTTGATGGGTGGTTTGTTGTACATGGCGTCACTCGACTCAGACACTGGCAATCCTGAGATTCCCTGGTCAGGAACAGCTGCGACAATTTGTGCATCATTTGCTGCAGCAGTGCAATTCGGATCTATGATAGTGGCTGCATATTACCTTGAACAAGCCAGCGAGCAACGTCGAGATGAAGTGGACGCCATTGAAATCGATAAAGAAGTCCAGGAGGCTGATGAGCGAGATGAGCACTTGAAGAAATGCTACGCAACTGCAACGCAATGGCGATCCATTCCAATTTGGTCAAAAGCGATGCTAGTGTGCGCCGTCATCTGCATCACAACCAGTTGTTATTTGGTGCAATTCTTCTCCAGCTTATGTTTTGTGCAACATGAATTAACTGACTCAATATATGACAATCTTGATGGAAATGTTGCAAATCTCTTTCTTCCTCTCGGCTGGGTTGCTGTTGGACTATTCTTTGCGTCTATTTTGTTTCAATGGATCTTTACTGGATGGGGCAAGGTAAGTAAACTCTCATTTTCAAGGAGTCATAGCAAGCCAACTCGTTATTGCAGAGCTCTTGCTCACTTCACACTTCTGTGTCTCATCTGTAGCGCAAAGCAAAAGAACTCATTAATACTGACATTGCGACACCGATTCTCAATAAAAAGCAAGTTTCATAAGCTCATCTCATGCATATTAGTCAAGGGAGGGAAGGCAGCGTTCTTGCTCTTCAGGTAGTCTATTGTAGGTCAGAAATATCTTGTCTGATCTATTATTATTTTCAAAAGAATTAGCTGATTGTGGAACCCGTACTATAGCAAAAGAGGGCAAAAATATTGCCCTCAGTTTCAATAGAGATATTTCAGTGACAGGTCAAAGATTTTGTTAGAGGTTGTTTTCCATTCAATTAGTGTGTTGTAGTAAAGCAAATAGTTATCATTTGTTCTAAAGCAATTCATCATACTGAGAAGAAATACTTCAAAACAGCTTTTCATCATTTCTAAATTATATTGAATGATGGCTTTTCTTGCTCCAAGACAATCAAGTCTGAGCAAATCTCTCACGAACCCTCAGCACTAGTCTTTTCTAACGTCACCACCACATGGCAACTCAAACTCTTCAATTCGACCACACTATCCATCTTTTCATGAGTCCTAGCTTTAATATTCACCCTCCCCTCCGTAGTATGCAACGACCTAACAATATTCTCCTTCATTAATGTCTTAAACCCTGCCACATTGGGCCTTTCCAAGATCAATGTCACATCCACATTTAATATGTCATGACCTCATACGCATGTTCCATGAATTTACTGGAATTGCATCCCCTCAACGTAGGATCTGTGTCTTGAAACACCTGGCCAATATCTGGGAGAGTTCATGCATCAAAGATGACATGGACTATGGAGTGGTAGATGATGTCTCCATTGGAGTCGGTGTTGACACCAAGTTGGGTTATATATATGTTAGCCCCCAAATAGGCATTGTTCCGGTGCTGGAACCGGGACCAATTTTTCATTCCGTGCTGGAACTGGGACACCTAGCACCGGGCCACCATGGGGCGCCCTGTGCTGGAACTGGACGCAAAAATAAGTTTGTGTCATGTCCAGTGCTGGAACTGGACAACCCGTGCTGGAATTGGATGTCCAGTGCTGGAACTGGACAATGGCCTTGTAACCCTGAATTGGCACCGACACTATACCGTCACTAGTGCCACTACGGGGCATCCCATACTGACACTAGTGCCAATATGGCATGGCCCGTAGTGGCACTATCCATTACAAAGCAAGATGGCATGTTAGTGATGCAGCAGAATGGGGCAGATATCCTATTCGCTATTGTCAGAAAGCAAATCAGAATTTTTTTATTGTGTACACTTAAGTCTCTACTTCGACCAAAAATTGTCCCCAAAACGCCACCAGATCACTTTTTTACAGAGAGTGCCAGTATGGGAACACTGACATCCAGTTCCAGCATGAGACGAAAAATCGGTCCCAGTTCCAGCACTGGGCCAGTGCACATTTGGGGTCCAACATATATGTGGAGTTTGGAGTGTCAGTGTATTTGCCTTCTTTGTCTGTCCACTGTTTTAGCAAGTGTGGTGGTGAAACATGTGGAAGTAATAAGAAATAAGTAACATTTTGAGCAAGTTGTGATATAGAGAATTTGAACTTAACAATGGTGACGAATTCAAGTTGATTGATACTAATGAGTTGATTATGTCTATTGTTCTCTAGGTGCCACCAAAAACCCAGGTCCATGGAATACCCTCTGGAGGCTGTGAGAGAGGAATCCTCAAGAATGCAGGCAACAGGGGTGTGCAGGACCAAATGTGCAATTGGGCGTAAGTGGAACGATGGGGGAGGCTGAGTGCTTCATGGATGAGGTAGACTTCTACTCACAGGGTACGGTTAATGTGGAACCATGGAGGTTGTCTTGAACCTTGTGGATGTGCTGACTGAGGTAAAAGATGCGTGCATGGACACGTCCCCGTCCCCATAGCATGGGCCAGTCTTGAGGGTGCACAGCAGTGTACCTAAGGAGGCACTGGGCCTTGCTGGAATGGGGTGCAGAAGCGATGGAAATGTATACCTGTCCCATAAGGAATTTGAGCCAGGGAGGAGATGAGAGAAACATGATTTCATTTACTGACTAAGATTTTGGTTTTGAGGAGAGTGAAGCTCTTGAGATGGGGCCCAATGTTGTGGAAAGAAACTCTGGGGGTGATGCTATCGTTATGCGTCGGTTGTCAATGATGTGCCCCAGAACCCAGTTGATGGGACCTATAACCATCTTGATTAATTGGCCCCCACAACAATGGTGTTGAGGGCATCCCGTTGGGCTTTGGTGAAGAGGAGCCTACTCCAGTGGATGTAGAGAGAATGATCCCAGGCAAGCTTGTCCAGGAAGCGATGGTGTGTGTCCTGTAAGGACTCATTATGGAAGAGTTGAGTTGCAAGGTGTTCCACGGCCTAGTGGATGAACTCACAATTGGAGGGACTGAAGTCCGTGTAAAAGGGTTGGCTACATGATATGAACAGTATGTCCAAGATGATGTATGAAAAGGTGCCCAAGACATCAGGGTGCAGCTTGGGCTGGTGGAAGGCACACTTAACGTTGTTGGCATGTAAGACGATGTCAACTGTGAAGCCAATGTGCATGAGATGTGAACATGATGGTTCCAAAATGACACGGCTCCTCGCTGACCTGGGGATGGATATCATATGGTTTATGGGAAGAGAGGCCTGAGTGTACCGACGTGAAGTGCTGAAGATTTGGCAATCTTTTTTCACGAGTGCTCAAGGATGTGTAGCGGGGTAATGAATAGGTTTGGAATGAACTGGGCAAGCCAGTGAGGTAACAGAGTGATGAAGTTGTTCTGGTCCTCTTTGTTCATTGTGGCCAAGATCTGGGGCAACTTGGCATTGATGGAGGAGTGATTGAAGAGGTGCCAATGTAATAGCAAATTGGCCCAAGTGGTGGAGGTGACAAACTTAGCCAGGCAACCGGTCGTCATGACTGGGACTTACTTGGCAATGCAACCTTCCAAGGTGTTGTAATGCAGGAGTGTGGCAATGGTGATGTGGATGATGCAGTGAGGGCCTGTGTAGTTGTTGCCTAAATACCGCATCAAGCGCGTCAAGGTTGTAGTGGATAAGACATGCCACGATGGAGGTCTGCTTGAGGGGCAAGATATGGGTTTGGTCCTGCTAGGCGGGGTTGTCTATAGCCAGCAGAAGTCATAAAATCAAATATGTACAATTGACAATGCTAAGTGTACATATAAAGCATGTGTGTAACACAGAGATATGGCCTGAATGAAGGATGTGGAACCTTAGTTGGAATGTTGGCGTCGTGTCATGTCCGTGTCGTATCATTGAGACATGTCTTGTCACCATCTCGATGCCATGGCATGTCACAGTGTTTCTGATGATGTGTTGGCAACATAGCAAGTCTCACGAGTCGTGATGCCAACATATTTTCCCAGCACACTAGCTTCGCACTAGCTTTGCATAAGTTGTGTCATGTTTTTTTGCCGACGCTTGACTTAGATTGACTTGCAGTCACAATGTCGGCAACATTGAAGATGTCACCAAAAACATGACTAAGGCATGTGTTGGGATGACATGTTGCCAGCACATTAGCAACATTTCCAACTAAGTGTGGACCAAGCTAATGTCTAGGTCTGGCTCAACCAAGAATGAATGCAACAAGTCAAGCTTGCCAAAGCCTGCTGTACTGAGTACGGAGAATGAGGCAGGAGCGGAGGGATTGGCACCACATGACAATGCATGGAGGGAGACCACAGAGGGGACCCTGACACACAACCACATCACTGCTGACCACAGGATGGCAAAGGGAGATATAGAAGAACTCACCAAGACCCAGCTTGGTCCTTGATGGCCGTCTCTTGCACATCAAGAGACCAGAGCAGTCGGGTGTTTAGCCAGAAACTCGAGCCAGGTGTGTTGGACTTGAACGCATCGCAGTGGCCTTCATCAAGGCGGGCCCTTGCAGGTCTGTGTGACCCCATAGGCAATGGATATGTAGAGGTGAAGCTTGATAAGGAAATACTTTGTAGGGCCTTTGACAAGGAGTGCCAAGAGGTTGGAACAAACCTCATCAATGTTGTGCTGGGTGAAAGTGTCACCAACCCAAAACACAAGGGAGGGTTGAGCAAACTTTTGTACAGGACCAGGACATACTGACAAATGACAGTGCTGATCAGGTCAAAGGAAATGTCGGCTGTGGCATTGGATGCATGGCCAAGGAATTCTTCTCAAGTCTCATTTTCAGACAGGTGCACCATCCGGGTGGGCGGTGTCCTTGGGCTGTACTAATTTGGGGGTGTAAAAGGTGAGAACCTTGTTCCCCATGTAATAGTAGAAGCCCACAAAAACTTTTCCATCAGTGAGATCATTGATGCATTAGCAGATGCTGTTGTGAAGATCAGCATCTTCCAAGCATATTCTTTAGTGCAAAATTACCCATGGCACCTTGGTCCTTCCATGTGTGCTGCGAGGTTAGTAGGGCACTGCTAGGGCTCTACCACAATGGCAGTGAAGGACACCCGGCTCGCAAGTTGTATGGGTGCCTCAGCACCCAAGCTGTCAAGCTTGAGGGTTGTGCCCGAGGTGCCTACAGTGGCAGCTGTGTCAAATCCTTGTCAAGAGGTGCAGGGCAAGGTCAGACAAAACAAGACACCACAGTGTGGTGATTTTGAATGTGGAGATGGCGGCACGGGTACAACACAGCCTAGTGAGGCATTGAAGGCCACGAGCACCAAGACAAAAGTCCCCACAGCTGCCACATTCCTTCTGGCCATAGTGAACTGACCGGTGAATGTCGTGGTGGGGGTGAGGATGACGGTGGCAATGGATGGCGCAGAGGATTGAAGAAGTGGTGGTGCATAGTATTGAAGAAGTGATGGTGGCTGCATGGAGATGTCACTGTGGGAGCAACAGTGGGGTAACAAGGGGAGTTAGGCAGTGGTGGTAACAACAGGGAGAAACAGCGGTGGTGACAAAGGTAGCAACAATGACAACAGTTGATGGAAGCAAAGAGTGAGAGTGGTGTGAAGAGCTAGGACAGTCCCGTCTGCTTTTGATCTGCTGAGTGCACTACTCACATATGTATTGGCTGAGCTGTGAGGCATTATCGTCTTGAGCCGGTGAGTGACTGGCTCAGCAATGGTGATGCAACATGGTCTGTCCTTTGCAGCTGTCCTTCAATGCATCATCATAATCAGTGCTACATAGTTGCTTGAATATTAGTGCTTCATTGATGAATGTTACTCTATCAAGTTCTCTACTTTTGCCTAGGGACAACCTCTTCTTGGGTGACACATCAGAATAGCAAATCTCACATCCACATGATTGGATGCACAGAAAAACACCAAGACACTCACATTTGTGGCAGAACAAGTATTCTAACATGCATCCATGTTCAAGTTCGTTTTGAGAATGTGGGTTGCAGTTGTACCATACCACATCCATGTGCTGCATGCTGCCCTCTGAATTCATACCAGCTTAACCAGTTGGGTCCAACAGAGTAGTTGTTGGTTGTGGAGAAGTTTCTCAACTTTCTCAAGATAAGCTGCATACCAAAAGTTTCAGATATGGAACAGGTTGAGATGGAATGTGGTTCTGTTTCTATGCCTTCCCTCACATTTCCAGTTCCACGCTCGGTAATCTTCATGAATTGTGATAGCCTTCCCTAGCGGCTTGTCATGCTGAACAGCATTGTATAGAAATTGTCCATTAGCAAGTAGTTTTCCTGTTGGAAAAAATGGACATATATATCCAAATCAATGCAACAATTCATCCATTTAAAGGAATGTTGAAGTATGCATAGTGCAATGAGGTATTTAAACATTAGACTAGACTTCCTATTGCAATTGGTAATTCTCTGCTTCATTGATGGAGTGTCGTGTATCAACAAATTTTGTCAAATGATTGTGAATAACTTCAAGCAGACATATTGGAAACCCAGGGTCGTTCGTTGCTTCAGCCTGTACAAGCAACTTCATGCTTTCAAAGAATGTGCTTTCTAGGTTGTGAACCCTGCATACATCCATAAGTGAGGAGATTGCCTCAGATTCTCCAGAAGGGGTTTGATTGACAAGATCAAAAGTCTCTCATGTTCCACTGTCATTTGTTCTTGCTCACTCGTGGTATATTCTCTAGCAATGATGATGTGCTCTTGTTGCATTTGTTCTAACTTCATATTAATTTCATCAAGCTTTCTTTGAATTTTCATAAGTTGTTCATAATCAATGAGACATTGGCCATCATCTTCTGCAGATAATTTACAAATCTGATTGGATTCTTGTGCCTCAACTTTCTTTGGATCATATTTTTCTATCAATGTCCGGTTGATCAAACTGAGTCTCAATATTTTCATTAATGCCTTGGGGATTTACTAGCAACTGGAGATGTTCACATACAATGCCTCCACAATGAAATCTCTGCATTGCCATGGCAATGACGACATTGGAACAAAGAATATGAAACTCAAATCTATCCACATTGCCTCAGTGCAAGAGCTGGATCTTAATCACACTCATATTGGCTAATGTGTATTCTCGTTGTGTCATTAGTGTTTGCACTTTGCTGTGAAGAATCACAATACAAAACATCATCATCAATCTTGCTTGGAGTGTTTTGATGCACATACATTTGCATCAATGATCAAAGAACAATAATACCTTTGAGAATGGTTTGGTAATGGCATTGATCTAAAAATTGTTCAGTTTGGGATTGAATTAGCATCACTACAATGACATCCTGAAGAACAATCAGACGAGCACTTTCCTTGTGTTCATTAACTCCAGCAACAAGATCTTGATGATCACCTGGACAAGCACTTTCCTCATGCTTGTTGTTGGCAATAATGATACCTTGATGAATAACTAGATGAACACTTCTTACTGGACAAACAATATCCTTGTTTTTCTTAATGGCAGCAACAAGATCTTGATGATTGACTGAACAAACTTCCTCATGTTTGTTATTGGTGATAATGTTGACTTGGGAACGGGGCGGTTCTTCATTATCCTCTGTCCACTTGCTTGTTATGGTGTAGGAGAAAATTTTGAAATTCCTGATGCTCCTCTCTATGATGAAGGAATTCATCTCCATTGATATGGATGACCTTGTTGTTGGTAGATTGTCAGCTAGAAAGATAAACATTAATTTGTTTCCATTACGGAGGTGAAATGTCTTCTGTTGTAGAAGATGATCATGATTGCACAGAGGATTCACCAGAAAGGCCCCAAGATTGTTTTATTGGTGACTGCAACCAAGGAAGTAGGCTCCAATCTTTGGAAGGAAGTTGGCCAATACCTGTCAGGATACCTCTTTTGTCTTGCAGTAAGGATTGTCATGACAATTGTGCCACTTGACAATGAAAACATACATGATGAATATGAACACGCAATGCCTAGATGAACACTTTGTGTTTGCTGATGACATTTATAAGATTTTACCTAATTAAATAATGCCTATTATAACTAAGCATCATGGATAGAACAAATATGATCGTTTGGTTTGACACAATATTTCACAGTTTGATGCTTCATTTTTAGTAATTTTAGTGTTTCACAATTGAACGGTTCTTGTTTCAATGTTTCACAGTTTGTGGTTTCACATTTCGCAGTCTGTGCATTTTACAACAGAATAGTTCTTGGTTCTCTGTTTCACAGTTTGATCTAACTTCACACTTGCCTGAGTAACTTGCTTCAATTTTAAACTTACAATGCCAACAACCTGTTGCATATGGAACCACACTTCAATGAGGGGGCATTGGGGAAGTTTGAGGTATGATGCTAGGGCAGTGGCTCCTTTGTCAGAGAGGAGGTTGTTGTAGATCCAGAGTTTGCTGATGGTGCCAAACATGTCGTGGTTGGTGAGGAAGGTGGTGAGTTGCAGGTTGACAGGGTGTTGGGCGGATCAGCCTAGGAAGAGGATTTCATGGGGGTGGAGTTATGTACTGGATGGTTGGGATCAGTGGTGGTGTTGTTTGTTGCTGATGAGAGAGTTTCTGGGTTAGTTCGGAGATTTTATGCTAAGATATGAAAGTTATGTTTCCAAAACAACTCACCAGAACAAGTTTCATATTGATACTTTAAATGTTAATAAAAAGCAAGTTTCATAAGCTCATCTCATGCATATTAGTCAAGGGAGGGAAGGCAGTGTTCTTGCTTTTCAAGTAGTCTATTGTAGGTCTGAAATATTTGTCTGATCCACTATTATTTTCAAAAGAATTAGCTGATTGTGCTACCTACATAATAGTGAAAGAGGGCAAAAATATTGGCAAAAATATTGCCCTTAGTTTCAGTAGAGATATTTCAGTGACAGATCGATGAATTTGTTAGAGGTTGTTTTCCATTCAATTTGTGTGTTGTAGTAAAGCAAATAGTTATCATTCGTAGTGAAGCAATTCATCATACTGAGAAGAAATACTTCACAATAACATTTCATCATTCCTAAAATATGTTGAATGATGGCTTTTCTTCCTCCAAGACAATCAAGTCCGAGCAAATCTCTCACGAACCCTCAGCACTAGTCTTTTCTAACGTCACCACCACATGGCAACTCAAACTCCTCAATTCGCCCACACTATCCATCTTTTCATGAGTCCTCGCTTTGATATTCACCCTCCCCTCCGTAGTACGCAGCAACTTAACAATATTCTCTTTCATTCTCGGCTTAAACCCCGCGACCTTGGGCCTTTCCAAGATCAATGTCACATCCACATTTCCAATTTTATACCCGTAATACGTCATGACCTCATACGCGTGTTCCATGAATTTACTGGAATCGCATCCCCTCCACCTAGGATCCGTGTCTTGAAACACCTGGCCAATATCTGGGAGAGTTAATGCGCCGAAGATGGCATCGACTATGGAGTGGTAGATGACGTCTCCGTCGGAGTGGGCGATGACACCAAGTTGGGTGGAATAGATGGAGTTTGGAGTGCCGGTGTATTTGCCTTCTTTGTCTGTCCACTGTTTTAGGAATTGCGGTTGTGAAAAATGGGAAAGCAATTTGAAACAAATCATATTATGAGCGAGTTGTGATGTAGACGATTCGGAACTATCGAACAGTTGGTGTGAACGCCATCCCAATGCTCAAATATATGGCAACAGTATAATACATGATCAATCCATAGTTGCTCGTATCACATAAATCAAAACCTAGAACCTTGCAATAGCCAGGACTTTGGATAAAACGAACCCTGAATCAATAATTCATCGTTGACTGTGTCCTATTCCGCACACGTCCAAACATTCAAACAACACACAACGAATCACAAATCATCTCATGCACAAACCAACCTTTTGATCCTCGTGATCAATCACCACGCCACCAATAACAACCGGCTGACCAGCCTCCTCAATCGGAGCCATACGATGAATGTCAAATCCATGCCCGATGCGAAGCGGAATGGGTTCAATTTCGTAGGAGGGGCGGAGGATGGAGGAGATTTCTTCGTCGGCCGCGGAGGAGGACGAGAGCGTCGTGGACGACAGTGATCGCGGGAGGAGGCGTGATTTGTTTGGTTGCGTTATGGAGGAGACGCTGAATGCCTGACATGGGGGTGTTGATGCGAGAAAGAGAAGGACGAGGGAGAGGAGGGGATTTGTCAGCGTCATGGTTCAGGTTAATCGTCGTAACACAGGTCCTATCCGTGAGGTGAGTGACGGAAGTGATGTTTGATATCACCTCAAGCCATCAGACGGGTACAGCGGTGTATGGTACGGCATTGTACAATAGGTATTGTAACGGCAAGACAGGCAACTTTGGACTTTGGCGATAAGTATCGCCAGATGGAGTCGTCCAATGTCGTCCGATGTCGTCAGTTGACGTCACTTAAAAATATATGGTCATTTCATGCCTTCACTACTGGTCGTTAAAATGTCGTCAGGTGTCGTCACTTGGGTCGTCATTGAGTCGTCCGTGTCGTCACTTGGGTCGTCAGAAGGACTTCACGTTCGTCACTTGGGTCGTCAGAAGGACTTCAGTTTTTTTACTTAGGGTCGTCCAGTCGTCTTTGTCGTCACTTTGTTCGTCACTATCGTCAGTAGGCAGTAGAATATATACCACGTAGGAGTCGCCAGTGTCGTCCAGGAAGTTCGTCAGTGTCGTCAACGAAGGGTCGTTAAAATGTCGTTAACTGCCTTCAGTTTGGTCGTCACTGTGTCTTCAGTGCCGTCACTTGGTCGTCATTTTGTCTTCAGTGTCGCCACTTAGCGTCGTCATTTTGTCTTCAGTGTCGCCACATGGTGCCTTCTTTTGTCGTCACTTAGTCAGTCACATTAACGAGATAATGTAAAAGACGTCAGTTGTCTTCAGTTGTCGTCAGTTGACGTCAGTTAATCGCACAAAATCATCCACGTGGCAAACTTGCCTGTCTTGCAGGGGTCAAGAGAAAGGCTTCCCCTTTCGGGTTCGTTTACGATTTGCTGTGCCCCTTAGTCGGACACATTTGGTAAAGAGAGCTGAAGATGGAAAGGTAGACAGATGAGAGACTATGCTTTATCCTTTTTGACTTGTGTTGTACTCTGATCCACCTCAAAAAATCGTCAAACAGAACTCCATCTGTTAGGCCAAATGCTAGGGAATGTGTGATTCCTTGGGAATTGCAAAAATTTAAGCGATGAGCACTTCGAAATTAGGGAATGTTGACTTTGACTACTTTTTGCACTTTTGTAGGGAATACTTAGAACAATTCTTTGGGAATGGCCATATTAGAGTTAAAATACGGGAAATACACTAAGTTGGTAGCAGATTCCTCCAAATATGGCGGCAAAACGCATGACACCGCCCGTCGAAGTTGTAGGTATAGGTTCTAATCTCTACGTCATGTCGAATCTTTTGACACCAGTATTCTTATCATCATCTGATGCCAGAACCCCAATTCCTTGGGAATTGTGGCTTGCCTGTTCTACACCATCAGTTTTGCAGCCATTTTTCTGTTTTTCATCACGGTGCTGTGATACAGAATCATGAACTTTGCCTGTGCTGCCAAGAAGTTATGTGGGATGAAGGGCATGCCTGTGCATGACATAGGCCAATTATCTACCCTACAGCAGTACTCTAGGGTAAACTGAAAGATACCCTTAATTTCTCAGGAGATGAGGGATATCTTCCAATAATGGCAAGAACCAGCAAATAGCAAGAATAGGTTCACTACCCAGAAATACCATTTGGGAATAATGCTTTATGTCATCAACTAATGACATAAAGACATACCATATCTGTGTAGGATCCTACACAGTTTCATTTTGTGCAATGAAGCATATTTGCTTCATTGCTGCTTGTTACTAGCAGACAACTTAACTCATAAAAATCAGTCTACAACAACGTATCTACCCGTTTACTACATAATATAAAAATTACATCAAAACGGCTTAGGTCACTATCAATTGATAGCCTTCGCGCAACCAGATCGGATCGTCTGTCCGTCGCTCCACCATCCATCATCCATCAGCTGTTGTCGGTGGTTGACCATGGTAGGTTCGCCTGTCCGTCGTCCCTTGTTGCTCGAAGCCGCCCAATACACTTGGTGTGTTACACGTGGCGCAACTTGTGCTGCCTGACCCCAAGAGTAGCAATATCCACAGCTGAGCCCCGAGTCACGTACTCAGCCAGTTGAAGTGAGTTTACTCACAGGCCGGCACGTGTTTTTTAAACACGTAGCCAAGAACAATTGCCCTGAATGTCAGTGAGGACTAGATCCCACTTGACACGGGTATACTCCGCTTTGTTAGCAGAGTGCGCATTTAGCACATAGTGCACTTGCCGTAAAAAGACCACTTGTGACGTATCATACGCACTTGTGGCACGAATGCTTACGTGCCTATTAGGTAGTAGCAGCCCCTCATTAAAAATGAGGAGGCAATAAACATAAATGCCTCGGTTTATTTTTTTATCCGAAAGAGCAATATGTGTGTAGTCTATTTTTAGACCTAAAAACACGATTAGACTTAAAATTAGTCCGTACCCGTGATCACATGCAGATGCAGTGACACCACGGAGTACGTAGTACTTATAGCCTTAGGGCAGTACAAAAAAGATCTTCTAGGGCATAAAATGACCCTATGAAGAATCGTATGGCCTCTAAGGCCTAAAAAGCTTGCTCGTGACCCCCGAGAGGTTTCGGTCACTTGAAAGACTCGCGATTCCCCTGGAAGTTCGCGATTCTCAGGTTTCCAATGTGTAAGACACATCCTCAAGGGAAAATGAGCCCGCGCAGGACGTAGTCCCACGATCGCGGATCAGCCCCATTCACATGGGAGCGTCCACGGCACAGCCCATATCACAAAACGCTTCGCGACACAGCCCTCGCGATCACGACCTGAAAAAAACGACCACATATCATGTGTCCTAGACTCGCTGGGCTCAGCCCTTGCGCGCGATGGACAAGCCCAGGAGAGAACATTGTTCTACACATCACATGGGCATAGGTGCGCAATATATTGCCACATACCGGTCAGACGTCAGAGTGACGCGGAGTATTGTCTCCAAGTCCCAGGACGCATGGGGGCGCAAGAAGGACCCATAAAACGACTACGTGTCGTGCCCCAGAAACACTCCAAGCAAAATTCTCGCGAATTTCCGATTTGCGCAAGAATGCTGCATGCTTTTTGCGGTTTTGTCAGGAAACACGCAACTTGTTGATTTATTACTTAAATCCAAGCAAAAAAAGTGAGAAAAGTCCACAAAAGTGAGAATTCTTCTCATGTGGTATTCCTTTCATGCATATAAGCTACCGAGCTTGGCAAAAAAGGAAAGAAAGCTAGTTGGCTTATGAATAGCCACTGCACAACCTCTGGTCCGAGGAAAATAGAATTTAGAGCCCGAAAATATAAATTCGGAATTATTTAATTTTAAATTAAAGAGCTCGTTAGAGAAAAATCTTGATCAAAATTCTACTGTCACGTTAAAATAACCTGATATTCAAATACCTTGCTACATGTAAAAATAAAACAAAAATGCCAAGAAATCTTCTGGCATCATGAATTGTTTTCTCAAGAAGATGAACTCTTCTCCCACGTAGAGAAATGTACACATGTGCCATGCTGCACTATTAACAAGCAATGGTATCAAAAAGCAACTGGAAATCAAACCATGTTGGGTGTCGAACCCCTGACAAGGTGTTGCTACAGTAACAGTGAAAGCAAAAGGACATAGTTCCAAGCTTCCCCATGTTCCAAAATTAGGAACATCCATATGTTTTCCTTACCCAGCTAGGCAGGTGTCAAACTCTTGGCGCACGCAGGATGGGTTCTTCCTACTCAAAAGGAAGGGCAAAGTCACACGATGTTTTTTATTGCACAAGCATTAAATTCCTGTCAAAACACACTTTTCTGAGTACATATTACCCAGAGTGACTAAGCCAGCATATGACCTCAGTCTTTGACAAATGCAAGAACTGAGTTTGAATTGTTCTAGATTTTCGAACAAATAACAACATAAAATATGTTAAGATCAATTTTACCTTGCCAGTGATAATTGATGCAAAGTCTGCAAAAATCTGTGAACCAGAGTTGAAACAAAACCTGGACACAACATACCATGCACATAGCTAACCACTTAAGTGCAGGACTCTTCTTGAGCAAAAATACTCATGATCACAGAGCTAACCACTCCTGTGAAAAACTCCTCTGGGGGTTGAGTAAACTAGCAGACCTTCCAAGCTGTGTAAAAAGACACACACTTACACTACAAACTCAATTTCATACACGTTACTGAGGTTTCTCACGACAAGAGAAACTGTTTGATGAAGTTTAGTGTGTTGGAAGAACGTGCCTGTTTACCTCTATTTTTCAAAGAGGTAGGTTTACAGCCTATAAAGACAGAGCACAACCAGTCCAAAAGTCAAGTAAAAACAACGAGGACAATTTACCTTGGCGACTGGAGGGTTTCATTGACAGCCGTCGTCAGAACTGGCTGTACAACAACAGAACACCCAAACAAACATAAATTACTGTAAATCAAAAAGTGATTCTTAAAATAAGATATGGACAAAAAGTTAGCAAAACTGTCTAAACTCAAAAGAATCCTTACAGTACTGTAGATGTTGCTATGTTCAACTCTGCAAACACCATAAGACTTCATGAAAAGTCAACAAATCATAGACTAGATACTGACGCATCTAGAACCCGTTCATGCCTAGAAAATCTGAAGAAGGTTATACCTACTCAGAGCTAGCAATAACAATCATGGGTTTTCCATGTGCCTCACAAGCACATTCAATGGAGTCAATGATGGCCATACTGTTCCCAATAGAACTCATTTGGAGTAATATGATATTCTCCAAAGGCTAGCTTGAGAGACCACCTTAAACAAGGTTAGGATGGACTTACCAAGCAGCAGTAAAGGTTTGCATGACAAACCAATACACAACATCTCTGCACAAAGACAACAAGGGCTTAATAATAGACCCAAAGTCTTCGCATGGCAAAAGCACCATGCTTACAAGCAGATAGAAACTTGCTGAAACATTCGCCCATACAGGGAACTCACATGCTACTGGGTGGTCCAGTACAAGGGAGAACCTTGGGTAAGACAATATGATTGTCTCACCTCACTCACAACTGGAATTGTAGAGGAGGAGGTACACTGTACACAAAAAGAGACACATAAATGTTAGACATTTGTTACCACAACAAGTCTAGAGCAACACCAACTCAGGTTGGGTATGCTCGCATTCTAGTACAGCTTGCTGAACTTAGAGTGCATATAATACACAGAATAAGAGAAAATGAATCCTTGACCATGATTAACATCATTGGATTCAACACTGTGTCTTACTAGATTAAGGTCTCACTGAGACTCAATGACTAGTACTTGATTCTCTTGTGAGAACTTCTGATGGTTTACCTTCAGAATTATCCATGGAGAACACATATGGTGTCCATAAGGAAGGACTCTTAGAGTCACCGAAACACGTGGGTCTTTTGCTAAAGACAACGGGATGACCATAGGTAGTGCACATATGTGTTGCACAACAAACCATAAAATAAGCCTCATAATCACATGAGCACACGAACAAAAAACGATCCACAACCTCTGTTCTTGTAAAACCACAGCATATAGAATTGTGAGTATCCCTAGTTAAACAGGAATCACATCTCACACACAGGATGAGTCAAACATGAACATCTCTATTGAGAGACATGTAGCATCTTGTTGGCATGCAATGCAAAACAAATGCAACACAGGCAGCTATACACAGAAATGTAGTATTGCTTCACTAGCTTAGACAAATCCAAAGAGAAACACAACTATTACGTTGTCAACATATCATGGAAGGTTCACTTCTCCATGATGCTCGCTGTGAAGTCACAATATGGTTCCATAAACCATAAGATTATAGTCAACAACTGTCTTACAAAATATAAAACTTGGTACGCATATGCACATTTAGTTATGTTGCAATGTCATTACCACCAACAAAAGAGTTATACAGGTACAGACCTCCCCTGAGGATCCCTGCTACAAAATACAAAAGGATATCATAAACACTGAATCCGTACTCTTAATGGTACAAAAAGACATAGACGTTGACACTTGACCTTCCAATGATTATAGTCAATACATTATGTATGACTTAACATTGTTCACTTGCCGATAGCTGACCCTTTGGGCAACTATTCCCATGGATACATAGGGGTGACAGAGCAAATTGAAGGACAATATACAAACACAAAGGAATGCAGAAGATAACAAACAGAATAATCTGTACTATCAGCACCTTCGTACCTAGACCTGGTTCAATATCCACATTGTACACAAATCGTGACAATTAAGGTGCAGTTTCAACACTACACTTTCGACCATATGCATTTCATTTGGCTTCCCAGTGTAAGTCAACCAGAGTCTTCAAAAATCAAAACCCAAAAAGTGAATAATTAACTAGAGATCAAGCAGATGCTTGGCCTGCTGTACCAATCATGGTCTTGTCAGCAGCTTCTAGTGGCACAATGTTTTCCTCAACAAACACTCAAATGCCATTCACTCATACCTACTATGCAGTGCCTATTGCCTCAATGTAGTGTAGCAATCATAAGATGGAATTGTTGTTCGGCAATCCACCTTTGCACACATACAGAATCAACAGGAGACACCAGGCAACACCAAACCAACCCAACTTGCTCCTCATCAAAGTTAGGTCACATGGTCAGTGAAAGCAATGCTTAGTATACAAAGGTATTTTACCCCGCACAAATATTCAGTCTGTACAACTGTGATAATTGGACTATCACAAAAGTTATACGATAAGACAATCAGGGTTTCACGCGGATGTAAGTCATGTACATTTGGCTTAGGAGAGTACAAAAACACCAGCTTTATCACAAGCCATTCCAAATCTCCCTCTCCACAAGAACTTACACTTCATATAGTACATACAATACTATGTATGTTAAAAAGTCACAGGCAGCTTGCACATGTTTAACCTCAACCAAGAGGTTTTTCTGCAAGTCTGGCTCGTAATCGGATTTTTCCTCACAGAGGTTTTACTTTTCCGCGAGCCACGCTGATTCTCTTATCGTGGGGCGAGTGACATAGGCCCATTATCTACCCTACAGCAGTACTCTAGGGTAAACTGAAAGATACCCTAAATTTCTCAGGAGATGAGGGTTATCTTCCAATAATGGCAAGAACCAGCAAATAGCAAGAATAGGTTCACTACCCAGAAATACCATTTGGGGAATAATGCTTTATGTCATCAACTAATGACATAAAGACATACCATATCTGTGTAGGATCCTACACAGTTTCATTTTGTGCAATGAAGCATATTTGCTTCATTGCTGCTTGTTACTAGCAGACAACTTAACTCATAAAAAATCAGTCTACAACAACGTATCTACCCGTTTACTACATAATATAAAAATTACATCAAAACGGCTTAGGTCAGTGCAGTCTGGACAACATGTTGACATAGGCCAATTATCTACCTTAACTGGTAAACCCAAAAGGTTCCAGGTGGAACCTCCAATGGTCCTCTTCCCTTTGTGTAACACAAAGGAAGTACAATAGTCATAAGATATTGTTTCTGAGAAACAATATTCAAAAGACAATTTCTTTCTTGAGAAACACCCATATACATTCTAGGTGTTTCTTAGCCAAAATATCCAAGAGAGGATTTCTTTCTCAGAAACCTTCTCATGGGACAGTTCCTGTTGGCAGTTGAGAGAAAAGGAGCAGTCATGGAACTGCCCTAAAATCACCTCCAATCTCTAACAGGATCACCTGTGCTTGGTGATGCATGGATTACCTAGTGTACCATGCAATATCAATTGGATAGCTGACCCTTTGGGCAACTATTCCCATGGATACATAGGGGTGACAGAGCAAATTGAAGGACAATATACAAACACAAAGGATTGCAGAAGATAACAAACAGAATATCTGTACTATCAGCACCTTCGTACCTAGACCTGGTTCAATATCCACATTGTACACAAATTGAGACAATTAAGGTGCAGTTTCAACACTCCACTTTCGGACCATATGCATTTCATTTGGCTTCCCAGTGTAAGTCAACCAGAGTCTTCAAATATCAAAACCCAAAAGTGAATTACTATCTAGAGTTCAACATCAACCAAATCATGGAGATGCTTGGCCTGCTGTACCAATCATGGTCTTGTCAGCAGCTTCTAGTGGCACAATGTTTACCTAAACAAACACTGAGATGCCATTCACTCATACCTACTATGCAGTGCCTATCGCCTAAATGTAGTGTAGCAATCATAAGATGGAATTGTTGTTCGGCATTCCACCTTTGCACACACAGACAAAATCAATAGGAGACACCAGGCAACACCAAACCGACCCAAAATTATCCTCATAAATTTATGGTCACATGGTCCGTGGAAAGCAATGCTTTAGTAAACAAAGGTATTTTACCCCGCACAAATATTCAGTCGGTATACCAGTGATAATTGGACTATCACAGACAGTATACGATAAGACAATCAGGGTTACACGCGGAAGTAAGTCAGAATATAAGTTTGACTTAGGAGAGTACAATCAAACCAGCTTTATCATAAGCCATGACAAATCTCCCTCTCCACATGAACTTACACTTCATATACTACATAAAATAATATGTAGGTACAAATCGTCACAGGCAGCTTGCACATTTTTAACCTCAACAAGAACGGTTTTTCTGCAAGTCTGGCTCATATTCGGATTTTTCCTCACCGAGGTTTTACTTTTCCGCGAGCCACGCTAATTCTCCAATCGTGGGGCGAGTGACATAGGCCAATTATCTACCTTAACTGGTAAACCCAAAGAGGTTCCAGGTGGAACCTCCAATGGTCCTCTTCCCTTTGTGTAACACAAAGGAAGTACAATAGTCATAAGATATTGTTTCTGAGAAACAATATTCAAAAGACAATTTCTTTCTTGAGAAACACCCATATACATTCTAGGTGTTTCTTAGCCAAAATATCCAAGAGAGGATTTCTTTCTCAGAAACCTTCTCATGGGACAGTTCCTGTTGGCAGTTGAGAGAAAAGGAGCAGTCATGGAACTGCCCTAAAATCACCTCCAATCTCTAACAGGATCACCTGTGCTTGGTGATGCATGGATTACCTAGTGTACCATGCAATATCTATTTCAGTAGTGTAACTCTCATAAATAAAAATCAGTTCCCAACAACTTGTATCTATCCGTTACTACATAGTACAAACTACATTAAAGCGGCTTAGGTCACATGTCTGTATGAACTGTGCGTCTCCAATGCATGGCGGTCTTTTTGGCCACAACTATCCCGATGGTCTCCCTCAAGGCATTGATTGCGTGTTGCTGTTTGACCTAAGTCAGTTGGATGCAAAAATATTAATGTAGAAATAAAATGGTAGGATGTGTTGGTAATAGATGAATTGAAATTATGAGCTTAAAATCTACTCAAAAATGATAATTGATGATCATCAATTATCATTGGTTTAGCATGTAATTTACATGATAATTGCGCCTCTTTAGTATTGTGTCTACAGGGGTTGTACATAGCACCACTGAGCTGGCATTAGCTCCTATGTGGGATTCTACATGATCCTGGTATGCTGCCGGATCTTCAGGTGGAGCGATCAGATCTGTTCAAGTTGAACAATCAAATCTTGCAGATCTGCTCAAGTTGAACAATCAAATCTTTTTTTATTGGTCTGGCCGTCATCCGTTATTCGATTGGCCTGGCGGTCGTCCGTCATCCATTGGAGAAATTCCACGTGGCGGCAATCGTGTTACTCCTGGACAATATTATAGGTCCAGGGTTCGAACCCGGACCAAACAGCACAATATTTTTATTTGGTCCTGGGTTTGATTCCCAGGCCAGATCGCATGTTTCCGGCCACCATGGTGCTGCAGTTTTCATCTGCATCATTGCAAGACTCTACCCCGCTCGGCTTGCCGGCATATAGTTTGCGTTGGCTGTAGTCAGGGCTGTGGGGTTTGAAAATGCCTTCGCTGGGCTGTATCGCTGTGCTCCTCGGTGGTATCCTGTCGCGCTCGTCCAATTGTGTGCAAGAGTCATGAGTGATCATCATCTTCTTACCTTCTCCATTGTCAAGTAGCGGTTGTCGTTGTTCCAGCGTGTTCGGTGTGCCCGGTGTAGGTGTGGTCATGTCGTTTTGTGTCACCACCCTGTGCTGTTTGTATGTGTGCCCGTCTGCCGCTACCGGTGAAGGGACGTGGCATATCCAGTGGGGTCTGCCGCAATCCCACATCAACTGTAAGCCTCATGCCCTACGTTTCCATCGTTTGACTGGGTGGGACTGATGGTAGGCCTGGTGCTTTGTGGGCGGTTCCATAGCCAAATGTTTGTCTACTCCAGGGGCCAACAGGTTATATAATGATTGCGCAAACTCAGTTGGGATTGCTGTCGCTGGGGTGTGTCCCATTGCTGCCCTTCCATAGACACAGCCCTGACATTTGCCAAAGATGTACGAATAGAAAAGGTTATTTCTACCATTTTCCATGTACTGCGTCAGCGGAGGTGGGCTTTGTTTGGTCAGGTTTGTCGCTCGTAGCAAGTTTCAAAACTGAATGCTCCGAAAGTGGGTGACATAGGGCATCATTAACGCCTTTACTGTAGGGTGAATGTCTGACTGTCTGATCTGCACTGGTCATTTGCTTGTTGCGGATTGGGTCCGGTCAGGCTGGTTACTTTGTGGTGTTTCTCCGACACTCCAGCCGTGTTTGAGTGTGGTGGTGGTAACCCCGCAGACGGGAATTGAGCTGTGCCTCTGTACAATGAGCCCTTTCCTGTTGTTGCGACCGTTCTGTGGGTAGGCGAGTCTGCCGGTACTGGCCGCCACTTTGCTGGGAAATTTCCTATGGTGATCTCTCTGCAGGCATGGATGTCAGCCCCAATGATTTGCATCAGCAATGAGCTGGGCCACCAAACCTGGCCTGAGGCAAAGTTATTGACAGTTAACATCCGGAAAAAGTACTGTCTACTATCATTCAATATTGCCCATGTAATCTGTGTGCAGATTGTTGGGGTAAAATTCGGAGCATTGGCCGTGACGCTCTCCGAGTCCAGCATAGTGAAAAGAGCATAGCAAGTGTCAAAATAATCACATTTTTTGCCAAATAGTACCCACAGTAAAGCAAAGAAAGTGCCAACTTCTAGCTTGAGTTTGTGAAACGTGGATGCCGGCGGACGGGGGTCCCGCTTGCCCAAGAGGAGTGCTTCTGCCAGTGTGTGGTTTCTGTGTGTTGATGTGACGGCGTGGTCCTTTGAACGGATGTCTGCTGCTTTGCTCCCACTGCGTGGGCAAGAAGTTAGGATGGAGATGCCTTGTTTGGCGGTGTTGAGGTAGGCGGTGGGCATTCCAGGTCCGAACTCCACCTTTGTGATCTCATCCATGGTAGCCTTTTCGAAATATAGACTGTGGTTGAGCTATACATCCTGACGCCGCACCCACTGTCACATTTCCTCCATCAGCTGCATACACTGTGCATCTACCTCCTTGTTTTCTTTGAAGTACTGTCAAATGGGTTGTAATGATGCTTTGCTGCGTACACAACTGTAACCCTTTAGTTTAGCTAGTTGATATTCGCTAAATGGCTTCGGGGCATCGGCAGTCCGAGCCAGTTAGCTTTCGACTTCTCCTGATGCTGCCTGACTTTCCACTCGTAGCACTGCCACTACTGCTGCGGTTACCTGGGCAATGATCCCCACATCAAGCTGTCCTGGGGTCGATCCCACCGACGACATTACCTCTCCTTGCCAGTGGAGGAACGTTTTGAGGTTGTCGGGTGTTTTGACCTGAGGGCTTTCTTCGCATGCTCTTATTAACACCAATGATGTTGGGTGCGTAAGGCGGTGGATGGGAGTATGCATGCGGCTTGTCATCCTCACCACTGCCAGTGGGTCCGGTTGCTCGGGGTCCGGTGCAGGGAGGGAGGGTGCATCCGGCCCAAGGCCTTTGCTTCGCGCCGGAGTCGTTGCCGTCTGTGCAGCCAGGAGGCGTTGTTGTTGGCCTCTCGTGTGGGCGTGCGGTTGGGGCGTGTCAGCCGAGAACAGGCCGGGGTCAGGGAACGTCAATCCCTCTTCCGCGTCCTCAATATCCGCCTAGTCATCAAACTGCTCCGGGGTAGCTGTTGTCCCTCGGTCCGTCGTGGCCTCCGTGAGCTGCGAAATTGGATCAAGTTGCATTGCGTTAGCAGCAGTCCATGGGAGGGAGGGCGATGGGTTGCTGTCGTCTTTGTTCATCATGTTGAATGTTACGCAATCTATGTTTTACTTAGACAAAACAACAGCTGCATCAATCTTTGGTCATGGAGGCAGCCTCCTCTACCAACAGAATGAGCTGTAGGTGAGCAAGGCAGAGGCGGCTGCATGGATACCAACTGTCCATCATCCCAATCGATCACACGGGTACAACCATGTATGGTACAATAGGTAACAGGGGACAAGAGAAAGGCTTCCCCTTTCGGGTTTGTTTACGATTTTGCTGTGCCTGTTTGTTCGACACATTTGGTAGAGAGAGCTGAAGATGGAAAGGTAAACAGATGAGGGACAATGTTTTATATACTTCCATGTTAATGTTACCTTTGACTTGTGTTGTACTCTAATCCACCTCAAAACATCGTCAAACAGACCTCCATCTGTTAGGCCAAATGCTAGGGAATGTGTGATTCCTTGGGAATTGCAAAAATTTAAGTGATGAGCACTTCGAATCCTACGGAATGTTGACTTTGACTACTTTTTGCACTTTTGTAGGGAATACTTAGAACAATTCTTTGGGAATGGCCATATTAGAGTTAAAATATGGGAAATACACTAAGTTGGTAGCAGATTCCTCCAAATATGGTGGCAAAACGCATGACACCGTCCATTGAAGTTGTAGGTATAGGTTCTAATCTCTACGTCATGTTGAATCTTTTGACACCAGTATTCTTATCATCATCTGATGCCAGAACCCCAATTCCTTGGGAATTGTGGCTTGCCTGTTCTACACCATCAGTTTTGCAGCCATTTTTCTGTTTTTCATCACGGTGCTGTGATACAGAATCATGAACTTTGCCTGTGCTGCCAAGAAGTTATGTGGGGTGAAGGGCATGCCTGTGCAGTCTGGACAACATGTCTGTATGAACTGTGCGTCTCCAATGCATGGCGGTCTTTTTGGCCACAACTATCCCGATGGTCTCCCTCAAGGCATTGATTGCGTGCTGCTGTCTGACCTAAGTCAGTTGGATGCAAAAATATTAATGTAGAAATAAAATGGTAGGATGTGTTGGTAATAGATGAATTGAAATTATGAGCTTAAAATCTACTCAAAAATGATAATTGATGATCATCAATTATCATTGGTTTAGCATGTAATTTACATGATAATTGCGCCTCTTTAGTATTGTGTCTACAGGGGTTGTACATAGCACCACTGAGCTGGCATTAGCTCCTATGTGGGATTCTACATGATCCTGGTATGCTGCCAGGATCTTCAGGTGGAGCGATCAGATCTGTTCAAGTTGAACAATCAAATCTTTTTTTGTTGGTTTGGCCGTCATCTGTTGTTCAATCAGTCTGGCCGTTGTCTGTCATCCATTGGAGAAATTCCACGTGGCGGCAATCGTGTTACTCCTGGATAATATTATAGGTCCAGGGTTTGAACCCCGGACCAAACAGTACAATATTTTTATTTGGTCCTGGGTTTGATTCCCAGGCCAGATCGCATGTTTCAGGCCAGTGTGATCCATGGCCTATGTCACTTGCCCCCACAAATGGTGAATCAGGGTGATTGAAGAAAGAAACTCATGGGAGGGAAAAAAGGGAGAGGGGAGATGAAGTTACTACTGAAGCGTAAGACTTACATTTAGAGGGTGACATATAGTTAGTAATGTTTTTAACTTTCAAAAGAAGGTGTTACTCTCTTAATGTTTAAATGTTCTGATTTTTATCTGCATTGAATCCTTATGGTGCCATTTGTATGAACTGATGTGATAGTCCAAGGATCACATTCAAAGCAGTTTTCTGACTTGCGGAGGATACCGTCTTTCCGTAGCAGTACTTCATCACCTGTTTTCGCGCTTGGTATTGAGATTGGTCTGGAGTTGTGTGTAGTCTCCTGTTTGTTCCATTCAGCTAGGAAGGAATGTTGAAAGCATGTCCCGACTAAAAATTGCTGCTCCCTGAACAGTACATTATAGCACTTTGGATGTATGTCATATCTAGAAACCTCGTTGAGGAACTGCATTGAAATCACTCTCCCTGGGTTCCGGGAAGGGTGGGTGAAGGTTGCCAATGGGGGAATCATTATACTCGTCCACATCTGTCTTGTTCAGATGACTCATAGTTTTTATGTTATGTGGGACTTGGTCCTAAAATCTCTCTACGTGGAGGTAAGCCAATGTCAATCGACCCAAGAGATAAAAAACTACATCTACCTAAGATCTAAGTTTAAACACTAAAGATCAAAATCCTACATCCCATGTCTAAATAGAGCCTGGAAAAATGGATTCTGAACGTAAACTACCATATATCTCGGTTCATAACAGCCCACTGATATAAGATCCATTTCCCCCATTCTCGTGACATTTGTATCTTTTACCCCTTAAATTGACTCCAGACATTCTAAAACCATTTGTGATCAATTATCCTACTGGACAGCAACACGGCAATATGCATTGGTCCTTTTAAGTCCGGTCGGTTGCTGAGTTCTCTCAATTTGTTGGACAACTCACCAGCCTCATTTCACACACAACAAGCATGGGGAATTGTAGGTTCATCAAGATGAAATGGAACAGAAATTAGTGCGACATAGAGTACCAACACCAACTTTGGTAAATAGGCTGGATACTAATCTGTTTTTGTCGTGTTAGCATCTCTAGCTTCGTATAGATTATAAGTTAAACGTAAAAGTATCTTGGGCATTTTCAGGCTCTTATGAACCAAGATATATGGTACTTAACTTGACTTGCTGCTACATGGAGGATCATAATATTCCAATTGCAAAATCCTACATCCCATGTCTAAATAGAGCCTGGAAAAATGGATTCTGAACGTAAACTACCATATATCTCGGTTCATAACAGCCCACTGATATAAGATCCATTTCCCCCATTCTCGTGACATTTGTATCTTTTACCCCTTAAATTGACTCCAGACATTCTAAAACCATTTGTGATCAATTATCCTACTGGACAGCAACACGGCAATATGCATTGGTCCTTTTAAGTCCGGTCGGTTGCTGAGTTCTCTCAATTTGTTGGACAACTCACCAGCCTCATTTCACACACAACAAGCATGGGGAATTGTAGGTTCATCAAGATGAAATGGAACAGAAATTAGTGCGACATAGAGTACCAACACCAACTTTGGTAAATAGGCTGGATACTAATCTGTTTTTGTCGTGTTAGCATCTCTAGCTTCGTATAGATTATAAGTTAAACGTAAAAGTATCTTGGGCATTTTCAGGCTCTTATGAACCAAGATATATGGTACTTAACTTGACTTGCTGCTACATGGAGGATCATAATATTCCAATTGCTAATTATGCCAAGTCCTATATACCTATTGGTACAAAATAGGACAGAAATCAATTTCGTTTCTCCAAAACAGTGGAGGAGTACTACCAACAAATGGGACGAGCAAGTCGAGACAGACTGTTTGGGGAATGCATCCTTGATTGTGATATGAATGATTTCAATAAGTACAAGGGTGGATTTTATCTTGATGAATTGAGAGGGGAGGCAAAGGAGGCAACAATGAAGTCAAGGGATGCATTGCAGGACTTTGGAGGAGTGCGCCGATGGGCTTTGTTGAGGAGGTGCCGAGCTTTGGGAAGTTGTGCGGGACCTGTGATGTTTGTTTGTTTAGGGAGGTGCTGTTGGCTGCTACATTATTGCCAAATCAAGTGAGTCTGACGAATGTTGCATCTTGTTGTGTTGATCTTTTTTATTGTGCGAACTGATCACTTTTCATCACATAATCATGGACAATTATAGAAGAAGTTATCAGCGGTGACAATGTCAAAGCATACACGCATTATCCCTCAGCAGTTGATTCTATGAGAGACCTTGAGTTTGAGAAGAAGAGAATGAAAAAGGAAAATATCTTTGGCTTTCCTAGGAACTTATTCCTACAATGATCGATTCTGGCTTTTTGAAGCAAGACTTGGTTCACAGCAACAAAACCTACATCATAGATTCATGTCGTAGTTTGTAGACTGATTTTTATGTCTTGTTCTTTTGCAGGACCTATCCATATTAGGAATTTCTTACTTCATTGGCATGCATTGAACTCTCACAGAAGCCCTACACTGATTATGGCCCAGGTTCCAACACAGCTGCTGTACTTGAAGACTAGGATTGTCCTATTCAGAGTCCGGGCCGGCAAGATGTATCTCAATGAAGTGAAGGAGCAATGGAAGGCAGAATCAAATAAACAAATTGGTAGTTTTGATGAAAAATGAAATTATGATTATTATGATTCTACAGTAAAATTCATGCAAAAATCAACAAAAAGGATGTAAGCCTTAACAAAAGAGTCTCGCCGAGTGGCGAGACAAAGACAGGAATGGAAGAATTTGGGTGTCAGAACAAACTCTGGATTCCGATGAATTGAATGGTTCAGCGTGAAGACAGGACAAAGGACAGAAACAGATATGCCAAATGACAAGAAAGAGACAAGAAACCAGAAAGCCAAAACGTACCATTTGGGCACAGCCTTCTCAATACTACCCCTCAACACTCCCTCTTGAGGTTTACAGTGGGTTACCAACCCATCAGTAAATGTTGCAAATGAACAAAAGAAGCAAGAGGTAATCCTTTGGTAAAGAGATCACCAAGTTGATACTTCCTGTCAATCTTGACAAGAGTGATGCAATAAGACAGGTCCACCACTTTCTCACAGAACCATTGGTACTTGATGGCATAGTGTTTGGAGCAGGGAGTCATGTGGCAAGGCTCCAAATGTGCAAGAGTTGGAGGTAAAGGAGGCATTAAGGCAACAGCAGCGTTGAGTTCACGTATAAGGAGAATGAGGTCTTTGCATGCCATGCTGAGGGCAACATACTCAGCCTCCATGGTAGAAAGGGCAATCTCAGCCTGGAGAGGAGAGCGCCAAAGGACGGGACAACCAAAGGCCAGGATGACATATCCAGTGCAACTGAAGGCGCGTTAGGGGTCTAGGGAGTCCTCATGTCAATAGAGACCAGCAAAGTCAGCATCAGGGTAACAATCCACACAAGGTTGCGACAATGGGGACATGATAAGCCCTTTGTCCATGGTCCCTTTGAGATACCACCCAATGCAGATGAGGGCCAATTTGTGGGGGTAAATGGGATGGAAGGTATACCACGTACACTGATGCATGGCAAAGGGCGCGAATGGCCACTAAGGTTACTGCATAGATAAAGGAGCCAGAAGCCATATTGCCAACAGCATCGTTAGGAAGAGGTGATGTCTCATCAGGAGTGTCAGTGTGCGTGGAGAGGCTGTTACACAGACCTATGGCTTCAATGATTCATTTAGTGACAACTTGGAGGGGAGTAATCTGGGGACCAGATGCGGTGGAGGTTAGTACAATGTCCACATCAAGAAAGCCTTCTGCAGTGCGGTCATGATGAATACAAATACCAGCCATCTGGAGGCAGGAATGTGAGTATCAATCTCGGAATTGGCCTTGGCATAGATGATGAGGTATCCACTTAGACCACCACCACCACGGATTTCCCAACAAAGAGGCAAGGATCAGGCTTGGAAGGCCGTAACCCTTGGGCGCCAAGGTAGTCAGACAAGTAATTGGAAAAGTTCCGGGGAGATTGGCGAAGGCCATAGACAGATTTCTTGAGTTTCACGACCAGATCACTGTCATGTTGGAAAACCGCTGGTTGACACACGTATATGTGTTTTCCAGGACCGATAGGGGCATGAACAAATGCCGCTGTGATATCAGCAGGGGCAGACATGAGATTCATGTGAGTAGCCAACACCATCATAGACCGGATGGTGATCCATTGGACAACTGCAGCCCAGGTTTCAAAGAAGTCAACACCTTCCACTTGCCTGTTGCCATGTATGCAGAAACAAGCTGTGAACAACTTAACAAGGCCGTTGGGGAATCGTTTGAGGCAAAAGGCCCATGTGCTGGGAAGAAAGTGCATCCAGGGTTTGCGGGGTACAAGCTCCCATGCTTGCAAATTGGATTCCATGGTTGTCAACTCAGACTCCATAGCATCCCACCATTTTTCAGCATGAGGACTGTAGATTGCTTGAGTGTATATGCAACTGTTGGCGGCATTTGTTGCGGACTTATCAGAGAGGATGTGGGACTGAACATTGGTGAAGGTGAAGGACCCTACTTTGTCACATAGATCTGGTTGGAGGTAGGCATAAAGTGCTGAAAGGGAGACATTGCTGATCGTAGAACCATAGTCTCACCAAGTGCCCTGAAGGAGTGATAGTTCTGAAAGGAGTCCATGGTGAACCCAAGCAGTACCATAGGGAGGTGCTTGACCTGTACCAGCATTAGTAATGCCAGGTGGTGGCTGGGCCCAAGAGGGAGCCAAAGCAAGGGCATACTGTGGAAAAGCCAGTAGCAAAGGAAAGATGGTCTTCCATTGACCATGGGCATAGCGGCGGTCGAGAGCAGGGCCGTCTTTCCAAGCACCGCCACAATTCCTTGAGGGAAAACAAGGGGGGGAGAAGGGTTGGACAAAAGGATATGATCTCCCTATAAATCATAAGGAACACTGAAACAACTGGAACATCATTGGCAGATGGTGGAAGAGGTGGTACTGAGTCTGGTGGCATGGCAGCAGCAGGAACTCCCTCGGGTGGTAATGGGTCTGGTGGCATGGTAGCAGCAGGATCTCCCTCTGGAACAGGAAGGAGGGTAGGGTCAGAAGGTGAATGGAGGCATTGAGTGAGCTGAAGGAGATCATGTTGGTGTGCATGCAGACAGTGCTCCAGATCAGTCGGTGATAGCCAGTGGTCCTCAAGAGGAATGCCTGCAAACAGGAAACTCCAAAAATGCCGCAAGAAGGAGCAGCTCTGGTGAAAGGAGATAAAGGATAAGTGAAGGAGTGAAGCACATGGATTGACAACTAAGGAACACCACAATGAGCTTGATATCTGCTGCATCACCAAATCCATTCATTGCCAGCGTGGAGTACAAAGCAAATACCAGAGCAGAAGATCCACCAACCCAGAAGCACCCAAAATGGGAGAGAAGCATGAGAATACAAAATAGCATGCCACCAAATCAACCATTCAGATGCCAACGGTACTATTCAAGAAAAAGTGGAGAAGCCCAAGAGTAATGGTACCAAAGGGGATGAAGAAACCAGGATGGGTGACCCTTGTTATTACTGTACCAGTTGAGTACCATGGGAATGGAATGCCAAGAAATACCAATGAGCAAACAGACCAGGACCAAACACGCCAGTAGGCCAAGGTGATACCAAAACAGACCCACAACAGGAGGCATGAGAACAAGAAAGCACAAGGATCTGAGAAGAAGAAAGCAGTGTTGAACTGGCAGGTCTGGTAGGAGAGGAGGACGAATTGGATGGGTTGGACAACCATCAGCGGTCTGCCAGGGCAGTCTTAAGCACATAAGGATGGAGATCGTGAAAGGAAGAGAAAGAAAGGTGCGAGTTGTTGATGCCAGAGAGCTACCAATGTAACAAGACCAAAGGTGGAGAGGGCACTAAGCCAAGGAATTCAGAACTTTTTGGAGGAGGATTGGCAATTACCTAGACTGAATGATAGGCAGCCTACCAGTTTAAAAGCTGGTCAAGTCCAATGGCTGCTAAAGCTGGAGCAGCAGAGTAATCCAAAACTGTATCATCAGGTGTGTCACCAACTGCAGAAGTCTCATAAGTCTGGGTGGCTCATCCTCATCATCAGGGGCAAGGGCAGAATCTACAAGGTTGGCAAAGAGATCAGCGTCACAGTCTCCCTCATTCTCAAGGAGAGCTTGGTGGACACTGTATAGGAAACTACCCTTACTTGCTTTCTTGAAATATGGCCCTGTGCAATCAAAGGAGCGGACAGACCCTGTTGGTTTGGCGGAAAGCTGTTGAGATGAGCTGGGCTTGTGGACATAAGGGTGGTAGCAAATCTCAGGGTTGTCATGATATTTGGTGGGATGGGATTCCAATGTTGCCAAGAATGGGAGCTTGAGATGTAGAGCCGCAAGATGAAGGAGAAGAGGAGGTAGAGACAGCCTTGAAGGTACTGTCAGGGTGAGTGGTACCCGACCACGCCTTGGAGGCCTTGAGCAAATCATACTTGGATTCCAACTTGGAGTCAAAGAAATGAGCCGGACTAGAATGTCAAGTGGTTTGCAAAGAGACCACTCCTCTACATATGAGTGGAAAGGAAACCCAACTGGGAGCAACAGATTGACCGAAACTCCTCATTCCCACATGCCGACATGCCACAGAGATAGTGGTGGAGGAGATTGGTTGGTAGGTCTGACCTGGAGAGCATCTTGCCAGCAGCCTGGAAACAGGAAGAACCCAGGGATGTGATTTCACCTGGGATCCTGTCACCGCAAAAACTGGTAATACAATCTTGAAGAACTTAGTGTTTTCAAAGGTCTTGGCTTCCAACTTGTCCACAAGGAGTTCAAAAAGAGTGAGCCTGCCTTGTTGTGTCTTAGGAAGGATGTCAAAGGACTGCTTGATTTGTACCAACACAGTAGGTACAGTGGAGAGCTCAAGGATTTGAATGGCTCAATCACAACTCTTGATATCAATGTCACTGCGCCACTTGTTGACAAAGGCTTGATATTTTAGAACAGCCCCAAGTGGGATGGTCTTGTACTGGGTCAGAAGGTCGATGTGGGGGGAACTTGCAACAGCAATGTGATTGTGAAAATCAGAGAGAGATGGGATGTGGAAAATGTAAGCCACATCACCATCACCCTATTGGCACCAAGAACAAAACTTATCTAGCATGGTCTGCTGAGCCAGTACCATTGTGCCAAGATCTTCTGAAGCACCATGGGAGTCAAGCTTGGAAAAGTCCATGGGTGAGAACTTTGGCTCGATCCCCACACATGAACGGTAAAGGATCTTGCACTGAACAAGCCGCATGGAGGAAACCAATGACAGTTTCCACAGATGAACGAGGAGACGTTGACCTAAGCCAGAAAGTATTAAAAAAATCTTGTTGTAGACTTTGCTGACTTTGTTTTTTATGAGCTTAATACTACTGTACAACTGATGAATGAGATACTAGTTATCTCATGCATAAAAAACACAAATAATCATGGGAGAGATTGGCAGTGATTTGTGGCAGTTCCATGACTGGCTCATATTCAACTGCCCAAAGGAACTGTCCCATGGGAAGGTTCCTGAGAAGGAAATCCTCCATTGGATATTCAACCTAAGAAAACACCTACAATGTGTATGGTGGAGTTCTAGGAAGGAAAATCCTATTTGGATATGATTTCTGAGAAACTCATATCTTATGACTTTTGAGTCCTTCCTCTGTATCAAACAATGTGAAGGAGACTTATGGAGTTCCAGCTGGAAGCTCCAGATTCTTGGCCTATGTCACTCGCCCCCACGAATGGAGGGTCAGGTGAGGTGTGAAAAAACCTTTTCTTTGGAAAGGAAAAATGGGGAGGCCTGTTTTGTGAGCGGAAGACACTTGTTTTGTGTACCAATTTATACTGGTGATACAAGACTTTCCTGGCTGAGTAGTGACTACAAAGCATTATTTCAAGCGTAAGTGTTAGTGGAGAGAGGAGTAAGAGTGATTCACTGACATGTTCTTTATTTTAAGTGTCTGTAGTGTCAAAGTATGGTGTTACTCTCCTAATGTTTAATCTTTCTGATTTTGTTCCTTGGTGAACCCTGATAGTACCATTCGTATGGACTGTCGATATAGTCCACGTATTTTTTGGTATTTGCTTTCTGATTTGCGGAGGATACCTTCTTTGCGAAGAAGTACTCTATCACCAATTTTATAATCCCAATCGGCCGAGACTTGTTTTCACGTTCGGTGTTGCGATCGGTTTGGCGTTGCCTATGGTCTCCTATTTTGTTCCAGTCAGCTAGGAAGGGAATGTCAAACAGCATGTCCCTGCCAAATATTGCTGCACCTGGAGGGCTTTGAGTACCGTGTGGTATGTGGAGCGAGCGGCCCATGCAGCATCTGTGAGGAAGTCTGCTATGTCACTAGGAGCCACTGTATTGGCCATGTCTAATTCAGCGGTGCGGACATTGTCATGATTACTTGATGCATCCGTTCTAGTATTGCGTTTGCTTGGGGTTCTTGATGCTGGTTGGCTTACGCTTGATACCGTATGAATCACATAGGGTTTGAAATTGAGCTTGAACTTCGCTTCCATTGTCGTAAATGATTACTTGACAACGTGGGTAGCGGCTAAACCAGATCTTGTTTACTAAAGAGCCAACTTGTGCTGATGATTTATCAAAGTATGCTTCTTTAGGTTTATTATGTGTGTTAGTACCCTTGAGGCCCTTTTACCCTTGGGAGTAACAGAATTGAATTCAGTTACCGGTAGTTCCACAATTTCGAACCAACTGGTAGCTGGATCTATCATTGTGACACACATAAAGTCAATTTCAGTGCCGTCTTTGCCCTTGAGAGTGTATGGTCGATTAGGTCCACACATAGTACCTCCCAGGGGTTTGATACAACCAATTTTGTAGGCAATTTACCGTACTTATGTTGGCGTCGTTTGTTGACTTGGCATTTATGACAATTTTTGACAAAGGTGCGGACAGAGTGTCTCAAACCTTTCCAATACATCGCAGCGCGAAGAGTTTCTTCGAGACGGGTTGTCCCTGGATGCTGCAGGTAGTGATGGTACCACTGTACTGCTCGCTGCTGGAGTTCCTGTGGGATGACAAGTTTGCCATCTTTGCACAGTACTTGAACATTTTCTACCAGCTGAGGTTTGTATGCCTCCAGCAGGCTGAGTTTGTCCAGCATTTTATCCGTTTGTTGAGCTGCGGCAATCTCCCGAACTGTCAGGGGATAGATCGCATTCTCTTCGCTGCGGTTAGCAAACACAAAGTTCATGAGGTCTGAGTGTTGTGCTGGGGATGGGTCCTCTTCTGATTGCATAGTGTAATAACACCAGCATTTGGTGAAGGTCATCCAGTTTTCCTTGGCGTCCTTTGTTGGACCAAAGTCAAGGCGTGAAATCGCATCCGCAACTGTGTTGTGGATTCCTTTGATATACACGATTTCAGGACCATATTCCTCTAGTAATAAACGCCAACGGTAAACCCTGTCACAGGTTAAACCGAGTGCATCTTGCATGAGGTTCTTGTGGTCTGTGTAGACTACAATAGGCTGGCCCCACAGCATTCCTTTGAATTCTTTGAGTGTTTCAACAATGGCTAGAAGTTCAATTTCGGTTACGCTGTATTTTTGCTGACAGACAGAGAGTTTTCTGCTGAAAAATGCAATTGGCGGTTGTTCTGAGTAATGACGGCTCCAAGTTGTCTCTTGGATCCATCAGTATAGATCTCAAACCCTTTTGAGTAATCAGGGTAGGCCAAGGACACATCTTTGGCGATAGTGGCCTTTACGTCATCGAATGCTTTTTGATGTTCCTCAGTCCATTTCAGGGTTTCTTTTTAACCTTGAGAAGTTTGGATTGTTTGGTATGACCACACTCGCCTACGAGGCTTGTGAGTGGGGCAAGCATTTTGCTGCGCCGTGCCCAAAGATCTCGATAGTATTGGACCATGCCAAGAAATCTACGGAGGTCTTTGACATTTTTGGCGGTGTCAGTGCAAGTATCGACTGTACCTTCTTGGGTTGTGGTTTAATTCCCTCTCGTGAGAGGATGTACCCAAGATATTCTGTTTCAATGGCACAGAAGTTTGATTTGCGAGCATTTACTTTTAGGTTCGCATCTTGCAGTCTGGAGAGGACCAATTCCAATTTAGCCAGGTGGTCTTCCAGGGTTCCCTTGGTGATACATAGTAGATCATCAATGTAAGCTCTTACGAACTCAAGGGTGGCCATTAGTTCCGTCATTTTCGATTGAAATATGTCCGGAGAACCAGCAATTCCCATTGGTAACCTGAGGTAAGAGTACTTACCCCATGGAAATATAATGGTGCAGATCTTGGATGCATCTGGATCCAACCTAATGGTGTAGTAGCCCATGTTTAAATCAAGGGCTGTGGCAAAAGTGAAACCTTCTAACTCTTGCATGACTGTACTAATTTTAGGTAACGGGAATGGTTTTCTAACTATCCTTTTGTTTACTTCTCTAAAATCACTTAGGAAGCGTACAGTCTGATCTTTTTGGTACTATGAACGATGGTGAAGCCCATTCAGATGCGGGCTGCCACTGTAGTACCCCTAGGTCACATAGTCTTTTGAGCTCTTTCATGAGAGTCTCTTTTACTGAATGTGGCACTGGGTAGGCTCTGCCATGGTACGGTTTTGCACCTTCCTTCAGTTCGAAGGAGACAGGCTCAGTATTCCAATCACCTAGTGTACCATCAAAGAGGTCCTCGTATTTACGGAGGAGCTCCAACAACTTATTTTGATCTTGTAGACTAAGGTGAGGACAATTGTTGTCAACAACTGATTGGAGGTCTGCTTTTTCATATTTTGCATCTAAGATGTGAACTGCACGCTGAGTGGCTTCCTCAGTACTACGTGGTTCATGAATCATGCTGTGGTTAACTGACCAAGCTTTTTCAATCTTAGAGCTAGTTGACAGACTGTTGATGTCTCTCATCGGCAAGATGATCTCATCAATGGTAATATCCTTTGTTCGAAAATCTAGAACAATTCCAAGCTCTCTTAGTGTTTTTACACCTAAGATGAGGTCAAACGCTGGCTTAGCCATCTTTTTACCATCATACTCCACAACATCAGGTTTAACTGTGTATTCCTTGCTGTTGGAGTACTCTAGGAATTTTAGAGTAACTTCGCCTCTTCCTTTGGTTTGGAAGCACCCATTCGACGTGTGCCAAGACTTTGACACCTGCCTAGTCAAGTAGGGAAAACGCTTGGTGGTTCCTTTTTCATGGAACATGAGGTCACCATCGGAACCAGTGTCCAATAGTACTCTCAAGAAGTTGTTTTTGCGACTCCTGGACAAGTGTTTGAGTTTTGTCGAGGACTGACTTCCAGTCGCTAATTTTTGTACAGCTAGTACTGCTGTTACTGAGTCCATTGATTTTTGTGGGTTAGATGGCTCAATTGACTTTGATTTATGTAGGGTGTCCCTCACTGAGTTGGGATCTACATCAAAGTTAGTGGACAAGTTCGAGGTGTCTTTGAGATTTTTCAAAGTTACGTCCACTAAGGGACTCGAATAATCCGGAATTAAAATTTTGTCATTTAATTCTAATTTTTGGTTACTGGTAGTTTTTATCGGACCAGGGGTAGTGTAATTGGCTAACTCGTGGCTAGTTTTAATTTTCTTACAACTATTTTCATTTTCCCCGGTACTACCCGACCCAACACTTCAGGATGAGTCGGAATCGCTGTCACTTTCTTCGCGACGGCGACGTTTCTTGCCTTTTTGTTGGCTTTCTTGAGAGACTTCTCAAGTTTCTCCATGCAAGCCAAGACCTGGGCGTAGGACTTCTTGGGCGACTGTCTTCGCGGGACTTTCGTGCAGCTTGCCCGAAAGTACCTCGCGTAGGAGTTCCGTCTTTGTTGTAACGGCGACACTCCGCGGTGTTATGCGTGGTGTGTGCGCCCCATGCTTTTTGCATAGCTCGCAGTTCTTGTCTCACGGCGTATACTCCGTGCATGCTTGCTTGGGCTTCTTGGGAATTCGTGCGCCTAGCGCAAACTTCTTGGAGGGCTGTTCAGCTCCTTGGGCCTTTGCAGGCTTAGAAGACGACTGCCTCTCATCCACTGGGTGCGCCACCTCAATTCGCTCAAGAATGAGCAATAGAGGCTTAACCCCTCGGGATAGCACTTCTCAAGCAAGTGGTACTGGTCCTGCCACTTCAACGGACACATGCGCAAGATATGGCATGCAAGTTCCGCGTCAGTGAAGGAGTAGACCTGTTGGGTCATCGTATCTTGCGCTCGGGCTGTAATACAAACACGGGAGGTCTTCCGCGTAGTTGTTCAGCTGCATCACGCGCTGCACAAACTGACGCACCCGAACCTTGTTGGGCTTCTTGAGGCAATTTGAAATATAGAATTTCAAATTTTTGCCTGCGTCATGTGCTAAACACGATTGGAGGTGGAGTAACTGGCACCTCCTGAATGACTCGGACGTCTTGCCCGGTGACTTCTTCCTTTCGACTCGAAGATGTCGTGAAAGGGACTTGACTCTGTCTGCTCCTTGACAATTAAGTCCCAGGGCTGACGTGCCTCCTCAGTGAGAAGGTTGGCGTGAGAGTTGAAAAACTTCTAGGGCCGAGTCGGTCATTTTTGTCCTTAAGGCGAGCATGTCGGCCTTTAGGGAGAGTCACTCTGCGGTCTTTTTCTCCTTCTCAGTCTTGCTGAGGGGGTCATCGGCAAGTTCACATGAGAACAGCCTTTCAATCACCTTTTGTCGACTCATATGCCCTTTCGGCATCATCGCAGGCGGGAATTAGCCAGACATTCTTGAGAGGGCTGCTCTGAGACTTGCTCCAAGGAAAAGGGCCTTGTAGGAGCTTCGTGGCGGTTCGCACTCAAAGGAGACACAATTGGCACGAATCTTGTTGGCGGCGGGATCACGTAGCTCAGACGTGGTGCTACTATTTACCGGCGCACGAAAGACGGTGGCTCGATGGGCGAACACGTGGATGCTGAACGCTGGACTGGCGGAGGACAGACGCGACGGTGTTGAACGGACGGTGGCCGGCTCGATGGTGACAGTCGGTCGAAGGACAGTGCGGCGATGGACAGACGGTCCAAAAAAATTTCGCTCGAGTAGGTTATCAATTGATAGTGACCTAAGCCAGAAAGTATTAAAAAATCTTGTTGTAGACTTTGCTGACTTTGTTTTTATGAGCTTAATACTACTGTACAACTGATGAATGAGATACTAGTTATCTCATGCATAAAAACACAAATAATCATGGGAGAGATTGGCAGTGATTTGTGGCAGTTCCATGACTGGCTCATATTCAACTGCCCAAAGGAACTGTCCCATGGGAAGGTTCCTGAGAAGGAAATCCTCCATTGGATATTCAACCTAAGCAAACACCTACAATGTGTATGGTGGAGTTCTAGGAAGGAAAATCCTATTTGGATATGATTTCTGAGAATCTCATATCTTATGACTTTTGAGTCCTTCCTCTGTATCAAACAATGTGAAGGAGACTTATGGAGTTCCAGCTGAAAGCTCCAGATTCTTGGCCTATGTCAGACGTGCACAAAGCCATGTCAACAATGGCAGTAGTGTGTGCACTGGGAGAGGGGACGTTTGAAAGGAGACAGAAGGAGCTTGCTGGGTTGTGAGCAGGGCCAAGGTCACTGCAGCAGCAACAATCCGAGCAGGAGAATCATGGTTGTCAGGGATATGCCACCATCATCATGTGAGGTCGACGTGGCCCTCCACGATGAAGGCCAATTGCAGTGGTATAGGACCAGTTCATCAAAGGTTGGATTTGAATCTTTGGTAAAGAAAGGTGGTGAAGGTGCGGTGGAGTTCGTTGTCTTGGGAAAAGGGAGAACATGGATGATGTGAGATAAACACCCGACAATCAGCCAAAAGAGAAGACAGCACCACACGTAGTCAGGAGCTTAATAAGGGCATGCCAATGGAGGCAGTTGACACTTGGCGGCACAACAAATTGCTTGTATAACCACACAAGAAGAGGCGACTGGGAGGAGGAGCATGATCCAGTGGAGGAAGAGGGCCCAGCAGCAACGCAGGCACAGGAGAAGACACCACAATCCACCATAGGTCATCAATGCATGGAGAAGTCTTGTGAGGAGGAATAATGGGACAAAGAGTCAAGGTAGGTCCATGCTATTGATGGCAATGAAAGAGGGTCGAGGTGGACGACAGCCACTGGCTTGATGAAAGAAAGATGAAGGGTGAGGTGGAACAACAGCCACCTGCTTGAAGTAAAAGGATCAAGGTGGATCAAAGCCACTGGCTCAATGGAGAGAAGCTTGAGGTGGAGAGACGGCCACCGGCTTGACGCAAGACAATTGAGGTGGATCAAAGCCACAGGCTCAAAAGAGAGAGAGAGTTGAGGTGGATCAACGCCACTGGCTCGACAAGAGCACTTGAGGATGCACTGGCCCAAGACAGAACAACAAATACGGTTGAAACAATGCTCAAGCGAGAAGGGGCATCATAACCTGTTAGAGTCTGGGTCGGCGAGACGTACCTTGATGAAGTGAAAGAGCAACGGAAGGCAGAATCAAATTAACAAATTGGTAGTTTTGATGAAAAGTGAAATGATGATTTGATTCTGCCGTAGAAACTCATGCAACAATCAACAAAAAGCAGGTAAGCCTTCACAAAAGAGTCTCGAAGAGTTGCAAGACAAAGACAGGGATGGAAGAATTTGGGTGTCAGAACAAACTCTGGATTCCGATGGATTGAGTGGTTCAGCAGGAAGACCGGACAAAGGACAGAAAATCTATATGCAAAATGACAAGAAAGAGACAAGAAACCAGAAAGCCGAAATGTACCTAGGGACAGACAGCCTTCTCAATACTACCCCTCAACATGCTTCCTGTGCCTCCCTTTATTCGTGAGTTGGAGGTCAAGGAAGCAGAAAAGAGAAAGCAAGCCTTTGCCGAGCTCGAAGCAGCAGGGGTCGATTTGCAGCAAATACCCAGAGAGCTGGGGGCAGGCAATGGAGAAGGTGTCGCGGTTTTTAAACATAGGCATTCTTATGTGAATAGGCAGGAAAAGAGTGGCTGTACGAAGTTTGTCAAACAGATGGATGATTTGAAGGTAAGGATTATTGCGTCGGAGCGTTTCCAAATTGCTCCTGCATCCATGATGGAGGAGCATCTGGTATGTAAAGTGCCTGTGCCACTGCTAGCCTGCAATCCGTACAGATAGAAGAAGACTCCCTTGTTACAGCTGGGGTTTGTAGAAATGGTATTGAGGAATTAACAAAGGTCTTGGGTGAATGGCCAGAGATGGTGAACGAAAGTAAAACAAATTGTTCTGTTGCTAGGGAGCAACATTAAGAAAAGGCTTTACACATGTTATTCAAGCCTGGAGAAGTACAAACTCTGACCAAACCATGGCGGTTTGCAAATTACAAACCAAATAAAAAGACTGGAAAGGTGGTTTGGGAAGTGTCATACCTCAGATTAGAGAAAGGCGAGCATCCTCAGACTATTGCCGTGAAGCAAGACATGGCAAAGCGATACGAGTATCCACCGTGATCGATCATACACTTGAGGCATTGCCTCAGGGCCGTCCCGTGGACTTGCATTGATTGGCCTCCTGCACTGGTGGAATGGAATCTTTCGCGGGATCCTTCTCTTTGCGACTTCTTTCGATCAACTCTGCTTTTGTCAGCTTTTTGTTCTTTTGGGAGCAGACAAGAACGTGCTCTACGGTTCCAATCTTCGAGTTGAAGAAAGCGAGCAATCTACGTGCAACGGATCCGAAACAGCATGCGACAATGCAATAAGACAAGGTGTTGACAGTGACGGCGTTCTCAAAAACAAGACGCACAAGTCGGATGAATTCTTCAGGAGAGTCCAGTTCCCCGCTCTCGAGTCGGGAGTTGATGGTGCCCAGATCCATGGGTTTTTTTATTATGTCAGAGTAATTTGAAAATTCAAGGCCTTTGGGATCAAAGGGTATGGCAAACATCGAATTGACATCCTTGCCCTGAAGATCTCTCAGGATCTGTCGACATTTCTCCATCAAAGATACGGTAGCAGGTGGAATATGCTCAGGCTCAGCCAGGACAAGAGGGTTAGGATGCATGCGATAAAGGACGAGAGGACCACTGGTTGTTGTGTGAAGAATGAGTGTCCCGACAATGTCATAAAACCCCATGTTGTTTTTTCCCTTGCCGTAAACATTATAACTACCCGAAGTATTTTTGACAAACTTGAGAACGATCTGATCATCTCGAACAGTTGTCTTCAATATCCCCTTTCTCATTTTGGAATGATCCCATGTACCTAACAGAATCAATGGGGAACGTTTCATAATTGAGCATAGTTGGAACGCCACTATCCGGAATGTTTATCCTCCTGTCGTCGTGATCCGTCGCACCTACCCTGTCCATGCGTTCTAGCATCGTCTTCGCATCTTCGGCGGCAATGTCGGGAAGGATGTCAAAATGGCAACAGCTTGTTGCCGTCCCACTCAATAACTGCTCAAAGGTTATCGCCCAATTTCCGGAGAAGAAATGATGACCGTCATCGGTTATCTTGAAAATGCCCTCTGAGACAGCACCGTAGGTCAGTGGAGCTTGAACTACTGGAACCAACTCCGACCCATCAGGTGCTTCTACGTCATCAAACGAGAGTTGTAGGCCTCCCATCGGTGGTATGGGCGGCAATGCCGCTTTCTTATCTCGGCTTGCATTCAAAAGACCAGGGGCTGGAGTAGTTGTTGTCAATGTCGTCAGTCTGCTCTTCTTATTCGACATCTTAAATTTGCGAGGTTGAAAATGACGAAAGAGGGTAATTATTCCCTCGGAATCCAAAGTTCCACTAATCGTATATTCTCCATAAATATTACTCCCTTTCCCCTCCACGTTGTGGTAACCCTCACTATTCTCAATGAACTTCAACATAACATCCCGTTCACAAATTTTGGTCGTCGTATTAGACCCATCCTCAGCGCTGACGTAAAACCATCCGGTGTACTTCCCCGACTTGGGGAATACGGTCGATTCCCCCGAACATTTGTGTTCGTAGTCAAATTCATTGCACAATGCCTTGGTATTGTCAGGATCATCAAGGTTGTGATTTAGCCCCGTGGCCCATATGCCAGTGATTTTGTGTATAACGTCCCTGAGGCCGAGCGACAAATTTTCCGAGGTGTTGCGTGATAATTTTCCTCGGAGGCAGACTAAGTTGATGGGGGGGAGGACGGTAGGAGGAGGCGGTTTTACAGATGTCGCCTCCTCCCTCGGTTCTGCCTCAATTGCTGACGATTTCTTCCTACTCGTTAACTTCTCCGACTCTGCCGATGATTGTTGCTGTTGCGCGGGGGGGTGCGTGGTAACAGTGTAGATCTTCTTCAGTCTCACACGATACCTCGGGTCATCCTTCATCTTGCTTTTGGTGGCGGTTCCCACTAATTCAAATTTGCCTAAAACATTGACGCCCTTTCCTTTAACAGAGAAAACGCCAGGCCCGGCCTTTTTCGTAAATTTGATGTTGACACCGGACTCTGTCACACGCTTTCGTTTTGTTTTCTTTTCTCCCTCGGGAGTCGTGAACTCAAAAGTCACTGAAAATGTGCCGTGATACTGACCATCCTTGGGCAATTCTTTCAAATCTTCATCGGGGGGAATGGCTCTTGTCAATTCGAAACGTTCGGGGATTGCATGGGGTGGACTATTTTCGTACTTCCAATTTCCACGGATTTGGTGTTGGCGGCGTGAGCCTTCCTGTTCCGAGTAAGAAAGTGTGCCAACATAGAGGATGTGGTTGGTTTCCCCCACATTGCTACCGTTTGTTGCGCCAGATGGCCGGGCCGCTCGGTTGGTTTGGACGCCGGTGGAATCCACCGATTTAACTTTCGAATCTCCCGATTGTTGGCTGTGAGCATGATCCCCGGTGCGGTGTGACTTCGACGCTCCATCCCTTTTACGTTTCCCATTGCCACCCTCCCTCGCACCGTGCTTGGCCTCGGCCATCACAACATCGTGATCGCCCGTCCCTGAATTCTGCCCCTCCCTTCTGTAATGCTGTCGTTGTTCCCCCACAAGGGTCCCCCCCTCCGCTGCCGCTGCCCCGATCTCAACGACATTCATGATCACATTATGTTCTTTGTCAGAAGTGATGCTCTTGACTTCTTCCGATATTTCTGACGTTTTTGCGGTGGATTCCACGACGCTATGAAAGAAGAAGAAGAGAGGGGTGCGCTGTGGTGTTGTACGGGGAAGTCAGCGTGGGTCCATGAGATGTGGCGTTGGGGGAAGAATTCAGTTGCAGTCTCGTTGATGCATAACACGTTTAAGGTTGCGAGGATGCTTATTTTTGGCGCGAAAATTTCCAAGTCTTGTATTAGGGGTCCCCAAAGTTTTTCATTATCAATATAATTATACAAAAAAAAACCATAATTATTTACGAAATCTCGTAACTCTCGCATCATTTTGTCACACCAGTACTTAAGGAATACTTATCCCATTTTCCCGCCCAAAAACATTCTCGCGCATTTTATTTCTATAATGGAACTTACTTTGACCGCCCCTTTAAATGTAATTTATTCATTCTACGTGTTATTTCTTAATTTCTTCAACCTCTCCACTACAAAAGCATTCCCGTTTTCGAGCCATCTGTGTTCCCTCCCGCACTCCTTGCGAACGTGCGAACAAAGGCAATTGCCCCACCCCATCGCGATACGATCGCGTTGGATCAATACCTCATCTGCAGCGGAGGAGACGGAGGTGGATATGGTCGTTGATGTGTTAAAAGGGATGAGACGGTTCCTTAAACTAGTGGATGAGACTGTTGATGCGTTTACGGGATGAGAGGGTTGATGATGTCACGTAGTGTGATTAAAATGACTGCCAAACATGTCAGAACGAGGGTTGAAAGGTTGAGCTATCATTATCTAACAGATAAAGATGAAAATCGGTCTTGATCAGATATAATTATAGAAATAAAAAATTTGATAAATTTTGGAGAAAAATACGTCATATTTAGACATTAGATCGTTCTTTACGCCTAACAGGTTTTTGTATGACGTCGAGATTGTGCAAAAAATTATCTTGACGAAAAAATTATCACAAAAATATCTACATACGTAACCCGGTATTATACGTCACGAATTCTTTGAACTATCGCGTTTTTTTTCTATCTCGATAATATAAAGAACATTGGGGACCCTTATTATTGTAGGAAAATTACGGCAGTCATACTTTCACAGTGGGAGTGTTGTCTCTTTGTTAAGTAGTTATGACTTCATGCCATCTTCGATGAGCATAGGATGGATAAGCCCCAAACATAACTGGAATTTACTCCATCACTTACTTAGTACACTACAAACACACTAAGTCAACAATCTCAGTCAACACCACCGCCAACTCAAATTTCGCAAACCACTCACAACGAAGTCAAAAATCATCCAAATATGCCGTCTGTTGGGATGTACATGCTGCAGAACACAAAAACAAACAAATTCTCAGTTTATCTTAGAAGTAACACAATGTAGGAAAAGGTAGAATTTTATCAAAAAATTCCCCAGCAGCAATTTGTCTTCATGATGACAATGTACATCGGCGGTGATGATTAATATTATATGGTACCATAACACCATGGTGTGGCTTCTTGTGAAATTGAGACAAATCTGTGCCTGTGGCAAAGTCTACGTATGCTCTAGGACGTCATCAATCTATTAATCAAAAGAAGCATTCCCAGGATTCTGGTCTGTGAACATGTTCACGAACTTCCGACTTGTTCATCATCCTTTTAAGGAAAGATGAGGGGACACTTCTTTAAGGTGTGCGAGAGTAGAAAAAATTGAAGGGGTTAAAACTCAGTTTTCGCAACAAATCAATGTAATTTTGAGGTAAAAAATAAGATCAAAGTAATGCTATACCGTACACTATCAGTGCCGGAACAGTATTGTGGAATGTCAATACTAAATCAGAACAACTTATCGGGCAACTTTCTGCAAACTCTTTCTTCAATTGGCTCCGTCCTGACACTGATCTCCCAACATACTGATCTCCCGCATCCTCATACCGAATATACCTATTCATAACTCCTGGCATCTTCCAGTTTGCACGAATACAAATCGATGCAATAGGGGGAGAGCTGGTTACACCACATACTGCATGAGTGATGGCCCCTTTTCGAATTGAGTGTGTTCCGAAATATTCAGGCTTCATGCCCAAGCTAAGAAAAGTCTCATAATGCTCATCCGAATGAACAATATCCCTCAGCATTGTATTAAATCTTTCATATTGAAAAGCACCATCAAAAACCTTGCACTTGCCATTCAGTACAAGTGGATTGGTAAGCAAAAACTTGATAAATGCAAGACATGGGCAGATAGCTGATTCCTCAGGCAGTGAGTAAAGATGCCAGGGATGGTCCGCATGTTTGGTTCCGTCTTGATCCCCCTTTGATGGACCCATATGAACCAACAAGGCATCCTCATACACTCCAAACAAATCCATGTGTTGATCAACTACCCCTTCAGCACGAGAAACCATCTGCCGGTCTAGAATTAAGAAGAGATGGAGTGCCACATGTTCTGGATCATTGCTCTTCGCCAACAGCCGAGCAAGGTAGACATATGCCTTGAATGACATAGGATCTTTGCCTTCGGTGGTACGAAGACCGTGCTCTTGTCTTTCTCTTGCTCCAGTCCTTCGGGAACCCTTCAAGTAGAGGGCATTTTTTTCCAAAAATGCCTAGATGTGACGGTTCCGCCTTTGTCGATGCCACATTCTGTGAACAAATGAGACAGGGCAGAACACGCATTGGAGAATGATCCAGCATTCAGGCGGATTGTTACTTCATTGGATGTGACAACTACAGTGTCATCTTCATCACTGATACTGCGTTTTGTAATTTTTTGGTGAATGTTTTGAGGAAGGCAGCAAAAGCATTAAATGTGAATTTCTCAAAGGCAATGGGGAATGTGGATGGGTCGTCTTGATTTATCTTGTCAAAGAATTCCACAATGGCTTGCTTGCTGTAGTCCCGTTGCTTTGATGGTCTGCCTGCCTTGGTCCTACGCTGACAGTCCTTATCATCTGCAATGGCAAGATTCCCCATGAGGTCTGGGTTGATGATGTTGGGAAACTTCTCGCAGTTATCTTGGAGGAAATGAATCAGACCGATATTCATACTGTTATACCCGCTGCGAGTTGATTGTGCAATACGGGCATTTAGAATTGCCTTTGTCTCCTCGTCAAGCCCTTCATCATATGGAGTTGTATCAGGGGCTTCTTCATGTGTATTGATGAAGACATGGATGTCTTCTTCGTTGACTAAAGGTTGTGTTTGGGTTGCTGTGGTTTCTTCGATTGTAGCTCCAGGCATGGTTGTGACTTCTTCATTTGCAATGGCAACTGAGGTGGTGGCAGCATCTTCTTCATTTGTAGTGGTGGCTGGGTTGGCAGTGGCTTCTTCATTATTTAACATTGTAGCTGGGGCAAATGCAACTTCAGATGTAGGGGTGATTGAATTCTCATTCCTTCCCCCTCACTAATCCTCTCCTTCTCCCTCTGTGCTCATTGGTGTTTGTATTCAGTTTATCAGCCATTTGTGTGCTTGGTGTGCGAGAGCGAGTACTGCGTCGAGCTGGGACACTAGCGGCTTCTTGTTCTCTAACATTGCTGGTCCCTCCTCCAAATGCAGCAGCAAATGCCTCCTGCAGAGATGCTGGAGGGTCAAAATGTGCCGGCCGAACAGGTGGTATGGTATCAGCAGCTTCAGGTATGCCCGTGGACTTGGCTAGCCTGTTGAGAGCATTACATGTAGCCTGGCGTTGACGGTCTATGCCTGTTTGCCTTGGCATTTTACTTGTTTGGGTTGTGTCAAGTGCGTTGCGTCGGTGCGTTGCATTGCTGCGTCAAGTCAGGTGCATCAAAAGCCTGGAGCGTCAGGTCAGGTGCTTTGCGTTGGGTGTGTCGTGTCAAGTCTGTCGTGCTGGGTGTGTCGGGTGTGTTGTGTGGTGTGTGTCCAATGTGGCTGGTGCATAGGGTGTGGTGCATAGGGTGCGGTGCATAGGGTGCGGTGCATAGGGTGCGTCAAGTCTGTCGGGTAATGAAGATGGTGCAGTGTATGCTGGATGATGTTTCTGTGGCTGCAGAGCACGGGGATGTGCCCACAAACCTCAACTCTGGTCTTGAACATAGAACCAGGCACTTCAAACAAGAGAGCAAGACAGAGGAACACATATTTAGGTAGGAGTATGATTATGAAAGTATGACTGCCGTAATTTTTTATGAAAGATCATAATGTTGTGAAGCCACAATTATTAGTAATCCCTCGTGGCCAGCACACAAAAAAAATTCCGTCAAACAAAAATTACGGCAGATATCCTGCCGTAATTGAAGTTAGGTAGGCCCGTAATCAGCCCACTCCTGCGTAATAATCAGTATTGTCTAACATTTTTTCGTGATCGGCCATTTCTGAATCATGGCAGAAGCTAGCCACATCCATCGACATGCCATCTTTCCACGGAGAACAATCCAACCACGTCGTCACTTCTATATCTGCCCCCCAACAACTCATCTACACTCCATTGCACGGCATTTTCCGGTCTGACTGTGCCAGTGACTGCCTCCGGTTGATTGTTATCTTCGCGTGAAAACAGGCATTTCACCAGAGTGCGTGTCTGTTCGATCTGATCGAGATCTAGCACAAACAAGATCGTGAACGTCCCATCAGCCTTCCCAGCTCGACATAAAGCGATCTACCACACATCACGCACACACAAAAACACCAGGACATCGTGAAAATTGGGACGGGCGCATCGTCCAATTGTGTATTAGACACAATAATCAACTTGAATTGGAACTATTTTGGCATTGGAACTATCATTTTTTTGCACTCCCTTCCATTCCCCCATCACCTGCATTCATGTTGAAAGCTGCCATTACATGCAACAATCCACTGAACAGTGATGTGAGGAAACGGATACTCATCATCAACAACTGTCTCCCAGTGGAGAAAGCAGCTCTTTGGGTAACTGCTGACGAAATTTGTGACCGCCTGGTTCATTGTGGCGTTGACCATGCTCTGACAGCAGACATTGTGTCACATGCATTGAAAAATGCAAACAGACATGATATATTTTTAAAAGCCACCGATTCAACAATGTGATGTACTACATCCCAGCGAATCATTTCAACGACAATCTGCCTCTTCCAAATGAGCAGCGATTCAAGAGCAAGCAGGGCGCAGTATACGTATCTCAATCAACCCATCCCGAGATTTCTTTTGCAGGATGAATGCTCAGAAAAAGCCAAAGAGCATCTAGGCATTATAAATGCCGCGCTGAAATGAGCAAAATATCAAAACCATCACAGTCACAGTCATCTAATGAGTTTCATGTTTCCAAGATCAGTGGTCCGACTGATGATTCAAACAGGGAAGCACATGTGGAATTTCCTGTCGAATCTGACTACCTTAATTGTGCCATAGAAAATACAGATTCTCCAGACCTGTTGAGTGGTTGTGACATTAGACCATATGACGGTTACATTTTATGAAGGCTCAAATGATGGAAGATTTCATTAACATGGCAACCTGTCATGCAGCTACTTGTGGACATCCTATGAAATTGACCATGCGAGACATTAGCCAGGGTGCGGCAGTCAAAGAAATATGGAAGTGTCCTTTGTGTTTGCATGAAATAGAGCTAAATAATTGTCCGATGGTAAAGACAAAGGTTCCAGGGAGGGATTGGAAGTTCTCTCGACTGCAGCCAGAGATCAATGTCAAAATTGCAACTTTGTTTTGTGTGGGAGTAGGGATGAAAAAGACGGTAGAAGCACTTGAAAATAAGTTGTCAATTAAGATAGCAGACTACAGAAATATACGGCATACAAATTCCAAGGTGCGTCAGGCAATAAACACAGTGTACAAGTCTAGGATGATTGAAAACAGGAAAGAACATGTCGCGAAGACTCGTCAAAGCACGAATTATGCGGAAGACATTGTCTGGGAGAAAGATGGTGAAGTTCATTCTACAAGCAATGGTGTGATTTCTGCTGATGGCGCTGGATGCACAAGAGCCTTCAATCATAGAATTAAAGGGAGACAATCTGTATTGATTGTAAACAGTCATGAAACTAAAAACCAATTGGTATGGTCCATTCCCAGGTGAGATTCTGTCATCATCCCTTGTTGCAATTGATTATACTGATCACACTTATCGTCTTATAATCAATATTCATTTATAGATCAGTTGTGCCAAATGCACTCATGCATTGAACACTCGTATAAGAGAACACGAAGAAGCTACTGGTACAACTATAACTGTTGATCAATATAGCAACTTTTCGATGGCCCATGAAGGATTGTGTTATCGTAACAGTAAGCATAATCCAGCTTCAGCTGAAGAGTATCAGGCGAAAGAAGTGGCGAGAGATTTTTTAGTTGATGAAGATGGTAACTATCAAGGTGATGACCTTGCTATATTTGCTGCTCAAACAATCACTGACTGTGATACCCAAACTTCCAAGAAATTAATTCAAGAACAGGCTGAAATCATTGGCAATGCTGCTATTGGAAAAGCAGATCACTCTCCTGACATCGGCCATGTCATCAAGGATGTGAACAACATGTTGTACAAAGTCCGAAGTAAAGATTCATCTTTCAACGGCAGGTACTTGCTCAGTAACGAAAGAATTAAAAGCATTCACACAGACCTTCGTAGGCCCATTTCCGATTATTCTAATGATATTGGAAACGAAGTATTGCGACAGCAATGTCTACAACAAATTGGGTCTATCATTCGTCACCACTGTGGTGATCATCCAAAATGTACTGTTCAGAAATACTGCACCTATCTTCAAACGAAGTCAGAAAATCCTACATGGGATGAGGAACAACTCAAAGTAGAGTGCACAAAAAGAAGTTGCAGGCATGGTGGTAGGTCAATTGATTTATTGGAGAAAGGAATTTTAAAATTGGAAGCGATTCTTGATAAAAAATTCAACGCCAAAACCATTGATAAAATTGCAAGATGTGGAAGTAGCAATGCATGCGAAGGTTTCTTTGTTACCGTAACAAAATTTTCCGAAGGAAAGCGACTCAATTTAGACCAAACTGACATCTGGAAAGCAATGCTTGAACTTGCTTTCTGTCAATATGGTGATGCCTCTGATGGCAATAGCAATGTGGAACGTACACACAAAGACATCACCAATCTCCTTGGTCTAAACGTGACATCGGTTGAAGAGAAATGCATGAATCTTGACCAAAACGTCAGAAGAAAAGACAAAGAACGCAACTGCAGTACTAAAGAAAACCGAAGAAGAACTTTGGCATCACTAACCAAAGCAAAAAGGATGGGGAAGGAGAGTGCAACGAGTACTTGTCATCGAAGTGGAAAGGTACCGCTGAGAGAGTCTGCTAAATCAAAGAAGCAGCCTGCAAAAATCATGACCAAATGTGGAATGTGTCTCGGAATTGGACATAATGCATTAAAATGTCCTATGCCTAATGCAAAGAAGAGAAAGAGAATACAAATGATTGACTGGCTTCCAGATGATGACATGCAACAAAATTACAAAATGGAAAAGAATAATGTTGATTTCATAAACTGGTAAATTAATTTTAACTCCTCAATGATTTAAAAGAAAATCCGGTGTAAACTCCGTCAGGTTCGGGATACCCTTTCCAAACAGCATGTACAAGACAGTCCGACATGCAACCTTCTCCCTTTGCCACAAATTGAATATATGTTTGTTGCATACCACCAATATATCATGCAACGCTTTTGACTGTTCGTCATATCAGCAACCTCATGAGTTGCAAAATAGCAATCCTCTTTCACTGTTTGCAAATCCAACTCCGCCACGGGTTGGATTCACAAATACAACAAATCAAACTTACACCGTGTTTCGAACATAGACGGTTATTAAATGTGCATTCTGGATTGGTTATGTCGTTTTGTTTATTGTTTTCATTTTCAACGGTGTGCTCTGCTGCAGTTGATAGGCTAGTTCCAATGAGATCAGAACCTGCACAGACAAGAGGATTGTTTATGTCAACCGGCAAAGAAGCATATCCCACTTGCGAGTAGTTAATAATAACCACTCCTGGCATAGGATCACTATCTCCAATCCTATACGTCAGCTCGGTAAAGAGAGATAATTTGATGATATCACCTGGCTTCAGCTTTCTTGCCTCCTGGGTATTATGACATGCCATGCGACCAAGCATCGTATTGTTGTCACCATCACGGAGAGACAAATGTGTGAATTGCACCGGAGCCTGTGTATTGGCTTCTCTCCCATTTTTAAACGAAGAGTCAACAAATGCCTGTGGTCGAAATTTTGTTTCACGATGAACGACTTGGACAATTGGGGTGGGGAATGCATCTGACGTGTCCTCTCTGCGCTGCGCCAAAGCTTGGATGTATCCAATCGATGGGGTGGAGTTGGTCCAATTGTTGTCTGCTGGAACTTTTGTGTCGTACAACTTGTCCCCCATCACATGTGGGAAATCATCACGATGCCCCTCAATGAAGGTCACAAACTCGCGAATGTACCTGAACTCACCCCTTTTGTACTTATCTGGACTGTCGATAAGTTGTTTCAATAGGTGCTCAAAATGAGCATGAAGTTCTTCCTTTTTGCGGCATAACAGAGCCTGCTCTTTCATCTCCTGTGCAGAAGGAGTTGATTTGTGCTTCTTACTCATGTGCACAGGGAGGGAGAGAAAAAGAGTGTGGTGGTTCCAATGTAGGTTGATTATTGTGTCTAATACACAATTGGACGATGCGCCCGTCCCAATTTTCACGATGTCCTGGTGTTTTTGTGTGTGCGTGATGTGTGGTAGATCGCTTTATGTCGAGCGGGAAGGCTGATGGGACGTTCACGATCTTGTTTGTGCTAGATCTCGATCAGATCGAACAGACACGCACTCTGGTGAAATGCCTGTTTTCACGCGAAGATAACAATCAACCGGAGGCAGTCACTGGCACAGTCAGACCGGAAAATGCCGTGCAATGGAGTGTAGATGAGTTATTGGGGGGCAGATATAGAAGTGACGACGTGGTTGGATTGTTCTCCGTGGAAAGATGGCATGTCGATGGATGTGGCTAGCTTCTGCCATGGTTCAGAAATGGCCGATCACGAAAAAATGTTAGACAAGACTTGGAAATTTTCGCGCCAAAAATAAGCATCCTCGCAACCTTAAATCAACCTATGCATTGCTTTCACATTTCGATAAGATCAGTCACACACATATCCGTACACGCTACATACTTATTGTACAGAAACCCCCATACGCTTCCACACAGGAATTAATTACCTCCACCATTTCCGCCGCCCAACTCTACTACACAGCCATGGCCGTCCCCTCAGCGATCCGCAAATACTGGAGTTAAGGGAAATAAGCTTTTTTATCAAACTCATTTGCCATCTAAAGCATTTTGGCTTGGATTTCATAATTTAATCACGTAGAACAACACTGAGCGGGGTTGTACAATGAGAGGTATTGTAATAACAGCCGCATTTCGGAATTTTTGTACGCTGTGCCAAATGGTATCATCTCAGGCATATAAGAATGTCTCGTACCTACCTACATAGACGTACCTCTAGAGCTGGTGATAAAAGTAGGTGAGGTTCTTTTCGTGTCATGCGGGAATGGCGGGAGTCCCAGAAAGTACCGGTTCCCATAGGGAAACTTATTCTTGTTTAAGCCGAACGGCTTACTTTGGGAAAATGGCTTAATCTTTAAAGTAAGCCATTTCCCAAGAGTAAGCGATGTCAAACTTCCTACAAATACAGAGTACAACTATTTTACAATACCATATTCTTCATTAATAAGCCCTTTTAAATTTAGTTGCCATAACAGAGGCTCTTTTCCCTCAACTCCACTACAGTTACACTTTACTCAGTGTCATAATTGCGTACCACAGCTTCATTTTTAATCCAATCCAACCACGGACACTCAAGATCAAACACGCTACCATGGTGCAATCTCCGCCACATCACAGACAACCTCGAACACCAGCGCATACCTGGTTACTAACCATCTCAGCCAGAGACAGCGATTTCTGCTTACGATCCTGCAGACCCGTCCCAAAACCCATAAGAGGCAAAAGCAAGCACATCATCTCTACATTTCATGAACAAGAAGAATCAAAACACCTAACGCCGCCTGAAAAGGTGCCAGCAGCTCAACGCAGTGCACCACAAACCTTAGACACACAACAGTACCCCAGCGTTTGCCCTCCACCAAAGCCAAACATCATGGCCAACTTCCACAAACCGACAACGACAAATACCAACACTAGTGATTCTCGCAAAGTGCAATACTTCACCATGTCCCCATCAACTCGCACATCACAACTTTTGAACGCACGAACAACAAAATCTAAACCGCCTGCCCCTGCTTCACAAAAGAACCGACCACCAGCTGACCCGCTCCCATCGACACAACCAAAATTTAACATGCCTGATATCCAGGACACCGAGATGCTGACAGAGCAAACACAAGGGGACTTGCAGCCCGTCCCCAATCCCAATCTCACACAAGATGAATCCACCAACATCAACATGATCAATAGCGAGATCAATAACCCCAGCCTACTTCAGGATTCAGCATCTGTCGTTGATATGACCAAAACGACCTCTCCATCGAACTCTCCCGCAAAGAAGAAATTTTAGACCTCTGAGACTGACCCTTAGGAGTCCTCGAATCCTAAAAGCAGCACACACAAGAAAAAGACGAAGAAACGCTCCTCCCAAGCCTCAATGTCTCCAGCGTCAGCTCTACGCACAAGCAAATACTCCCTCTCCTCAACCCAGGAGAAGGAGTCCACTACCTCTCCACATGAACATAAACACCCCAAAGTCCTCATCGAACTTTCCATTGACTTCGGCAAAGAGAGCCTGTCACAATTTGATGGGGATAACGAAAAGAAGATGGTATTTGCCACCCAGCAACTCATTGCCAACCTTAAAATTGCAGATAAATTCGCCATCCTCAACCCTACCGAGGACACATGCGAACCCCACTCGGTGGACAGACCTCCAACCTAGTTCCTACCAACATGACAGCCTTGAGTAATTACATTAAAGGTCTCAACCCGCGTGCTTTTCAAGCAACCAATAGGCCAACCCAAGAGGCCTCCGAACTCGAGACAAGAGGGACATCACGACGACCGGGTACCCTGGCATACGGTGTAATCTCCATAGCCTGCAACAAAGACCCGGATCTACTCATAAACCAGATATCCTACGAGTGGGCCAGATTTGGGAATCACCTCAAAATCAAGGATCTTCAAGGTGTGGAAACAATCACACCCTTCGCAATCTATTATGTATATGCCCTCACTCACAGACAAACGCTAATTGATGAGCAGAGAGAAATTCTGAAGGCAGCTCAAAAACTCATGCACCAAGAAGACTATTTCATCGAAAGGGATCTTCCTTTCAGATGGGGCTACTCACCCATCCCTTCATGAAGCCTCCGCATGAACGTACCTTGAATCCCCAAACATTCGGAACCAACAAACATGTCCAGACTCCCATCCAACATCCAAACCTGCCGACAAGTCCTATACCTCGAGGTTGATCAAAGTGAACTAGAATTTGTAACACATCTGGTAAACTATGCAAAGAAAACAGGAATCTTCAACAGATGGTGGGGCAACCACGCTCATCCAACTGAGGGAGTTGACTAGCAGTCTCCACCCAGGGACATCCAACGAGCCGCCAAGTTTGCAGTAAAATGACCAACTACAACGCCAGTATGACAAGCATTGATGTCTATGGTTTTCTTGACTTAAATGATGTAATCCACGCCAAGAATCCTGATGGCGCCATTGTCAAAACCCTCACGGGCCATAAATGTCTTAATTTCAGGACTCGCCCTCTCTCATCGGCAAAGCTCATCAACAAGACCTATCGGCTCTGTATCCCTGGTGTACCCAAACATTCCAGAGGGAGAGAAACTGATCTCCGGCTTGGCTAAACAGATAGCAGCCTTTACTCTGACATAGGCCAAGAACCTACCTTAATTAGTACCCTCATTGGTACCCTTATTAGTACCAATATGGACTAATTTGAAAAACTCCCAAGTAAGGGATCATCCTGACCTCCCAAGTGATGAGAGGTCCTGACAATGATAAAGATCCATATCTTTGGATCTAAGCGACAAGATAACACTCTGTCAGAACACCCTCATGAGAAGGGTATAAACATACCAGAGATGTGTAGAAACCTACACAGAATCACATAATTTCGTTGGGATTGCATTGACATCCCATCCTCATTTGTTCATTGTAATCAGTAAATAATAAGCTCACAAATTACTTTCATCAACAAATCTATATCACCTTTATCTGAACAATATGTATTTAGTATTTTTTTCTCCAAACTGCTTAGGTCATACTCTGGGTCACCTAACCAATCAAAAGGTGAATGAATCCTTTGTCCAAGAGTTCATGTGCATCTTTGTTGACCCACAACTAATTCATGGGGCAACACATTGCGAGTGGGACTCCAACACGCAAACACTACTCACTCCGTCCAAACTAGAGGAGAATGCTGTCTCAATTGAGCTAGAAGGGCAAGGTTGGTGGAGAGACGTAGTGATTCAGTACAACACCAAGAAAGGCCAAGGGAAACGTCCTTTTGCCTCCCCACAAGCTCTATTTGACCTGGACTGCACACAATCGGTAAAAACCATGCATGAAGCAAACCATGATGTGAGTGCCAACCAATCCCAAGATTCCTCGAAACGAGTCAGGATTCAAGGGACAAAAGATAAAGATAAATTGATATCGAATGCATCAGAAAGCAGCATCGTATCAGATGAGGGCCGCAGTAGCAAGCGGACGGGGCACACACCCAAAAGTGTTGGAGTACGGGATGACAAGAGAGCGTGGATATAGCTCAGAGTCGTCCACAGCTAGTGTTGCCGATCCGGCTGAAGTCTTCCTGGAACGACCACATAATCCAAGGTCATACCCACTCCATGACTGCGGGAGATTGGGCGCATACTGCCGCAAGTGGTCAGTGTGAATCCTCCGGCGGCAGGAGGCCGCAACGCCGCGCCGGCCTTTTACATAATAACAAACAAATTAACAGAGCTATAAACATCATCAGCGAATTGGGATTTTGCAGTACTATACAACAAAGGGGACAACTTAAATTACTTACACCATTGGATAACTTCAACGCTTTGGAGAGAAGTGCACTGAGATTTGCCCGCATACACGCCTCTACCGATCAAACAGACCAAGAACTCATCGCTGCAGCAATGCATAACAATGACGGGCCGCACATGAACGATCTAACCCAACTAGGCGATACTCCGACAGATGACCAAGACATCGCCGTCCTTATCGAAGAACACCGCCCATTACTAACTCCACTCGGCATCACCCTGGGAAGAGGTGACGGTACGACTCGGATATTATAAGAAAACCTCAACGGGCTACAAGCAAAGATTTCAAGCAATGAAAACTACACAAGATCATGAAAACTGTAGATGACCTGGAGGTAGAACTTTTTGCCTTCAACAAACATAAGATTAACTTCAAGCATAAAGACAACCGACGTCAGGGACTCAGGAAACTCCTTGACGGAGGAGAGACTCTCGCAAAAGCAATTGGAGGAAATATTTCCCATCCTTTCGCAACCTCCCTGGGATGCAGAATGGAAGGCGGCACAGGGATGGTGGCGTACGGGGACCTGCCAGCTTTCTCCGACCCGATCTCTCAGGCATGGATAGCACCGGACTGGCCAGATGGTCGTACATGATCTTCATTGGCAAAGAGGGCCACATGACCATGATACTAGTGGGTTACAACCCGTGCAAGAATCCTCCCACACACATACACTCATCCTACCAACTCCACCGAGCCTACCTCACCATAGCTAAGAAGGATACCACTTTTCCACGTAAATGGTTTGAGCAGGATCTCATCCAACTGCTTACCAGCTGGCGCCAGGAAGGCCGTGGTTTGCCTTGATGCCAATGATCATGTATATCGGAGCCGTCTGGGGCGTGCCTTAGTCTCAACACCAGAGCTTGATCTCAAAGAATCCATGCTTGCTTTTACTGGCAATGAATTATTGGCAACATATTTTAGGGGCTCCCGCCCTATCGACACTATTTGGACAATACCACACATTGAGATCAGTAATATCTGCCCATGCCCATAGGATATGGAGTTGGTGACCATCAAGCATTCATCCTTGACGTCAGTACCCGCTCCCTGGTGGGACTTAACCCACAGCCCATCAAACGGCCCATAGCACGCAGGCTGAACACAAAAATTCTGTTCTGTGCTGACCAATAAAATGACATCCTCGAATGTCAAGTGATCTACCATAGGCTCATACCAAAATTGAACGATGCACACCAACACGGGGGTGCACCGAAACGTTCTACAGTCAAAAGTAGATGCCATAGACCGGACATCAATGCAACTTATGAGATACACCAAAAATCAATGCAGGAAGTTGAAGTCTGGACGTTGACATAGGCCAATTATCTACCCTACAGTAGTACTCTAGGGTAAACTGAAAGATATCCTTAATTTCTCAGGAGATGAGGGATATCTCCCAATAATGGCAAGAACCAGCAAATAGCAAGAATAGGTTCACTACCCAGAAATACCATTTGGGGAATAATGCTTTATGTCATCAACTAATGACATAAAGACATACCATATCTGTGTAGGATCCTACACAGTTTCATATTGTGCAATGAAGCATATTTGCTTCATTGCTGCTTCTTACTAGCAGACAACTTAACTGATTAAAAAAAACTATTTCATCGCAACGTATCTACCGTTTACTACATAATATTAAATTACATCAAAACGGCTTAGGACACTATCAATTGATAGCCTTCACGCAACAAGGATCAACTGTACGTCATTCCACCATCCATCATCCATATCAGGTATGTGTTGACCATGGTAGGTTCGTCTGTCTGTCCCCTTGTTGCTCGAAGCCGTACAATACCTGTGGTATGTTAGGCATAGTGCAATTGACTCCCAGAGTATGGCTATAGCCACAGCTGAGCCCCGAGTCACGTACTCAGCCAGTTGAAGTGAGTTTCACTCAAAGGCCGGCAGGAGTTTTTTAACACATAGCTGTGAACAATTGCCCTTTACGTCAGTGAGGAAGAGATCCCATTTGACGCGGGTATACTCCGCTTTGTTAGCAGAGTACGCATTTAGCACAAAGTGCATTTGCAGTAAAAAAGACCACTCGTGACGTATTATACGCACCAGTGGCAATATAGCTTACTTGCCTATTAGCTCGTAGCTCCCCTCACTAAGTGAGGAGGCAATAAACATAAATGCCTCGGTTTATTTTTTTCTCCGAAAAAGCAATATGTGTGTATTCTATTTTTAGAAATAGAAACACGAATAGACTTAAAATTAGTCCGTACCCATGATGATATGCATATGCATTGACGTCATGGAGTACTACGTACTTGAAGCCAAATAGGCAGTACAAAAATAAATCTTCTAGGGCCTAAATTGACCCTATGAAGTCTTGAATAGCCACTAAGGCCTAAAAAGCTTGCTCGTGACCCCCGAGAGGTTTCGGTCACTTTTTTGACTCGCGATCCCCCAGGAAGTTCTTGTCTCTGAAGTGTTGCATACTCCAAGGATCAAGTTCCCTTGTTCATTCACATGGTGGCGGTGGGAGTATCAATTTGACACTGCACGGGCACAGGTTGGGAGCGGGACTCAGAGAGAAACCTCAAGGGAAAATGCATTAGTGCAGTACTTTGTCCCAAGATCGCGGATCAGCCCCATTCACGTGGGAGCGAGTCACGGCACAGCCCATTTCAGAAATCGTATTGGGACACAGCCCTCGCAATCACGATCTGAATAAAACGACCACATATTGTTTTTCTTGGCCTCATCGGGCTCAGCCCATGAGAGCAAATGACCAGCCTAGGAGAGAACACTGTTCTACTCCGCATGAAGGCACAGGAGCGTAAGATATTGCCCTACACCGGTCAATATGTCAGAGTGATGCAAAGTAACATCTCCAAGTCCCAGAACGCATGGGGGTGCAAGATGGACCCATAAATTGACTATATGTTGTGCCCCAGAAATACTTCTAGCAAAATTCTCGCAATCTGATTTGCGCTAGAATGCTGCTTACTTTTCTTCTGTTTTTGTCAAGAAAACACGCAACTTGTTGATTTCTTCCTGAAATCCAAAGCAAAAAGAGAGAAATGTCCACAAATCAAAAATGATTAGAGTGAGATAATTGCCGAACTGTCGGACCCCGAACTGTCGGGTGCCCTTCTCAATAGAGAGGTTGTAACGAGGTTCAACGACCTACGCTCCACAATCCACTCTCACCGATTTTTGTCAGAGATTGATACTTGTTGGGTTGATGACACAACGCGCTGAACGTTGAACGATTAATCGCAAAATTGCATGGGGTGGAATCGATTTCACGCAAAAATCCAAACTCAAATTCCAGAATTAGAGTTTGGATTTTGAAAGATTTTTTTACGTAGGAATATACACTTTACTTCGGGCCGGTCCAGTTCCACGCACTTCTTTCTTGACACCTCATCTGACATGACAGCTGTTTTCTGAGCAGAATGAAAGGTGTATTGTATGGTACCATACCATATCGTACGGTACTGTGCAATGTAATAAAAAAGTGTTGTGATCAAACCACACAGTAAAAACATCACACACATACCATTCATTTTTCACCTGACCATCTTTGATAATATAAAACATATAGCAACAATGAATAATAATTTTGATGTGTATTAAAATTGAATCTACTACTGCAGCAACCAATCAACTAATGACTGTGTTGTTGGCAAGCCTCCAACAGCCACAGCAACACAATCACAACACAGCACAAAGCAATGCAGCACAAAGCAATCTAGCACAAAGCAATGCAGCACAAAGCAATGCCAATGCAACTCAGGTCTTGGGCACACAAAGCTCACCTACCACTAAAAACGCAAAACAAATGAGTCGAATCAAGGAGTTAGAAGGATTCATTTGTACTCTGAAGGAAAATAAAAGTAAACTTTCCCATGACGACCCAGATGTTTATTCTATTGATCAGCGCATTGAGAGGTACCGGAAAGCTGTTCAGAATTTGGAAGATGAAATGTTCGGTACAGATTAGCTTACCCTCTTTAATTTGTTTGTCCTTTCCGGAATGATAACAAGTTATGACATAAAGTAGAACCAGTCTTCGTTACAATAGTCTAATAAGAATATTATCAAGAGAACACCCATAAATAAAACAAGTTGTCTATCATACTTTATAATATTATGGTACAAAAAACCTAATTTGCATAACCCCAACTAATTAAGATATTGTTCTAGAGGAGGTGGAGAACAATCAAAAGCATTGTAGCCTGATGCAGAGTCACCTTTCAAACAATTGTAAATGTTGACGAGCAAATGACAAATCCTCAACAACTCAACTGCATATGGTTTGTGTTGTGCCAACTTGAAACTATTGGGATCAGCACAAATTGAAAATATGCTGGCAATCCGCCCATAGTTGAATTCGATATGCTGGCGACATGCACGCATCTCAGCATCACATACCTTCATGAATTCAGTCATCATTGCCGGAGTAAAGTGTGCTTTAAAATAGGAACGGATGCACTGCAAATTCACACCATAAATAGAATCCACGATGCAAGCATATGGCGGTGTTGTTGCTGGTCTACCTTGCTGGATACAAGTTAAGAATTCATTCAAACCACTCAGAGCCAACAATCCATTTCCTGTTGTCAGCCCAGTATCATGACGCCGAGCAGAAGTTGCTCAAAACAAGTACAGATTCCATCAGGAGTGAGCACTGTCTGTATTTTAATGCCATGAATCTGCTTGAAACGGGTGTAGACAGACCTTTGTGAAATTTCATACTGGAACGTTTGTCCGGTAATTAGAACAATCAATGAATCCAAATACTCTGTAAGGAAGAAAAGCTAGGCCAGGACTCTCCCACATATTACCATCCTCATCGAAATGGCATTTGCTTTGGCATACTCTTTGTTGTATACGCTGGAAAAAATCAGGAAACCTATCTCGCGATATCAGCAGACCCTGGTGACCCAATATGTTCTGATATCGTCTATCAAGATAGAAAAGTATCCATTTCCACCCATAACTCCAACGACTATAATCCCCACCAAAAACTTGATTGCACATGTCTTTGATAGACCATCCCTTTTTGCATCTTGTCATGAGAAATAGGAATAACTCTTCGGGATGGAATATATAATGGCACAATGCACCATACTGATTTGTGTTATGGGTACAAATACGGATGTAGCCATCAGGATCTGCTCTGCTGTGAATATCAAAGATACGAAAAATCTCACAAAGTTCATTATTATTGAAGCTGGTGAGATAATCACATGTTGCGTCATTCCAGTCAGAGAGCTGGATTAATGTATGAGGCATGTATGTGAGGGGGATGGCTTCCTCCTGGGGGCTGATATCGTGAAGTAAGTGGTCAAGACAAAACCAGAGAATGGATTTTGAGACACAGCGTTCAAAGTCGCGTCCCTTGAGTAGTACAAGAGCATTGATAATATTGTTGACAATGTATTTCGCATTGTCAGAAAGCTGAATCATATTTTGAGAAATCAGAATCTTGGTTAGAAGGAGCTGATGCAACTCTTGAGCTGTTGAGTGCGTATGAAATAAGTTTTGCAGCCATGCTCGCTGGAGCTTGGCATGAGTGCCCACCTCCGCATGGCTCAGTTGCATCCAGCGTGAATTGCTGGGGTTGTTCCGTCTTGCTCCCCTGCGGCGAAGACCAGTAAGAGGATGACGACTAGCAGTTCGTGGCATGGTAATTCTTGTCAAAATTGTTTTTAATTTGTTACTCTAACATTTATTTAGCTATACAACTAAGAGAGGGAAGCCGCGCTGCGTAAATAAAAGCAGTGAAAACCATAACAGAAGTGTGGGGGGCGGACGATTTGTCAAATCGTCGAGTGTCGTCTGATGAGTGTTGTTACAGTTATTTTTTGTGGCAGAAGTGCAGGTTGACGCTCGATGGTAAACGCTCCACCGTTCTCGTCACCAAAAACCTTAAAATCAGGGAGTGTGGCACGTGACATCACAAATTGTGGAGCGATGATTGTGGAGCGTGTAGCGTGAAATTACGTTACAACCTCTCTAATAGTGAGACCACTCCCTCCATTTTCACAAATATAAGCTACTTAGCTGCGCAAAAAAATGCACATCCTCTGGTCCGAGGAAAATAGAATTCAGAGCCACAAACAAATGTTTGGGTTTATTTAATTTTAAATTAAAGAACTCGTTAGAGAAAAATCTTAAGTAGAATTCTACAGTCAAGTTAACATAACCTGATATTCAAATACCTTGTTAAATGTAAAAATAAGACAAAAATACCAAGAAGTCTTTTGGTATCATAAATTGTTTTCTCAAGAATATGAACTCTTCTCCCACGTAGAGAAAATGTACACAAGTGCCAAACTGCACTATTCACAAACAAGGTAACCAAAAAAGCAACTGGGAGTCAAACCATGTTGGGTTTCGAACCCCTGACACGGTGTTGCTACAGTAATAATGAAAGCAAAAAGGACGCTTCTTCCAAGCTTCCCCCATGTTCCAATGTTAGGAACATTCATATGTTTTCCCTACCCAGGTAGGCTGGTGTCAAACTCTTGGCGCACGCATGATGGGTTCTTCTTACTCAAAAAGGAAGGGTAAAGTCACATGTTCTGAGTACATGTTACCAGAGTGACCAAGCCAGCATATGACCTCAGTCTTAGGTGAATGCAAGGACTGAGTTAGAATTGTTCTAGAATTCTGAGAAAACTACAACATAAAATATTATGTGAAGATCAATTTTACCTTGCCAGTGATAATTGATGTAAAAAGTCTGTTAAAATCTGTATACCCATGTTGAAACTAAACCTGGACAAAACAGATAAGCACATAGCTAACCACTTAAGTGCAGTGCTCTTTTTGAGCAAGAGTACTCGTGATCACAGAGCTAACCACTCCTGTCAAATACTCCTTTGGGGGTTGAGTAAAATAGCAGACCTTCCAAGTGGTGTCAACAGAAAAAGTGACACTCGTTACACGAAAAACTCAAATTCAAACACGTTACTGTGGTTTCTCGTAACAAGAGAAACTGTTTGATGAAGTTTTGGGTGTCTTGGAAAATGTGCCTGTTTCCCTCAACTTTTCAGAAGAGGTGGGTTTACAGCCAATAACAACAGAGCACAACCAGTCAAAAAAATCAAGGAAAAAAATGAGGAAAGTTTACCTTGACTAATGGAGGGTTTATTTGACAGTCGACGTCAGAAATGGCTGTACAAAAACAGAACACCCTAACAAAAGTAAATTACTGTAATCAAAAAAGTGATTCTTAACATAAGTAATAATGGACAAAAAGTTAGGAATACTGTCCAAGCTTAAGGAATCCTTACAGTACTGTAGAAGTTGCTAAGTTCAACTCTGCCATCAAGTAAGACTTCTTGACAAGTCAACAAATCATTAGATTGGATACTGGCGCATCCAGAACCCGTTTCATGCCTAGAAAAATTGAAGAAGGTCTCACCTACTCAGGGCTAGTAGCAACAATCATGGGTTTTCCATGTGCCTCACAAGCACATACAACGGAATCAATGACGGCCATGTGGTTCTGAATAGAACTCACTTGGAGAATATGATAGTCTCCAAAGGCTAGCATGGAAGACCACCTTAAACAAGGTTAGGATGGACTTACCAAGCAGCAAGTAACGGTTTCATCAAACAAACCACAATACCTCTGCACAAAGACAACAAGGGCTTAATAGCAGACCCAGAGTCTTATCATGGCAAAAGCAACATGCTTACAAGCAGTTAAACTCGCTAAACATTCGCCTCTACAAGGAACTCACATGTCACTGGTGGTCCAGTACGAGGGAGAACCTCAGGCAAGACAATATGATTGTCTCACCTCACTCACAACTAGGATTGTAGAGGAGGAGGTACGATGTCACAAAAAGCCACTATCATGGCACATGAGACAAGGTACACAAAAGAGAGACACATATATGTTAGACATTTGTTACGGCAACAAGTCTAGAGCATCACCAACTCAGGTTGTGATTGCTCGCATTCTAGTACAGCTTGCTGAACATAGGGTGCATAAACACAGGATATAATAAGATAAAATCCTTGACCATGTTAAACATTATTGGATATTCAAACAAACTGTGTCTTACTAGATAATGGTCTCACTGAGACTCAATAACTAGTACTTGATTCTCTTGTGAGAACTTCTGATGGATTACCTTCAGAGTTATCCAGGGAGAACAAATAATATGGTATCCATAATTAGGGACTCATAGGGTCACCAAAACAACTTGTTCTTTTACTAAGGACAAGAGGATTACCATAGGTAGTGCAACTAAGTGTTGCGCAACTAACCATAAAACTAGCCTCACAATCATATGAGCACAACAACACAAAGGATCCAAAAGCCTTTGTTCTGGTAAAAATCACAGCACAGAGAATTGTGAGTATACCTTGCTAACAGGGAATACCATCTCGGATAAGTCACACCATGAACATCTCTGTTGAGAGACATGTAGCACCATGTTGGCATGCAGTGCAAACCAAAAGCAGCTATACACAGAATTGTAGTATGGCATAATTAGCTAAGACAAATCCAATTAGAATACAACACTTATGTTGTCAACATCAAGGAAAATTCGCTTCTCCAAGATGTTTGCTGTGAAGTCACAATATGGTTCCATAAACCATAAGATGATAATCAACTACTGTCTTTAAAAATAAAATAAAATGGTACGAACATGCACATTTAGCTATGCTGCAATGTCATTACCACCAACAAAAAGAGTTGTATATGCACAGACCTCCCTTGAGGATCCTTGTCACAAAAGTACAGAAAGGATGTCAAACAATGAATCCATACTCTACTGGTACAAAAAGACATAGACGTTGATGTTTGGACCTTCCAATGATTCTAGTCAATCCATTAAATTGACTTGACATTGTTCGCTTGCCGGTAGTTGACCCTTTTGGGCAACTATTCCCATGGATACATAGGGGTGACAGAGCAAATAGAAGGACAAATTCTCATACTACGGATGCATAACAGGAAGTAACAGAATATCTGTACTATCAGCACCTTCGTACCTAGACCTGGTTCAATATCCACATTGTACACACATTGTAACAATTAAGGTGTAGTTTCTACACTACACTTTCGGACCATATGTATTTCATTTGGATTCCCAGTGTAAGTCAACCAGAGTCTTCAATAATTAAAACCCAAAAAGAGAATAATTAACGAGAGATCAAGCAGATGCTTGGCCTGCTGTACCAATCATGGTCTTGTCAGCAGCTTCTAGTGGCACAATGTTTTCCTAAACAAACACTCAAATGCCATTCACTCATACCTACTATGCAGTGCCTATCGCCTCAATGTAATGTAGCAAGAATAAGATGGAATTGTTGTTCGACAATCCACCTTTGCACACACATACAAAATCAACAGGAGACACCAGGCAACACCAAACCAACCTTACTTGATCCTCATCAAAGTTAGGTCACATGGTCAGTGAAAGCAATGCTTAGTATACAAAGGTATTTTACCCCGCACAAATATTCAGTCTGTACAGCTGTGATAATTGGACTATCACAAAAGTTATACGATGAGACAATCAGGGTTTCACGCGGAAGTAAGTCATATACATTTGGCTTAGGAGAGTACAAAGACACCAGCTTTATTACAAGCTATTCCAAAATCTCCCTCTCCACAAGAACTTACACTTCATATAGTACATACAATACTATGTATGTAAAAATGTCACAGGCAGCTTGCACATTTTTAACCTCAATCAGAAGGTTTTTTCTGCAAGTCTGGCTCGTAATCGGATTTTTTCCTCACAGAGGTTTTACTTTTCCACGAGCCACGCTGATTCTCCAATCGTGGGGGCGAGTGACATAGGCCAATTATCTACCCTACAGTAGTACTCTGGGGTAAACTGAAAGATATCCTTAATTTCTCAGGAGATGAGGGATATCTCCCAATAATGGCAAGAACCAGCAAATAGCAAGAATAGGTTCACTACCCAGAAATACCATTTGGGGAATAATGCTTTATGTCATCAACTAATGACATAAAGACATACCATATCTGTGTAGGATCCTACACAGTTTCATTTTGTGCAATGAAGCATATTTGCTTCATTGCTGCTTGTTACTAGCAGACAACTTAACTGATAAAAAAAACTATTTCATCGCAACATATCTACCGTTTACTACATAATATTAAATTACATCAAAATGGCTTAGGACAGATGTACTCCTTTTTCACCAGAAGCCTCACTATGGATTAAATGAACGCTATGCTACTGAGCACTTTTGAGGTACTGTGCGGGCAAGACCAAAAATACCGGCAACTTGGCCAGGCAAGCGCGTCGATGCCACATCACATTGCCATTCTTCCTCTCTATCCAAATGATTCAAGACAGATTCAACGACTGCAAAGCTTGGTGCAAATACTTCTCAAAATTCGGGCAACGACACAGAAGAAGGCACCTTACTGAAAGATTACAATCGGCAAAAGATAGAAAGGACAAAGAGGCAGAATGCAGAATCCTACTCATTATACAAGAAGAAAAGGACCGAGCCTTCTGGCGCCGACTGAACTGGGCGTTAGGCCAACGCCGAGAGAGCAGTGTCCGCTCGGTACAAGTTGAAAACCACGACGGGTCGGTATCCTAATTTTCGACACAACCAGAAATTCAATCCATGATCTGGGAAAAGATACACCAAGAATGCTACCATCTGGTGGAAGAAGCCCCTATCTGCCAAGGAAGACTTAGAGGAGATTTCTGATACAATGTGAGTACTCTGGCAGGCACAGCAGTCCTCGACGGCACCTATGACTTTCTGGAAGGGTACCACAACGGAACCATGTCCCCTTTCCACTCCATTACTCAACTTCATACTCAGATACCGCCCAATTCTGTCAATCAAATTACCACACGGGAGGAGTGGCAGCAATCCTGGAGATCGAAGCGAGGACCATGTCATTGTCACAATCCGGACTACATTTTCGACATTATGTGTCCGGGGCAGAGTCCGATATCCTGTCCAACCTCCATGCACTCAAGACGTCAATCTCGCTCCATCACGGGATAGCCCTACAACGGTGGAAATCAGGCCTCTGTGTCATGTTGGAAAAAACGCCAGGCGTCAAACTAATCACAAAATTGCGCGCAAAATTACTCATGGAAGCAGACTTCAATGCAGCCAACAAAATCCTATTTGGTACCCAGATGTTAAACCAGGTACGAAAATACCGCCTCATGCCAGATGATATCTTCAGTGAGAAACAAAGGATGGTCGAGGACGGCATTATGCCAAAAGTCCTGTTCTACAACATCTCCCGTCAAATGCGAGCGCCAGCAGTATTAGCATCAGTAGATGCAGCAAATTTCTACAATAGAGTAGCACATGCAGTTGCATCGTTAGTATTTTGGGCATGTGGAGCCCCCCTGCAGATGACGGTCTCTGTGCTGAGAGTGATTCAGCAAATGAAATTCTTTCTCCGGAGAGCATTTGGAGACTCAGACAAAGCAGTGGGGTCAAGAATTCATCTCAAAACACAAGGTTTTATGCAAGGCAATGGGGCATCCCCGGCAGGTTGGACAGTAGTGTCCATAGCCATCTTGCATGTGCATAAACAGCAGGGACATTGTACACACTTCCACTGCCCAATTAGGCCAAGACTCAAGATCTGATTTGCATTTTGTACATGGACGATAATGACCTGATTCACATGAGCAACAACAAGACTGACACGGTGTTTCATGTCCACAGTGCGTTGCAAAAGAGCATCACTAGTTGGGGAGATCTTCTAATAGCTACAGGTGGCTCCCTTATACCAGCGAAATGTTTTTTCTACCTGATAGGGTATGGACCCGATGCAAAAGGTAGCTGGAAATACATGGACGCTTCGATAGCACAAGACCTACCCATCCAGGTCCCTCTTCCGGATGGGAACACCGCACCGATACAGCAACTGACAGTGCATACACCCAGCAGCACTCTCGGAGGATCTACTGCACCGGCAGGCACGAACTGCACATTTGCACAACTATCACAGAAAGCCGCAGACTGGGCACACACTGCCAGAAACTTGGGACTTAGACCACATGACTTCCATGTTAGCGTAGCGCATAAGTTCTGGTCTAAGTTGAGGTATGGCTTATATGCAAACACAAGCCCCTACAAAGATCTCGTGGTGGCTATGCACAGACCATACTACTGGATGGCGCCATTGGAGGCCTACTCCGCTCAGCAAAAAGGGAGTTACGGTTCTTAGACACAGGATTTTACGGACTGGGCTGCCCCCACTGGGGAATCGAGACATTAATCGAATTGTACAAAAAAAAATCCTCCACTTTGGAACTAACACAGCAGTAGGCATCCAACTAAGTGCAACAGTAGAAACACTCATTTTAGAACTGGGTATCTCTTCCCAACCGTTCTTACAAAACTACCACCAGTACTACAAATGGACTACAGAGTGCTTCTGTGTCAGTCTCTGGGAGAAATTAGACCACTTCAATTGCAGCTTCAATTAGGTCATGACCTTGTACAGTTTCCAAGAGAGAATGACAGTTGGCTTACGTCAGCCTTCAAAATGGCAGGATACTCACCCGACAAATGCAACACGCTTAACGCTGTGCGACTACACCAGCAGGCACTCTTTGAGTTAGACCTGTACAATGCAGAAGGGAGAACCATCAACCACAGATATCTCAAACCAAGAGAGCCAGGACAACAGTGGTCTTTTTTCAAATTTGGAAAACAATATCCACAAAACACTGCATTCAATTTATGGAGGGAAGCTATATTGCAGATTGCCCCAGGGGGACAAAGACCACAAACACTGGGCAAATTCCTCTATCAGAGTCACGTGAACTGGCCCTGGCAATATGACCGGTACAAGACATTGTGTACCTCCTCTTGCCAGCAGGGACAGAGGCCTACCATCGGAGCACTGCTGGCCTCAAAACACGGCAAGCCAGATATACTCATCAGGAGGGGTACACAACAGACATGTCCCACCTCCCATTATGCTCAATCAATCAAAGCATGGAAGGACAGATCACAATCTCCTCACACATCATAGCTCCTCCTGCAAGCTCTCCTCCCACTCACTTTGGTGACACCCTCAGATCATGGTCCAATGCCCAATTGTGGGCAAACCTCCAGTACACAGGAGATGGACGGTGGATGTACGAGGCAATATGACATGGGACCCTTATCTGCATCTTGGATGGATCGTTTATAAGAGAAGTGCACCCACATGTCTACTCTGCAGCAATCATGGTAGAATGCATGGCAGGGGGTGGCCAACTATCTCTTTCCTTTACCAATCACTCACGCGCAGCTAACGCTTTCCGGGGGGAACTCCTGGGCCTTCTCGTGGTACACCTTCTCCTCCGCAGCTTACATGTCACCGATACCCAGTTATCCGGAAGTGTAGCGATAAACTCCGACTGAATGGGGGAGCTACATACAATACACTCCCCACCACCAGCAGGTGTCCCTCTGACCTTGAAGCATGCCGATGTCTTAAAAATCATATCAACCTGTGGCAAACAAACACCACTCCACCTTACTTACTACCACATCAAGGCACACCAAGACAACACCTCCGACTGGACAAAACTGGAAAGACCAGCACAACTGAACTGGGCGTGCGATGCAGAGGCCAAACAAAGGATATTGGAGTTCGACGCCAATCACCTGAGTTCGCAGTACCTCCCTTTAGAAGCAATCTCCCAAATGGCAAGTGGCAAAAAAATGACATCAGAGACAGATGCCATGCTACGGTTCTATGCTCACGCAACGGAAGCAAGAGCACTGTTCTTAAGTCAGGGCATACTCCAAGGCTCACAATTTGACGAGGTACACTGGGATGCGGTACATCCAACACTACACTCGTGTCCCAAAATGTTCCAGCTCTTCGCGGCCAAACAGGTGTTTGGGGTTTCGGCGGTACTTGGGAACCTTTCGCGACAAAAAGAATTTGCACACCTAGGGAACAAATGCCCAAGCTGCATGATGCACAAAGAAACAACGGAGTACCTCCTAAGGTGCAGAGAGGAGGGAAGGCTAAAATGCCTTACGCGGCTAATAATCTGTCTTGGGGGCTGGCTACATTCGTTAGGGACTATACCAGCACTCACAGAGGTCATAACAGAATTTTGATACATTAGAGGTACGATTCAATTCAACACACACCTTGCCGACACCCCACCGGCTTACGCACGATTTGTAAACTCCCAAGCCATTATCAGATGGCAGAGAACTCTAGAAGGTATGATTTCAGTCGAAATTTCCTTGCTTGATAGAAGTGAAATCCTCGTGCCAGCACGACATATGACAACGGACTGGCTCCGCGGCCTTATCAGCAAACTACTAGAGGTGATGCATGGGATTTGGATATATCGCAACATTACAATGCACAATACAACCTCAGGGCTGATTGTTATTAAAGGGAATGAACAGCTACTGCAGGAGATTGAGTCTCAAATAGATCATGGAGGAGAAGGACTTGAGGAACGAGACAAGTGGATGCTAGAGGTGCACATAGGAAATCTGGATGAGTCATCAGGGGAAGGAGAAAGCTACTGGCTACTAGCGATACAAACAGCACAAGAGAAATTCTGGATGGCTAATAGCTAATTGAGTGGAAATAGACATGAAGCAATGCTTTATATGCCCAGGGAATAAGTCCTGGAAGGAGAGAGTATCTCTCAGGCGGTTGCGACTGCAACGCTCTAGCCCGATTGGTCTGGGGCATCAGAAGACTCCGGAATGGTTAAATAAGTCTAGGTAGTACATAACAAATACATAATTTACTAAGTTGTTGTTGTTGATGATGCATCGCATTCATTCACACAGTGTTAGGCTGTGATTTTGTTTGGCGAATAGCAGATAGCAAATAGCTATTCTGGCGAATAAAAATAATTTTTCTCGATTGAACAATTGCTTTGGTTTCTTAAAAATTAACGTAGCCGTAGGCCCAACCTTACAGTTACCCTTGCCGTACCCCAGCAAGACAGGCAACTTTGCCATGTGGAAGTTTTTGGTGAGCCAAACTGACGACAAGTGATGACTTTGGCATTTGTTTCTCATCTGACGACTTTCCCGACCATCTGACGACCCTGACGACTGCGCGTGATGGCATTTTGATGACCTGACGACTTTTGGTGAAGACTTTTTGACAACCCTGATGACTTTTGGTGACGACCTTTCGACAACCCAAGTTACGACTCATCAATTACCCTTTGACAACCCTTCTGACAACTCTGACAACCCACTTGACGACTGCATGACCTTCCGCCAATAAGTGCAGTGAGAGCAAGTCCTGAACAGTATGGCTCAGTGACGGCCATGATGACTATTGACCGTAACAGACGACCCAAGAAATCTTCTGTGACGACCCATGCGACTCCACCTGACGACCCCTGATGACCCAAGTGACGACCAAAAAACAACCCTGACGACCCCTGACGACTTTAGTGACGACCTCAGACAACCCAACTGACGACCGGTTGACAACCTCAAAAATCTCTTGACGACAACTGATGACTCCATCTGGCGATACTTATCGCCAAAGTCGAAAATTGCCTGTCTTGCAGGTTCACCCTATTTTATAATCCGGTATCTGTGTGCATTTCCATGTTTGCCTTCCTTAGGCTGATCCTTATTTACAACAAATTCTAAAAATAATTTATTTTTTCTTGGACAATTTGTTTTTTTATCTCTATCTACCGTCCTTATTTAAACTACATCCACTCTCAACAAAATTTCATCACGCTGAAAATTTTGTTGAAATCATTCCCGCCCCTTTTTTCAACGAAATTTCTCTTGAATTTCTTTGAAAATAAATTCTCAACAAAATCTGGCAACGCCAGACCTCCAAACCAGCTGGAGCACAAAGTACATGATACGCTGTGGTCCAGTTTAATTGCACTACTGATGTGTTACATCTGGCATTCATACCTCCTTCGTACCTAACGTACCAGATTCTGCAGAGCTCAAAAAAATAGGATCGCAACACTACTCTTCCTCACCATGAGGATTTCCACCGCCGCCACCGCATCACCTCAATCATGGCAAATACCGCCACAACACCAGGTGTGCCACGATCGCCCTCACCGCAACATCACCCTCGACGATGCCGCTTTGTTTGGTCAGATTCCGCTTATTTTACAAAGAATCACAACATTTCTATGGGCGAATTTTGTTACACAACAGCGTTTGCAAGGCGTAGGAGGGGGAAAGGTAATTCAGGAAATGTAAGTGCTTTTTTAATGTTTATCGCCCCCTTTGTTGCACTAAATCATCATCTCATCAATGCCTTCAATGTTAATCTTTTCTGTGTTGGGCCGCTTTAGAGGAGGGGCTTCCGTTGATGGTGTGAACTGTTGGGGGCTTCGGGCACTGACGCCATGTCAGACATGGAATTGTCAATTGTCAATCGTTGCCATCAACAACATTATACAACAACCAACCACTGCTTCTTACGTGTGATGATTGGAATAATGTGAAAAGTATGATACTGTTGTTCACCAAATATTTGAGTATCGAGAAAGAGAATGGGAATCTTGGTTTACATGATACATGGAGAGGAGTTTTCGTAACACGAAATGTTGCCTTACATGATACACGGAGAGGAGTTCTCATATTATGACATTGCTGTGACACCAGCCCTTTGTGACAGCTAAATCTGCCCCAAGTGACACATTTATGAACCCTAAATGTCTATTGTGATCCACCAGATTCTTCTATTTGTTGAAGTAAGATTAAAATGACTCTCATGTCACCCATTAAAATATCATTATTTAGCTTGGGTATTGTCATCAAAGAATTTACTACTGTATGGCTGTAAGTCAATTTCAAGTTGTCATGACACGAAAAATAATCTTCTCTCGTGATCTTGCATACACAATACCACGGTTGTCATCTGCACTTGTGTCCTTACAATTTTTTTGCAAGTCATCAAAGGGGGGGTGTCTCTGTCACATTGCGGTGAACCACTCGTTTCACTTGTGGTTCACCATGACGTGAGAGACACTCCACCTTGATGACTTGCCACAAAAAATAGTAAGAAAACTTGTGCAGATGACAACCGTGGTATTATTTATAGTAATTTGCAGTAAAACGAGCATGCTAAGGTCAGCAAATGTCAAAAGATACATTTGTGAAGAAGACCAAAGCTAGTGATGTTAATATGTAAAAAAATATTAATATCCACTTCTAGTTACCAAAGTACCTGGAATTGTAATGTAGAGGCATCATTTTTATGATGAGAGTGTAAGCCCACTTCGTTGTGGTGAGTTTTGCATGTTAAATGACATAACTGGCAACCCAGAAGGAGTTACGTGGAGTAATACATATTGTTGTGACGTAGTTGGCTATGGCTATCACTTTCTCATAGTTGATGGCTCTGAAGAGCAAGTTAAGTGTGTGAAAAAGACATTTTTAGTGTGGTCAGAGTCTGGGCCTTAGAATGTGTGGGTCTTCGCATCAGCGTTTTACGGTACCTTGCACATCTTATATGGTAACAGTTTAATTGTAGTGCTGACGTGTTACATCTGGTATTTGTACGTAACATACCAGATTGTACAGAGCTCAAAAAAATGAATCGCAACACTGCTCTTCCTCGTCATTAGGATTGCCACCACCGCCACCGCATCACCTCAATCTCTTCGAATACCGTCACAACACCAGGTCCGCCATGATTGTCCTCACCGCAACATCACCCACGACCATCCTCCCGCTTGGTTTGGCCAGATTCCCTGTATTTACGAGGAATCACACCATTTTTACAGGCCAAATTTTGTTACACAACAGCGTTCGCAAGGAGTAGGAGGGAAAAAAGGCAATTCAGGAAACGTACGTGGTTTTTTAATATTTATTGCCCCCTTTATTGCACTAAATCATTGCCTCATTAATGCCTTCAATGTTGAGAAACATTGTTTACTAATTATTCATCATTGCCTCATCCAAATCTTGTTCTGGCACCTCTTCAAATTGTTTGGGGGGTGCTGTTCATCCCTTGTTCATCCTGTCGCATGCTGGGTCTTTCTGTGTGCAAATTTGGGTACCTCCGGTGTTTCTAGGTTCTCTTCCTTGGTTTCTAACTTAGCTTCAACTCACTTCTCTCATCCTTACTCCTCTCCTCCGTTGACATATTTGTAATAACATTACTTGTTTGTTGCTTAACATAGAAAGCATTGCAAGACTTGACAATCAACAAAATGGGACAGACATCATGTCGGCTAGCGCTAGGTTTTGTAATGGCTTGTCACCGGTGCAGCAGGAATGTCCTGTAATTGTTGTTTGGTTGATGCAGTTTATCTAAATATATTGCATGAGAAAAGAAGTTTGTTTATTATAGTCCGCAGTCGGTCATTAATTTAATTATTCCTACTTCTGAATTATTACAATTATGCTAGAGGTTATGTCTTTTATTATCTTCCATCGTACGCCATGCTTGCCAAGTGAAAGAGACTTATCAACTGTGCATTGAAGGTGTTGTGATTTGTGAGTAGAAACAGCAAGCAGCCTCATTTTGTTAGATATCCTTCCATGGATGATTGTTGTATGATTGCCATAATGCCTTCCAACTCTTTTGCCTTGCCGCAGCAGCATTCCTGATCCCATCCGACCCCTGCCCCTGCATTAGAGAATTTTCATAGACCAGCATGGAAGGTATTAGTTAGTTTATTTTGGGTGGGTGGAGAGACCATCAGCAGACTCGTGCATCCAGGGTGCAGACTAAATCCTCCTGGTTTTTGAATTCTGCAACTCTCATAGCTGCCAGGATGTTGAGAGTTGGGTGGTCCTGCTTCACCTTTACAGCCTTCTGCGCTGGGCCCCTCACCTCAGACTTGATCCTAATCATCTTGGGTGGAAAATGACACTAATTAATCACAATTATTTGCCAGGTCAACAAAGATATCCTCTGTTCATTTTATTTACGGTGACGCTGGTCACCGTAATTTTGAAAATTAAAAAAAATATGGGGAGGGCTCCAAATCGCCCGTCCAAGTTGTCAGACATCGAGTTCAGAAGTGTTCCTAATGGGGGTAATGGTAGTTTACTCTGAAATGATGATTATGGCTCCTTCATGCTTCCCCCAAGAACACCTTCGTTTGGTCCGAAAAACCACTATTTCATGTATTCGTTAGTCTTACAAAATGGTGACAAAACTAGATGTTTTTTTCACACAAATTACTAGTTGTTTAACACATAACTATGTATGCATAAATTTGTATGGGTAATTAACTAGCGTTTTGTCCGATTCTTGGTGTTCTCTCTTAATTTAACAATGAAACTATGAACTTGCTTCCTTATTACTCTGTTTCCTCTTCTTTGAGGAGCCTGTGTTCCCTTCTGATGGACTACCACCATCTTGAGCCCCCTTCAGCTTCGATAAGTCACTAATTTGATGGAAAATCTCGAAACATGATGCCCTCCTGTGCCCTTTCTTCTTGAGGCACAAGCTTACTAGGCATGTCGAACAGTAAATGGTTGTCTGAGTTATTTTGAACTCCTTGTCCTTTGGATCAGCAACAGCACAGCATACAACGCATTTTGGAGGACATTTTCGAATCTTCTTCAGAATGGGTTCTGGAGAGTTGTCGCTCTCCTTTGACTGCTCCTGCTCTTGACGAACCTTTTCTTTTGCTCTAGTTCCACTTGCCGTTGCTCTTCCAGTTCTTGAATCGATGTAACTTCCATGTGACTTTGGGATGTGGAAGAGTGTTTTGTCCAATCGAATCTTGTTGAGAGTGTCGTTGTCAATGAATTTTTTTAACTTTTATCGACTCTCCGGAGTAATTCTTTCTTTGACATACTTCGTTGCTCTTTTCTGCCAGTCGGAACTAGAACTCTCAATTTCTTTGTCAATGGCTTGAAATGCCGCACTTACACCAGATGTTCTTGTGGATGGAGAACAACCTGCTGCATTCGCACCTATCATGCCAGTGGAAGGAGAACTTGGTAAAAGACCCCAGATTGGATTCATGATTTTATACCCCATCGTTAGTTCAAACAAAATGTCCTTCATTGTCACCTTCATTTTTTTAATATGGTATTGAACAGACGCATACCCCTTGCCCACTGGAGGAGGTCTTGGAGAGAAGCAGTGTTTCAAAATAAAACTAACATTGACCGCCATCTTCTTGAATTCTCGCATGACTAGCTGTTGCTTCGGGGTACCCTTTGGGAAAGGAAAGGCCATCCCATTCATTGCCGCCCTGTCCCTTACATGCAGCATATACACAATGCTTGTCGTAGATCTCCCGGATTGATGATTCGCGTTGAGAAAGAAACTTGTAGGGGTCGTAATCATCGTCAGTATGTTTATCCTTCCTCAACATTTCAGAGAATCTCCAGGAATATTCAACATCCTTCTGGTCTGTGACGTAGTCAAAAGATCCGTAGGTCAGAGAAGGGATTGTAATTTTGCATGAAGGTTACTCGTCCAGTACCATTCCTATACGCAACGAAGTGCAAAGTCACATTGCCCACAGACCGAAACAGCACCTAACGACAGCATTGGACCAGTTTCGGGGATATCACATTGATCTCTAGTAGTATTATAACAGATTGCTCCAAACTTGTATGCTAGAGACGGTCCTCTCGTTGTCGTGTTAAGAAATCCCATATGGGCACTCTCGATAAGTTCAAAACACTCATCGTCATTGTATCCCCTATCCCCATGGATGGTTGTCGTTGGGAACGAAAGTTTGTTTGGATTGTTGGTTCTTTAATGATCATTAACCCAGAGGTTAATATCTCTTTCGATGATTCGCCATGATGATTCATATGGCAGGAAAGTGAGATGCCCATTGAGATGGCATTGATGCAGTTGCCAACTGGTCCAAACGACTTTGGACTTTTGTGACGAGAGATGGAACTATGATTTGCTTTGGACAAATGCATGCGCAGCTTCTCATCATTGATGATGAGATTGGTATAACCATCAACGAAGCAAATGTCCGCAGTTTGACCTCCCACGTCACGAAACAGCTTCTCGAGTTCTCTATCAATTCCAAAAACTGGTCTCCAAAATACCCCACCGTCTGTGTCACCAGAATCGGATGTAGCAGTCGCCTCCGGAGATTGGCCCTCTAGACTGCGAAGGAGATCATTCATTCGCTTGATCTTGTCTTGTACCAACGTTGATCGCGTTCTGAGCTTCTTCAAATTGTCAAGGATTATTGGATATGCAAAAGGATGCTTTGAGACATCGGATAAGCTGCACGAGTAGAAGCAAAAACCAAAGAAACAACGCAGGAAGGTCTCGTACTCCTTCACATCCATTGGATTTTTATTCCTCTCGACCAAATACTTGTTTTGAAAACCAAGTACGCTGAAGAGAAACTCTGAATCGTACAGGGCATTAATCACTTGACTGGCATTAAGAATAGAAGCTCTTTTTGCATCTCCAGATGAGACTGAATTGAATTCTCTCAGAACTCTCTTCCTTATCTCTTTGACTTCCTTGTTGTACCCATACCCCAGGTCGGAATCAACCTTATTGAATGCAATGGAGAAGTCGGAGAACCTAATGGGTACCTCCTGCCAGACAGATGCTTTGTCATCTAAATCCAGCTTGTCATCCGATTCCTCTCCGTCGATTGAAGGAGAAGCATCGTCAGTGAATTCAGGATCAACGACTTCCTCATTTGATGAGATGGAATCCTGGGATGGGCTTTGTTGTGATGTAGGCAACAGAGCAACACCACTGTTCAGATTGTGCAGGACGCCGTTGTCAGATGGTGAGTAACTTTCGTTGCTAGATCCAGAAGTTCTTGATTTCGACTTCCTCCTTCTTGGAGACACTCTGCGCTTGTACCCTATCGGATTCTTCTTCGAAGGATGGGATTTCACAGGCTGTGGCATCTTGGTTTAAATTGACTAGTCGACTTGATTCGAATCAGCACGAAGGGTGTTTCAGAAGGATGAGCGCGATGGAGTACAGATACAGAGACTTTTCGCAACCTGAGTCTGGTCGAAAAGACTGCGATAAGCTCGTAACAGCTGAGCTATGTCAGCGATGAGTACACTGCGATGAGATCGTACGGCCGTAGTCAATTGTGGAGGAGACGTGTCGTAGCAGTGATGATAGGAGAACATCTGCAGCCATGGAAGAATCTCTGCGCAGTAATGACGATTTCAATGAAGCGGGCCACACTGCAATTTGCGATCGTGAAAGGAAGCACAGTGTACAAGAAGAAGATGTACTGCGAAGTCTTGAAAGCAGGGCAATAAAGAGATCGTGGGAAAACAAGAGCACCAAATGAAGGTGTTGAGAGTTATTAACTGTGTGGGTAAATGGTAAACTACATGAACTGGCAGAGAAGAAGTGTGGAGAAGCACATCCCCATACAAGTCTCGCTTAGTGTATGAGGAAAGCACGCTTTGTCCAACATGATGTGCAAAAGATGGCAGAGTGATGGCATGTATCGGTGTTTCAGAAATGCCATCACAATTTTGGCGCGAAAAATGAATATTTCATTACGCCTGATAGTATGTAAGAACTAGTACAATATCGCCTAAAATTTGGTAATTTCTCATTTGACTACTTTCACGAAACAGCCTGTAGAACAGGCAATACTGAAAACCAGATAGCCCCAACTCATCGCGACATTCCTGAGATGTATTAGAACACCTCTTAAGCCTAAAAATCGGCATTTCAACCAGTTTTCCATACCAACCAATCTCACCAAGTTAGGCCATTTTGCGTCCTAACACCTACTAAGCTATGTTTTATGAGTCCAATGGGTAATGAACCAAAATAGCTATTTCCTACATTTGTTGGTGTTAGGTGGGCTGGGGATATCGGGGATGTAACATTGTTGGGTCAAGAAATTGTCACATATTTTTTGCGGTCATCTAGCTTTGGGTGTATTTTCGGGAAGGAAGATGATGTCATACACCTCATGTATCATACATCAAAATGATCCTCGTGAGTCAAGAAATTGAAGTATTTTGTGTCAAATTTGCCTTTGGACCCTGTGAACAAAGTTACGAAGGGTCTAAGAAAAAATGTGGGAATTGTTACATTTTTGTTACAAAAGGGGGTGCGACAGTACTACAATCAAACTGGTACTAGAAATCTCCAAAAATAGTGCAATTCCCAAGGAATCGCACATTCCCTAGCTTTTAGCCTAACACATCAAACTGGTCATCCTCTGATATCTACCCATACAGTATGGTACTCATACACTGACCATAACAGACAGTAAGCATATCGTACCCCTAAATACATCTTTCTATATCAAATCAACTAGCTATTAAACTCTGTTAACCATGGCAATTGAATGACATCTTTTGTTGTTGATCCGCCGTTAATCTGAGCCCACACCAGTTGACTTTTGCATCATGTACCACCAACTGCAAACGCCCATTGTCAGCCCACAACACAGTATTTTTTGTCGATGGAGTTTGGCTCCAGATTTGAACACCTACCATCAACAGTCAACCGTCAACCAACATACTCCATCACTCCAACAACAAAAACTTAGAAAATTAGGTACCTTTTAAATCCTACCTAGACATGTTTAACCATAACTGAGTCTTCATATGCCAAGGAATAGATTAGTCCTGAGCATTGCAGTTTCAACCACCTGAGAGGGAGCCTCTCCTTCCAGGGATGAATGTTCCTGGGCAAATAAAGCTTGGCTTTATGTTCTAATTTGGGTGTCTACTTATGGGTTCACCAAATGGTAGTGTGTATGAGCGGTTTGTATAGCAAGTAACCAGTAGCTCTCTTGTTTGCCAGATGAGTGTTCCAGATGGTCTAGATCAATCACTAGCATCCATTTGTCTTGTTCTGCCAATCCATTGCCACCTCTTTCTATTTGTAATTCAATTTCCTGTAGGAGTTGCTCCTTTTCTTTGATGACTACCAGGCCTGAGATGTTATCATGCATAGTTAAATTTCTATAGATCTAGATACCGCGTGTAGCCTCTAACAACTTGCAAACAAGGCCTCGTGCCCATTCAATTTGTGTGATTTTGCTGGATGGACGCAAGACCTCAGGGTGTGCTAAACTGATTAGTTCCTTCAAGATCATGCCTTCCATGGTCCGACACCATCCAATTAGCTCTTGAGAGCAGAGGAAATCCATGTACTGGATCGGGAGGTGGGTCTGATGTCCCTCGTCCTCGTGTAACATTGATCCACATGAATTAAGGAAGTCAGTTAGTAAATCTGTGAGCTCTGGAGTTGTGCCGACTGACTCAAACCGTTCTGACAGGATGTGAGAAGTCGTCTCCTTTCATACCAAGCAGCTTGGGCATTTATCTCCTAGGTGTGAGAATTCTTTTGTTTGGAAAGATTAGCTAACACTGCCAAGATCCCGAAGACTTGCTTTCCTGCAAAAAGTTGAAACATTTTTGGGAGTTTGTGCAGAGTAGCGTGGACATCCAGCCAAGAAACTTTGTCAAATTGATCCGGGGACATGAACCACAGTCTAGTAAATAATTCTCTTGCTTCTTGTTTGCGCACAGTGTATCAAAGAATTGAGCCAGTGTCTGATGTCGTCTTTACATGTTCTACTATCATCATGAGCGGCTCGCAAGGTAATGGACATTAAGAGTGGAAGTGGGGGAGGAATTCTAAGATCCATTTCTTTGCGGCCGCATCACAGGTGCAATCAAGTTGTGAAGATCTGGACAGCTTGTCCCAGTCTACTGTGGCATCTTGATGTGCCTTCACATGGTGGTAGGAGCATGCAAATGGGAAGTCTTTACCATATAGGGCTGGCAGTTTCAGGATGTTGGCATGTTTCCGTGTAGATGGGATCTTAGAGGAAGGCAGAGAGATACTGTTTTGAGTGCACCAGTGCAATCAGAGTAGATCCGTACCTCCCCTGTTAGGGATAGGTGTGTTTTGTGAAGGCTGTGGAGGAGTAGGTGTACCGCAAATAGTCCAATTAGCTGTTTGGGTGGCATCCAGGATGGATAGCAATAACCTGCCTTGTCCCTGGGAGCACTCTAGGATGATGGCCGCTGAGCATACATCTGGGTGTAGCTCTTTGATATAAGAGCTGTCAGAGACGTATGAAAGAGACCCATTTGCAATGGCGGAGCATAACCATGTTCCATTGCCAGTGCATTTGAGGTCTTCCCACCAGTGGTTGTTAGACCAGGACAGTAAGAGATCATGGAAGTGATGATAGAGTGGGAGGTGAGGGGGGGCAGGTGTTTGCAAAGTGACTACAATTGCAACTCCGTGGAAAGTTTGGGTGGAACATAAGTTAGGAGGAGTTGAATCCAATGTGGTTAAACCGTCCCTCAGGTAAGGTGTGTTTCTAGCTCTTCAAGAGTTCCCTTGTCTGTGAAATAGGGACTGGCATTCATTCTCCATATGTGTCACTGTTTCGGAAGCCGGATCATAAGGATGATTCCAGATGATGTGTAGGAGGTAGAGAAATGACCCTAGCTTGAGGTTTCTTCTTCCTCGCGGAGCTAGTTGGGTGATGGCTTCTCTCCATAAAGCAAAGGTGGAGGGAGGGGGTTGTTGTCAACCAATTGATAAGTAGACCATTCTGTTCCACTTTCCCGGTGCTGGAGATATTTAATATTAACTGTCTGTCCATCGGCCTTGAAAATGTCTGACTCAAATAAAGCCTGTTGATGTAGGCATACTGTGTTTGGAGATTTGCATTCCTCTGGGGAGTATCCTGCGGATTCGAAGGCCTTCATGAGCCATCGATCGTGGTGTCTTGGGCGGGGGAAGAGATTGTGTCCCAGGAGTAGACGAAATTGAAATTTATCCACTTTTTCCCATAATTGTTTATAAAACCCATCAGTTACCAGGGGGCTGTATTTTTATAGCTAAGGGTCAATGGCTGTGAGCTCAATCGTAATTCACAGATCATTAGCTCCGTTGACATCTGGAGTTGTGTGCCCACTGCGGATGAGGTGCCGTAGTGTATGTAGAACTTTTTATATGCTTCTATGCCCCAGTGTGGAAAATCAAGCCAGTAGAATCCTGTGTCTAGAAATCTTAGTTCTCGTTGTGCTGGGCGGAGTAGACCTCCTATGGGGGCCATAAATCTTGGTACGAGGAGGTATTGGCGCAGAGGCCATACTTTAGTTTTGGCCAGAATTTTCTGGTTGTGCTAATGTGGAAGTCACTAGGACAAAACTAGGACAAAGGCCCAAGTTTCTTGCTACATTGGCCTACTAGAGGGCATTGATAGACATCGCAGCTAAGGTGCAGTTAGACCTAGATGGAGAGGAAGTTCCACCTAATGTGATGCTAGGGGAGTCAATGGAGAGTTGTTGAACTGGTACAGTGGACCCGTTCGGCTGGGGGACAGAGATGAGGAGGGGTTGAGTCGCATGTGAGCTGATGTATTTCCAGTCGCCTCTGTTGTCCCATTCGTAGTGAACAGAAGAAGCATTTTTGGGGTTTGAGTGTGCCTCCTGTGGCAATGAGTAGGATACCCCAGCTGGTTTCACTATGTTGGAGAGCCTTGTGTACTTCATGGATTGTTTCTTCTTCATCTTCACTGAGGCGAATAAGGTCATTGTCATCTATGAATAATATGCAGGAGAGGTCCTTTCTTTTGCCACTTGCCGGGCAAAGAAAGAGGGCGCTGTGTCCTTGATTCTTGGGAGCGTGGAGAATAGCCATGGAGACAACTGTCCAGCCTGTTGGCAATGTGCCATTTCCTTGCATAAATCCCTGAGTGCTGAGGTAGAGACGGGAGCCAACTGCTTGGTTGGAGTCACCAAAGGCTGTGCTCAAGAAGAACTGCATTTGTTGAATAGCTGTCAACATTGTTAGAGTCATTGGAAGTTGAGCTCCTACAGCCAGACAAACAAAAGAGGCGACAGCTTGGGCGACCCTGTCGTAGCAATTGGCGGCATCTACTGACGCAAGTGCAGCTGGTGTTCTGAGTTGTCTGGAGATGTCATAAAGAGGGTTTTTGCAATGATGCCATCTTCTGCCATACGCTGTTTTTCACAAAAAATTTCTTCAGGCATGAGCCTGTGCTGTTGTACATTGTCTAACATCCTTTGCCCAAAGATGATTTTGTTAGCTGCATTGAAATTTGCCTCCATAAGCAGTATGGCTCACAATTTGGATATGAGTTTGACCCCAGGCATTCTCGATCATCACACATAGCTCCAATTTCCAGTGGAAGAGGGTGATACCATGGTGCAGAGCAATCAAAGTTTTGAGTGCGTGCACGTCTGAGATCATGTCTGAGTTTGCCCCTGAGATGTAGTGTCCGAAGTGTAGACCAGATTGGGATGATGACATCTTCTCCTGCTTATGTCTTCATGTGTACTGCCATTCTTCTCTGTTGATGATTTGTTGGGTATAATTTGGAGGAACCTTTTCCCAAATTTTTGCAATCAATTGGAAGAGGAGTTGTTCCTGCAAGCCGGGAGGAAGGACATAGGATCTGTCAAGTACTGCTGTCCCAGATGGAGTATTTGCTTTGAAACCAAATTCCCCACGGAGACGGTCCTGACAAATGGGAACTTCTTCTGCCAGATGATAGCATTCCCGGTGATTTTTTCCCAAATTAGATGTTGTATCTCTGTTTGTGTTTAGTATTCCATTATTGCTCCATCTGTCTCTTTGACTTGGACATTACGGACACTGTTTCCTTGCCATTTCCCCAAGGCCTAGTTCAGTCGTTGCCAGAAGGCTCTGTTGTGCTCTCCTCGGATAATTTGTAATAAGCACCTTTCAGCATCTTTGTCCTGTTTGTCTCTGGTGCCATGGAGCCTAGTCACGAGATGAGCCCGCCTGTGGTTATGCCCATTTTTTGTGAAGTATTTGCAGCAAGCTTTGCATTCTTGCAACCTGTCTTGCAACGTTTGAATGGACAGGGATAAATTGTTTTCTATTTGGCATCTTCGAGCTTGCCACAATAGGTTGCCCTTGTTTCTTATCTGTCCTGACCAGTACCTAAGGATTGAATGGTAGCAAAGGCTGTGTTTTATCCACAAAAAGGCTTCAGGATAAAAGGGAATCCGGTCGGACTTGAGTTTTTGGCAATTCCGCTCTGCATGATGCATAAGTTGGGCTTTGATTTTGTTTATGTAGTCTAGTTTGTGTTGGAGTTCTGCTAGAGAGTTTTCCTCTCTGTGCATCTGACTGAGTTTTGGAATGATCCAGTGGTAAAACAGAAGTGGTTAAAGTTAAAGTAGAGAGATGTAGGTGTCAGAGCAACATGGGATTTTTGTATTAAGGCATCAGGCTGTTGGGCATTTGATGGATTGTGGGTGGAGGCCTACCATGGATCTTGTGCTGATGTCGAGGAAGAGCGCTCTGTGATCGCCAACACCATACACCATGGATTGTGCAGACATTCAAAACTTCCACTTCTGGAGTGGTCCAGAATGTGTCATTGGATGTGATCCTTGGAAGTGTGTCGCCATTAAGGGAGAGCCTGTTGTGGTGAGCATAGTTTCTCGGAGATCGAGTTTTGGGTGGGAGGTTAGCGCACATCCAAGGTGGCTGCTACAGACATTATCCTTGGCATCCAAGCACATGACTAATCATCTTCCTTCCTGGTGCCATTTAGTAAGATTGAGCAGATTGTCGGCAAACTTCAGGTGGGGGCATGTGGTGTCCTTTTTTACCATGGTCCAGTATGCTCTCTGCAATTGGTAGGAGGTAGAATGTTGGCATGGAGTGGTGCAGCAGGGGTTGTATCCTACTAGGACCATGGTCATGTGACCTTTTTGTCTGGAGAAGGTCATGTATGACCAACAAGCGAGGCCAGTGCTGTCCATTCCTGAGAGGTCTGCATGGAACATACTTGCCATATCACCATATGCCACTATACCGGCACTTCCTTCCATCTGTCTGCCAAGTGTCCGCGCTGCTGGGTGCATGATGTTGCCTCCTACTGCATGTGTAAGTGTTTCTCCGCCGTTGAAGAGTTTGGCTAGGCCTTGTCGTTTGTTATCCTTGTCTGCAAAATTTATTTTATGCTCACTAAACGCAAATATGTTGACTTCCATGTCATCAATGATGCCAGTAGATTTTTGTTAGCTTGTGGTTGACCAAAATTTGTGGTGAGAGTCCGTTAAGATTTTCATAGAAAATTCAAGTCATGCCATCTCCTTTTTGACCTGGGATGATACCTACTGGATTTAAGAGAGAATGGTTTTCTTGTACATAGGCAGCAATGTTTTGCTCATCTAGTGAGTGGCTGTAGTGGAGGGAACTTTGTTTGACAGAGGATATGCTACTGTTTCTGTGCACTGCTGTGATAAGGGCGGAGTCGAGTTGATTCGGAATTAGATGTCTGGTGGAATATCAAAGTGCCTGACATTCTAAGTGTTTAGTGTTGCTGCGTGAGAGAGTATAAGTTTAGGCGGCCTCTGTGGTTCAAAGTTCTACGTGTTCCTGCCTCTTCTAATAAGGTTATTGTTCTCCCAGTTCTGTTTTGTTGACAAAAAGTGCTTGCGTGGCGTTGCAACCTCCTGCCACTGGAGGATTGACACAGACTACTTGCGGCTGAAGGGCCCAGAGCTCCTGTAGTCAAGGATTCGGGGGACTGGTGGACTATTGGGACGTTCCGGATAGATTGTCAGTTGGATCGGCATCACTGACTGTGGAAGAGCTGGAGGAGAGTTCCTCGGTGCTTTGTTCCATATCCTGACTTTTCTGATCTACCCGTACTCAAACACTTGTGGCTGTGTGTCCCGACCACCTGCTGCTGCGGCCCTCATCCAACACTACACTGCTTTCAGAGTTGTCGGTTGTTGATTTTCCTCTTGTTTTGTTCCCTTGGGAAATCTGGACTTGTTTAGATCACTCTTGGGAGTGCACACCACTGGCATTGTCATTGGCTCCGTGCATAGTTTTAACTGACTGAGTGCCATCCAGATCAAAGAGTGCTTGCGGTGAGGCGTAAGGCCTTTTACCTTGGCCCTTTTGAGTCTCATATTGGACCACAACATCCCTCCACCAGCCTTGTTCTTCCAGTTCAATTGAGGCTTAGTTGTCTTCCAGTTCTGACTGAGTGAGGAGAGTCTGGGTTTTAGAGTCCCATTCACATTAGGATGCCTCATGGATGAGTTGTGGATCAACGAACTTAACAAGGAAGTCCTTTATGAAAGATGGGTCCACCTTTTGATCTGAAAGGTGACCTGTTGTGAAAGCTGCAATTTGTTTTGCAAGTCCAGTGATGAGTTGTTCGCCCTCTGGGATGTTTGGGTACACCAACAAGACTGATCCCAATGGGACTTGTTGGTGTACTTCTGCTATGAGGGAAGAGGAATCTTGAAATTTGTACAAGGACGTCAGACATTCATGGCCTGTAAATGAACGGATGATAGTTCCATCAGGCTTGCGAGCGTGAATAGTATCATTCAAGTCCAGGAATCCGAAGACGTCGATGCTTGTCATGCTGGTGTTATAATTTGTGATTTTAACTGCGAACTTTGCGACTCTCCTGATGTCTCCTGGTGATGATTGCCAGTCTACACCTTCTGTTGGGTGTGCATGAGTACCCCACCATTGGCTATAGAGACCATGCTTTTTAGCATATTTGACAAGGTGAGTGACTAGATCCAGGTTGTTTTTATTCACTTCAAGGGACAGACTCTCCTGCATGTTTGGATGTTAGAAGAAAGACATGAGATATTTGTTGGCTCAGAGTGTTTTGGAACTCTTGGAATGTTTGTGCATAAGCTGCAGATCAGATTCGGTCGTTAGCCCCAATTGAGAGGGAGGGTATGGTCAATGAAGTAGTCCTCTTTGTGCATTTGCTGTTGTGCTAGTTTGAAAATGTCTCTTTGCTTGTCAATGAGAGTTTGGTGGCGGGTCAGGGCATAAATGAAGTAAATTGCAAAGGGAGTTATGGTTTCAACTGCTTGGAGCTCCTCAATTTTCATTTGGTTGCCAAAACGGGCCCATTAGTAGGAGATTTGGTGCACCAGTTGCTCAGGACCTTTATCACAGGATATGGAGATTACTATGTATGCTTGTGCTGCAGTGCGGCGTGCCGATCCTTGCACCACATCCTGAGATTTTGTGCTGCACAACCGTTGGTTTGAAAGGCCCTGGGATTGAGTTCTTTGATGTAGTTGCTGAGAGCTGTCATATTCCTAGACACCGGGCTGGAGTTCTGGCCCCAAGTGGTGGCTCGTCAGAATGGGCTTCAGTAGGATTGATTGTTGCCATCTTGTCAGCTATCTTGAGGTTGATCAGGAGCTGCTGGATGGCAAAAACCATCTTTTTCCCGTTCTCCCCTTCGAATTGAGATAGGCTCTCTTTGCTGAGATCGAAGGAAATATCAAGCAGGACATTGCGATGAGTGTGGACATGTGGAGGTGGTGTGGGAGGGGCTTCCTTCAACTTGCCTGAACTCTGAGCATATTTGCTGGGTTTCTGGACAGAGGCTGGAGAGGTGGAGGTGGTATGCTTCTTTGATTTCTTCTTTTGGGACTGTGCTGGCTTGGTTGCCTGTTTTGAGTGTTCCAGCAATGAGGGCTTTGATTTTGTTTTTGCTGGACAGTTGGATGGGGAAGTTTCTGTTGTCTCTGGTGTTTGATCAGTATCTGAGAGGAGGCTGGGGTTGTTGATCTCATTTATGATCTCATTGACATTTGAGATATCCTCTTGCAAGAGCAGTTGAGCGAGAGGTTGGGTGGTGTCCATAGGCTTGGGTTGATCGGAGTTTTGCACATCCATGGGGATTGGTTTGCATGGAGGAGATGGGAGTGATGGCTGTGGTTGGGTGGTGACATTGGGAGCCGGTGCATTGTGTTTTGTTTTGGTCAAGCAGTGTAAGTCCACATGGTTTTTGATATTGAGGTGCCTTTGATTGCTCCATGGTGTGGAGGGTGAGAGGATTGTTATTTGAGTGGATGGGAATTTTGGGAAAAGTTAGGTATTGTATAAGGATGTTTTGGATTTAGTTGAGAGTTTTGATTTGAAAGTAGTTGTTGAGGATATTAGAATTTTGGGGATGGTAGTATTACATTTGAATTGCAAGAAATAGGTCATGTTGGTGTCATTTTTGTGTGGTTCTGGCATCAAAACACATTCAACTGTCCATAAGAATGTGGTGTCCTAATGATATCATTTTGCGAGCATGAGTCACTTTAAACATACAATTCCTTAGGAATCGTGCGTCTCAAAATCTTATCACGATGAAGTATAATTTTGAGATACTCCATCACTTGTTACAATTCCTAAGGAATTGTAATGACCAACCATTGATAAAGATGGAGAATAAGAAGCCCCTTCTCGAACGATGCTGATCTGGTATTTTGATGCCAATTAATCACACCATCATTTGAATTGATGCCAAACTATTGGCCTTTACAGAAATCCCAGGCTAAACCATTGTTCTCGAGGAATTGCAAAGTGAAAAAGTGCGACTACTTGTCAAAGTCAAAATCTCTCAGGATTTATAATCACCTTTGCCAATTTTTTTGCAATTTTCCGCAAGCACAAGTTACCTAACTTTTAGCCTAACACATGCTGTCGGAGGCAAGATTGGTGGGGGAAATGGTGGAAGTGATTAATGCCCCTGTAGGGAAGTATGGTTTTTATGTATGCACGTTGGGGGTACAATACTGATGTGTGGCTGACTGATCTAACCCTTTGCTGCACCCCCACTTTTACTTTTATGGCAACGCACAAAAAATGGCATTACAACATCTCCGACCGCTCAACTAACTCAACGCTTGTACCACAGCCATCCCATTGCTGCAACCAGCACTTGCGTAGACCCCTCTTGACACATTTGTCGACAGCCTGTTGCAATTGTGATGACTGCCTGACCCAGGAGAGGAGTTCTTGGATGATCTCGCTGCAGGCAAGGAAAATTTGGATAGTGATGTGTCAAATGCATGGGCTCACAAGCTTGAGGAATTTGACGATGAAGCTGACGACCCTTCTTGCTTCAGAACATCTTTCCTCCAAGCTAATTGTTGTGTTGACTTAAGTTTTGTCCCCACAACAACAGAGCTGGCCGATGAGGAGCTTCCAGAGGGGTCTGCTTCCAGCCCATTTGAGGTGAGTTTTTACACATAAACAAACAATTTCATGAAGTTTCTAATTTGTTGATTATATTGTTTTACTGGTCCCCTAGCCAACTCCAGCCAAGGCCCCTAAGCACCCAAGACGTAGATCAGATGCACACTTCATCATTTGTGATGAACAAGCAGTATTCGTCTAATACAACATTGAGGCGGAGAATATGCTGGGATCATCCAGATTTCAGCAGAACTCTCACGCATCTACATCGAGCGACCCCACAAGTCCACCATATTCAGGGCCGAAGAAGTAAACGAAGTTTACAGAGAGCCTGTGACTTTTAACAGGTACATGAACCCTGGTTCTGGGGTCCATTTTGAAGATTCAGACCCTTGCATTGTTGATGCAGACAAGATGGATGTCGTATGGCAAGACTTCTGCAAGTGGCTTGATGAGAATACAAATGCTGATGAAGTAGGCATTCTCGTGGTGTGTAATGACCAGAACTGCAACATGAAGTGGCTCTGGAAGCTGACTCAGGCACTGTACTCTCCGTTTAGTTTACAATCTAAATAAAATGGTTCATGGATCCCTACAAAGTAATTACTTTGTACCCTGATTGCCCTTTCAACCATCGCCAAAGCAAACTGGACAGCTACGAGCTTGGAGTACTATGGTTGCACATCTACAATAGTAATCTGAATGGTTCCCATGACAACTTGGTGGATGCCATGGCACAGACAGATGTCATTATATCTGCATACTTTGCTCCGTTGATCGATCAGAAGAAGTCAATCCAATCAATTGACAAAATATTCTCAAAGACATAGCAAAATGAGTAGAAGAAGAGGATGGAGCTGGAGCAAGTGGTTCAATCTCCATGGAAAGAGCAGACTGCGGAGAGTAATGCTGAATGGAGATTGGATGATCATGATAGTTACATCGGTCACGCTGGTGGAGCCAAGGTTAGACCAACCACATATGCTAAAAGTGTAGCTCGCAAGGCAAATGATCTGACTGATATGTTCTTCGGTCTGTTGCCTTTGTCTTTCTTTGAGAATGTTGCCAAGAAGATAAACAAATACGCATACAAAGACGACATGTTGGAGAAAGTATCTGATGATCCAGATGGCAATGCTAAGAGAAAAGCCTTGGTTTAGCATCCTTTCCAAACGGATGGCAAGAAGACTCCTGGAATTCACCAACAAGCAGACAACGAAAAGTACAAGTTCTGTGCAACTGCAGGTTTTGTTATATGCTGGGTTGCTATTCTGATCATTCAAGGTGCATTGTTTGGATCGTTCAAGCCGCCATCTCAAACAATACAGGAGCAATGACCGTAATATGGACTTTCAATTCCTTTCATTGCAAACACGATTAGCAGTACTGCGTATGAGTTTATGCACCATTTTATTCAGGTTGAAGATAATTGGTGAGTTGAAATTATTTTGAACTTCTTCTTCTGCCATGTTTGTGGTTCTAATGCCATGTGCTTTCTTGTTTGCTACCAAAGCAATCGTAAATATAAAGGTAGTGAGGAATATGGCCCCCTCTTCAAAATTTGTTTTGCTTTGGACTCAATGTTGAGTGGTTTACAGCGTGCATGGAATGTTGGAAAACAAGTTACGGTTGATGAGAGTATGATCCACTACATGGGACGAGCCGTGGAGTTTGTGCAATACATGCCGGCAAAGCCCATAAAGCATGGCATCAAAGTTTACGCAATATGCTGTGGCATTTCGGGTATCATGGTCACTTGGAACGTCTACATGGGAAGCGAGGAAGGTGTTGTCAACTCAACCACTAAGAAATGTTCAGACCTTGCAAGAAGTGCCAACCTACACAACCAGAAAGGCCGAGTATTGTACACCGACAATTAGTACACCTCCATGAAAATGGCCCGATACTTCTTCAAAGAATTTGGCTGGACAATAAACTGTACGTATTCTCCGACAGATAAGAAGTCTCTTCAGGGTGAGGATTTCCCATTTGTGTCATTGTCAAGAGGAGCACGCGACAGTGTCAAAAGAGGATGGTTCAGAGAGACTGTACTAACAAGTGGCAAAAAGTACTACATACAAGCGGCTACGTGGCGAGACAAGAAGCAAGTGTGTTTCCTAAGCACAAATGAGGTTGGATTCAGTGATGGCATGTCAGTAAAATGACATACCATGAAGAGGACCAAGCGTGATACAATCAATGCTCCTCGTGCTCAACATGACTACTCCAAGTATTTCAATGCAGTGGACCGAAATGATAGGGATAGTTCTGACTATTCAATGACCATCCGAACCAAACGCTACTACTTGCAAATTTTCTGCTGGGCTCTTGATCAAGTCATTCATGCTTTGTATGTGATTGTACATGAATTACACAAAGTAAGTGCAAATGAAAGGTTGGGTGGTTGGCCTGGGTACTGGAAACTCTATGATGATAAGAATGGCGGGCGGCGTATGTTTCAGATTGATGTGAGGATAGCTCTCTTGAATTACGGCATTGGACTGGACTGGGATGGAAACTTAAATACAAGACAACCCCGTCGGGTGAGGCAGTCCAATTCTGTGCCATGTGATTGTGAGAAATGTTTCTTAAGCATAGTTCAACCATTGGTATTGGACATAAAAAACCAACAAGCGGTGATTCAGTATGTATGTGGGTCTCATAACACTTGTGCAGCCTGAATACCAACATGATACTTGGTAAGGTCATCAGTAAGTGTCTGAAAATGAGTCTATATCCCAATACTTTGAAATTCTGCCGTATTGGCAGAATTTCGTTTTGTGCTATATCGTACTAATCAAAATTCTGCCAACCGGCAGAATTTGAGGTGGTATTAATTCCTATGGTACCTCAGTCTAACCTTAGTAATGAAACTTTATTAACCCTCCAAGTAAGATTCATCTTAAATCTCTATACTACTGCTTAAAAAAAGTATATGGTGTACTTCTGCTAGTTTTGTAGAAGTGTAGCGGGTTTTAAGGTTATATTATGTGGATGTGCGAATGTGAGCGCACGAAAGGAGCGCACAGAAGCCGGGGGTTAAGGGAACTAAATTTATTTTTTCTGTAATAATTATTATCAAGCACTATACTTGATAGTACAAGTCAGAATTGATTTTGGACTCTTGACTGGATTATGAACCATTAAGGCGGTCATATACAATTCCTACATATGATTGTACATGTTTTGACAAAAAACTCTTGGATGCGAAGCATGAGATAGTCTGTCCGTGGCTTACGCTAAGTCACAATAACAAATTATTGTGCACGAATGCGCATGACGTGCCAACATCTTAGTGCAATCCCACAATTTTCACTATGTTAGCTATCTGACATGAACATCATCATAGAAAACAAACCAATTTTTTCGTGTTGGAATATGAACCAAATTTCGACCCCTAACCGTAGTAATCTTAGGTGGTGATTGCAACTAGCCGAGGGCGTGTAGAGCTGGACTTAAGCTCTCAAGATAGTCCCAAAGAGTTTACCGTACTTGAACGGGTCTCAGAGGTTGGATATTGCGGACACACTACTGGCCAAAGATATCTGACAAATAAGAGTCCAAAATCAATTCTGACCCATACCTTGAATAATTAGAATGGAGCGTAACAATTTCCATGTACACGTATTTCGAGAGAAAGGACAGTGTCTTCAGACAACATGCTTCGTCAAATTTCTATGAAAATGATTATGAGTGGTTATGAGGGTGCGACTAGATCGTTTTTTTGCGAGGAATTCAACGGTGTGGTCGGATTGACGTGGCGAATACGAGAACACAGAGATTTCACAAAACGGGCTGTACTACTGCTCGTTTTAGCAGAAGTAGCTATACTACTGCTTGTTTTTGCAGAAGTATAGCTCGGAGGGTTAACGGTCACATAAGATTTTATTTAAAAATAGTCCAAAATTTGGCGCATTAGCGCGTAACGAATATCGTTGGATAGTTGCAGACTGGAATCAATTCACGTGGCTCAAACAAAACTGTTTTTGGCATTGCTTTATAATGGCACATAGCCTCAAACTCCTTTTCATGATATTGTTGCTACAACCTCTGGGCCCAAGGGATTTTTCTTAAATTTGAACATAGGAATTGTCCAAGAATTCTGCCGGGGGCGGCAGAATTTTGAAGCCCCCGTAGAAATTTACCACGGCTATGTGAAATTCTGACATATCGGCAGAATTTCAAAAGTACTGGGATATGAGTACCAGTTTAGTTGTATCTGGCATTCGTACGTAATGTACCAGAGTCTACAGAATGCATAAAAATAAAATCGCGACACTACTCTCCTACACCATGAGAATTTCCGCCGCCGCCACCGCATCACCTCGATCTCAGCTAATACTGTCACAACATCAGGTCCGCCACAATTGCCCTCACCGCAACATCACCCACAACCATCCTGCTGCTTGGTTCAGTCAGATTCCCCGTATTTTACGAGGAATCACACCATTTCTACAGGCCAAATTATGTTACACGGCCACCATCATGGCCGGGAGGGGGAAAGATGGGATTTCAGGGCAGATAAGTTCATTTTTGAATTCAATCCTCTGCCATTTTCCCCCATAAATCATTAAATTTCTTTCCTTGTTGCTCTTCCTTAGGTGGTCGCCTAGGTTTTGTTAGGTTGCCTTCCTGCTTTTGATGGTGATGCCTCACCATCCACACTGAAGACTTAACAATCAACTGCAATACACTGTAGAATTTGGATGGGTTGAGCTGGCATGGGAGGTTCTTGATACGATAATAACCATGATTTTGTGGATTCACAAAGAAGAACTGATGTTTGTCATCTGATGAAGGAACCTGTAAGTGGATGTGGTTGCGGTTGGCAGCTCAAACAAAAATGGGGTGACACTATCAGGCAATACAGTTGTTTGTTTTAAATAAAATGAAACCAATAGAAGCTGAGCAATTAGAATAATCAAATTTAATAAAAGAATCTATTGCAATTAATCTTTAAACATATTTTCAATGGTTAAAGTAGGATTTATGCTGGATTTATGCAGTCATCTCTATGGCAGCAGTGGCTATCTGTCATGATATCCACCACATGACAGTGGCATGTTCAACTTCTGTGTTGGCCTTGATGGCCCTGTTCGGGCTCTTCCTCACTCCCATGTATGTCTGGAGTGAGGCAAAACTATGTTGTTGCGATTTTTTTTGTTAATGGAAGAGTTATTTCCAGTGTAACATGACAACATGATATGATGGTCGTGACTTTTTTCCTGAAGAATGACAATCAACCGTGATTTTGAAGGGGAAGTATCAGTCCCAGACCCCCCGACCCATATACCAATCGAAAGCTCATGAAAAGAGGAATCTGCAATATTTTCCGCAAATCTTGCTGCGAGGGCTGTGGAAAAAGTTATAATCGATCTACAAAAATTGACAAGAATCGTATTTTTTTTGTCACAAAAGGGGGTGCGTCAGTACTACAATTAAACTGGTATGCTGTGCTTATTAGAATGAGGAAAATCGATCAGGAGCCCTCTAATATTCCTATTTCACAAATTCCTTTTTCTCTAGATTTCTAATGTACTGTAATAGGATAGAAATCGTTTTTGTTCCTAATATTCCTAAAGCGCTAGGTTACTACTTATCTATTTGTCTATCACTCTACTTTATATTCTGCGGTTCGCGTTTTGTTGCCATATGTTTCCCCAGAATGGTTGCTGCGTCCAGCGATGAATCTTTCGTCGACGATGGATCTGTTCCATCGCATTCATCTGCTACTAGCAACGTCGCACCACCAGTTGATACCCTTGGGAATAGTAATGGAGAACCTGCTGCCGCCGTAACCATTCCCGCGGTTCTTGCTCCTGCAGGAAGAGGTCAAAGTGGGGGTCGTACTGCAGGAATAGTCACTGGTGGTCGTGGTGTTGGTTGTGGCGCTGGCGCAGGGCGTGGTGCAGGGCGCGGAGAAGGGCATGGTGGACGTGGATGTGGCCGTGGCCGTGGCGAAGAGGGGCGTCCAATTGGGCGCACCAATTATTTGCCAACAGAGATTACGAATATGCTGGATTCAATCCGTGCGTATCTGCCCATTTCTGGTCTGGAGTGGGACCTTGTTGTACAACGCCACATGGCGTTTCACCCAGATGAAGAGCGCAGTGGCAATCAGTTGAAAAAGAAGTTTAAGAAACTTTCAAAGGTGAAAATGGGAACAGGAGATCCCAATATGCCTCCTGACATCAGGGAGGCCAAGGAAATCCGCCGACTCATCATCAAAAAGTCTGAAGGTGTGACCGGATCGGAAGATGAGATGTTCGCTCTTGACAAACTGGATGAAGAAGATGCAGACCTCAATGAAGTCAACAAAACAATGGATAATGAGGGTGTGGACGAAGATTCATTGAATGATGGAGATGTTGTTGGACCAGACTTGGGCAGAGCAGCAGTGGGTGAAGCACAGTCAGTTGCAGGTTCAGATGTAATTGGTGCAGTGGTTGTGAATTGAGTTGCTATTAGGGCAGTCAGATGCGGTGGTACCACCATGACTTTCCCGAGGCCAGGAGTGAGTTTTTATGCTGTTTCATTTTCTTTTTCATATAATTTTGTGAATGATGTCAATCTCATTACTGTTTAAGCGAGGACATGTGTTGACTCCCATTAGACGCAGGCAAAATAAAAGAGGTCGCGACAGTCACAACTAGCCTACGTTCAATGAGATCATGATGATGATCTCAAACCAGCAAATGATGGAAATGCGTAACAGGGAGGCAGATCGAGAGGAGAAGAGGCAAGAGAGGAGGATGAGACTTGAAGAGCAGTGGGAAGAGCATCGACTTCAACAACAAATGCAGCAGCAGATGATGACTGCCATGCTTTTCATGATGCATGGCAGAAATATGCCTCCACCTCCAGCCATTCCTCCAATGAATGCGCCTCCACCTCCAGCAAACCCTCCCATGAATGTGCAATTCATTCCAGCAATTCCTCCAATGAATGTTAATCACAATGATGAGGACCTCACAATGATGAGGACCAGAATATCAGAAACAGTAGTGCTGAAGTTAATGATTGGGAAGTGGGGAAGTCGGATGATGGTCAGTGATGACTTTTTTGTTAGCAAGGGTAAATATAATTAGTTCATTGATTTACAAAAAATAGATGAGATATTCTTTACATTGTCTATAGCATTATTGACAATTCATTAGGAAACATCGAACTAAACATATTTAATTTAATTGTACTAATTCCATGTTGCAAACTCCACATTTGCATCTATACCAAGGGAAGGCATATAAACAGAGGTAATTTGGTTTATCCCAACTAGACGCGATCTAAGGTTAAACAGTAAAAAGAGGCAGTAAAACATGATCCTGCGCTCTCCGTTTTCCTCGTATATCAATTGATCCTTCAGCCTGGGAAAGGATGACTGTACGGCGTGCATTCCCCACTCAGCAGTTTGTCGCATGCTCGTAGCCTCCCTCTTGCTATGTCTGCTATTTGATCATTGATGTTGTCGTATTGTTCGTTAGCTGTCAAGTCGTCTTGAGATGACTTTATCAGAAATTTGTGATTCAAGCTAGAAAATGCTGAATCAATAACAAATTTCAACCAGTGCTCCTCACTAACCTTTTCCAACTTCAAATAAACTTCACACCAGTCAGCTACCATACTGTCATCACAGCATCCTGGAATGTTATAAAAAGCAATTGTTATTGTACCATCAGGGACAAAACCCAAGACACCCGTGACATAGTGATCCGACTTCCATCCATTATAGAAGCGGGATTGTACTACCTCGTCTGGGGCTGCCTCAATCCGTACTTTAAAGCCATCCATCGTACCCCAGACATTGTCAAGTATTGGGTGTCGCTCCTGGATTAGCGCTCTATACTCTTCCAACTGGTCCTGGGTTTGTACACGAATCTTCGCCAATTCACTAGCCTTCAGAATTTTGACAAGTATCCTCTTCGCAAACTGGAGGTACTCTGAGACTGGGGTCATAGTTAGCCCGAAGATCAACTGAAGAACCATCAGAGATCCTCTAGTCCGGCTCCATGCCAAAAGACCAATGCAATCTGCGGGATGCATCGTTCTAGGCTTCCCTTTGGACAGGCTTACCTTCCTGATAATGAACCCTTCGTTGTCAAGAAAGGGTGTATATCTGTCATAAACAGGGGCAAAGAGATTCAACAAAAAGTGAAACGAGTGCATGTCAAATGCTGTGAGAGTAATCATCGCCTGGTCATCTCCAGATCTATACACGCAACACCACACACTCATGTTGATGGAAAGCAACAAAACTCGTGGAATACGTCTCTGACGGATGTAACGGTCTTTTGCACCCATCCTTCTGCGCATAATCTTGCGATTTCGTGAGTATACGAATCTGCTGCTCCTGGCTGTGATCGCACACTTCACGAAAGGAGATATGAGAATCCGAGCGTCATGATCGAAAGACAAAATACGGAACGTTCGATTCGAGATTATGAGCGTGAGAGGGGGCGAAAGCAAGATTATAAATAGGAAAATAGGATAGAAATGATTCAGTCCCGTGGGAGGGGGTAGGGACCCCCTCTCAAGGGACTCGATCTAGAAATTGGTTTTGAAATGCCTAGATCAGGCTTAGGGCGTTGCTAGGCAGGGGAAATTGTAAAAAAAGGGAAATAGAGAAAATAGGACAATAGGGATCTACGAATATTTGGAGGGCTCCAGTAAAAAATGGCTGAGTTGTGATGGTTTAGGTATGGTACAAGTGCCCCCAAAGTGCCCCCGATGCAGGAAAGGGCTAATCGAAAAGTTTTTTCCATCACTCCACACCTGACCCAGCTCTGTCATCATGTCCGCCTCCACCATGACACCCCCTCAATCGCTCCTCTCCGAATCCAACGCCCCCAAACAAATCTCCCACCTCCAATTCGGCCTCCTCTCCCCCAGCGACATGCAACGCCTCTCCGAATTCCAAGTGACCTCCCGCGACCTCTTCTCCATGCCCTCCCGCGCTCCCGCCCCCTGCGGCGTCCTCGACCCGCGCCTCGGCGTCTCGGACAAAACCTCCACCTGTTCCACGTGCAAACTGAAGTTGGCCGACTGCGCTGGACACTTTGGTTACATTCGCCTGGCGCTGCCGTGCTTTCACATCGGGTACTTCAAGCACACTCTCAATTTGCTGCAGTGTATCTGCAAGACGTGTTCTCGCGTGTTGTTGGCCGATTCGGAACGCAAATCCGTGCTTAGGAAGATGAGGAGTCCCCGCACGGACATTTTGGGACGGGCCGGCTCGTTCAAGAAGGTATTGGAGAAGTGTAAGAAGGCCAGGAATTGTCCTTACTGTCATAAACCCAACGGAACCGTCAAGAAGGTGCACGGTGCACCCACCTTGAAAATCGTTCACGAGAGGTACAAGGGACGACATATGGAAGGCGAGGTGGAGGATCTGCTGTGTTCCATCGGCGGAGCCATGTCGTCCAACCCGGAAATATCGCATGCTCTAAAGGTGGCCGTGGAAGACCTTTTGCCCACTCGCGTACTGACCTTGTTCCAGGCCATCACCGACGAAGACTGCGAGGTATTGTGGGTGACGCCTTGGATTGGCCGTCCGGAGAATTTGATATTGCAGCATGTGTTGGTGCCGCCCGTGCCGATTCGACCGAGTGTGGCCATGGATGGGGGTGGGGGGAGCAATGAGGATGATTTGACGGTCAAGTTGTTGGAAATTATTAATGTGAATGTGGCTTTGGAGTTGAATATGACGAGGAATCCCCAGACCAAGACTATTATGGAGGTGAGAGGTGTTTGGTCACGTTGGTGCTTTCGAATGGCTTGTGTCATGCAACATTTTGATGTCGATGAATTTATTGATCCATTTCTTTCTTCTTTAAGGGATGGGACGTCTTGCAATCGCAAGTGGCCGCGTACATCAACGGAGATCAAGTGAGTATCCTGCAGTTTCTTTCGTATATTTGGGCGCTTACTAACATGCGGGCATCTTATCGAGCGTGTAGATATTTTTTCACCCACGTATGATCTCATCATTACTTTTTTGCTCAATCATAATCGCCTTGACCTTCAACAACCAAATAGCCCGGTCTTAAAAGAGAAATCGGACACAAACCCATTCGTGGATTATGTCAGCGTCTCAAAGGCAAACAGGGACGATTTCGTGGAAACCTCAGTGGAAAACGTGTCGATTTCAGTGCCCGAACTGTCATTAGTCCAGATCCGAACCTGCGTGTTGATCAAGTAGGGGTTCCAGTGCATGTTGCCAAAATCATGACATATCCCGAACAAGTGTCACGATACAATATTGAAAAATTGAGACAACGAGTAAGAAACGGACCTGATGTGCATCCAGGAGCCAATCTCATTCGTCAAGCGGGTGAGAACTCCTTCGTAAAATCCCTCGCCTTCGGCGACAGAGAACGTGCAGCGCAATCATTACGTATCGGAGACATTGTCGAACGCCACATGGAGGATGGCGACGTTGTTCTTTTTAATCGTCAACCCTCTCTTCACAAACTATCGATCATGAGCCATCACGCCAAAGTTATGCCCTGGCGTACATTCCGTTTTAACATCTGCGTCTGCGCCCCCTACAATGCCGACTTTGATGGAGATGAAATGAACATGCACCTTCCTCAAACGGAAGAGGCGCGAAGCGAAGCCAAAATGCTTATGGGTGTACATCACAATCTCGCCACGCCGAGGAATGGGGAGCCATTGGTGGCGGCCTCGCAGGATTTTCTTAGTGCGGCATATTTGATCACTCAGAGAGATCAGTTCTTTTCGAAGGAAATTTTTTGCTCGTTAGTGGCGTATTTTGGGTTGGCAGAGGAAGAGGTGGATGTGCCCATTCCCGCGATTTTAAAGCCCGTGCCGCTTTGGACTGGGAAGCAGGTGTTTACATGCATCATTAAACCAAATCGACATACTACCTCCTTAGTAAATTTCGAGATGAAGGTATGGTGTTATGCGCTTGACTTATCTTTGCTTATAAAGGTTCTGAGATAAACTCAATCCGTCGTCATTCTTTGTTCATCCTCTTCAATGTTGCGAACTGCACGAAACCAATATTCTTGTGATCCACTGCTGAAAATGTAGGAGAAGAATTATGATACCAATAAGAAAATGAAGCACTTCTGTCCAAATGATGGATGGGTAGCTTTTCGAAGCAGTGAGTTAATATCTGGCAATATTGCGAAGAAGACAATTGGAGATGGCAGTAAGACGGGATTGCTGTATGTCTTGCTCAGAGATTGCGGTGCAGAAGAGGCCGCCAAATTCATGGATCGCTTTTCCAAGCTGTGCTCGAGGTACTTCGGGATGCATAAGGGCTTCAGCATGGGTATTAGTGATGTTTCACCGTCGGCAAAGCTTAAAAAGATGAAGTATGACATTTTGAGTGAAGGATACAGGAAGGTAATTAAGTATCATGTGAAGTGCAGAAAGCCTTGATAATCGTGCTCATTTTCGTTGTTGACTTTTCGTGGTCAGGCGGAGGACGCTATCAAAAAGTATGATGAAGGCACACTGGAGTTACGGCCAGGATGTGACTTGCTGCAGTCACTAGAAGAAATATTAAATGGGATTTTAGGTAAACTACGTGAAGCTGCTGGTCAAGAGGCAATGAAAGCTTTACCGTGGTCCAATACTCCTCGAATTATGGCAGAGTGTGGGTCGAAAGGCAGTCCGTTGAATATATCGCAGATGATGGCATGTGTCGGACAGCAAGCTGTGGGTGGTATGCGTATTCAAGATGGGTTCGTTAATCGAACTTTGCCACACTTTGAATATCATAGTTTGACCCCTCCAGGTAAGTTGCGATAATGAGTTGAAAGAGTTGATTTTTCGGATGTTCACCATAATGAAATAACCCCGTTCACTGGGATGAATCTCTGATCTTCAGCAAAGGGATTTGTTGCCAATTCATTTTACTCTGGTTTGACTGCTACCGAATTCATTTTTCACACCATGGGAGGTCGTGAGGGTTTGGTTGATACCGCCGTCAAGACCGCTGAAACTGGTTACATGGCGCGTCGTTTAATGAAGGTATGTCTGTGTCTGTTTCATATCTCTCAACATATACTACATCCCACATAATCTATTTAATGTGTCTTAATCAGGCGCTCGAGGACTTGTCCTTGCGATATGACAACTCCGTTCGAAATAGCGAAAATACTGTTGTGCAATTCACATACGGCGACGATTCATTGAATCCAGAGAAGATGGAGAATAATGATCGCCCAGTGGATTTCGATCGGCTACACTTAACCATTACCCAATCCTTCCCATGCGTGGAGGAGCCCTGCCTCCTTGAACAGCAGCTACTGGATAAGATAGAAGAGTCTCTGAACACAGACCGATTCCAGAGTCTGCTCCCGAAAGGAAAGAAGTTCTTGGCCGAAATAACATCTTTCTTTGAGGAAATCGTGAAGAAACAAAAGGAAACACTCGAATCCTGCGAAGAATGCCACATGCAGCAACGTATTTGGAACAGTTGCAGATTCACTAGTACCCAAGTAGACGAGTTCTTGAGGATTGCGCTTTCAAAGTACACAAAGGCAATGGTGGAGCCCGGAGAAGCAGTTGGTGCGATTGGTGCGCAGAGTATCAGTGAACCAGGTACTCAGATGACTCTTAAGGTAAGTCTTTGAGTTGATCCTTGTTTTACATGCATCAATAGTGGCTTATTCCCGCTTGTTGTCTTTTAAATCTCTAGACATTCCACTTCGCCGGAGTTTCCAGCATGAACGTTACGCTTGGGGTGCCTCGGCTAAAAGAAATCATCAATGCCTCAAAGAACATATCCACTCCTATCATCACAGCAAAGCTAGTCCAAAGTGACAATAAAGTTGGAGCAAGAATTGTGAAGGCTGGCATCGAAAAGACAACACTAGGAGAGGTCGCTACATATATAAAAGAAGTCTACTCCAGTGGAGACTGTTATCTGTCTATTCAGCTTGATTTAGAAGCAATTCGGCAGCTTCGGCTCAATATAGATGCAGCGTCGGTGCGACGATGTATATTAAAGGGAGTACGCGGCCAGACTCGACCTCCAGTTCTCCGCATGTTATCTGAAAAACATGTTCTGGTAAAAAAGGGTCGAGATCGAAGCTAAGAGTGTTTGTGCCTGATAAGGGTGAGACACCAACTTATTTCATCATGCAATCCCTAAAGGTAGCTCTTCCTAGGGTCATTGTTCAAGGAATATCAACTGTCAACCGTGCTGTCATCAATGAAGAAAGCAAAGGCGGCAAAACAGATTATCACCTTCTTGTTGAAGGGTATGGTCTTGCCGAAGTAATGGGTAGTCCTGGTGTCGATGGAAGACATACAACAACGAATCATATCATTGAAGTGGAACAAACACTCGGCGTGGAAGCTGCACGGACATCCATATCCTCAGAAATTTCATATATTATGAATGCTTATGGTATTGGTATTGACAGTCGACATTTGCTACTTTTATCAGGTAAAGTGCCCGTGGGCTTGTCCAGTTGGTCATATTATTTTTCTCACGACTTGTCGATTCTCCCTTTGTCAGATGTTATGACTTTCAAAGGGGAGGTTCTTGGAATCACTCGCTTTGGGGTTGCGAAGATGAGGGAAAGTGTTCTGATGCTCGCCTCCTTCGAGAAAACGACAGACCACTTGTTTGATGCAGCAGTTCATGGTAGGACCGATGCCATTGATGGTGTATCTGAATGTATTATCATGGGCATTCCAATCCCAATCGGTACAGGGCTATTCAAGCTTCTCAAAAGAGCAACTATGGCATCGAAGCCAGTGCCAGTCCCAAGTGTTGTATCAAAGGGCCTATTATTAGGTGGGGGATGACATGTGATGCTTGATTTTTGATCTAAGAAAGCATCCAATAATAATATGTGGGCTAAGCAATCAAATTATAGCCTTCAGAAATCGTGCAAGCATTGAGTTTGAGTCTGCTGACACTTAAATTGTGCAAATTATGTTCTTCCTTCTAACTAAAACTTGTATACGATAAAGTGCGCTGAGCTCGAAAGTCTCGCTGCTCATGTTTGGCTTCACAATGCATTATATCAAGGACTGTAAGAGGGCAAAACATCATTAACTGAGCAAAGAATCACTGCCAAAGAGCATCCTTTGTTTTTCTGTCGATGATAACTGATCCCAACTTTTGTTGCTTTCAACATAACCTGTCACAAACATATGCCCTGACAGTTTCTTTGGTGCATTATCGCCCTGCCCCATGCCCCAAAGCATCTCGTCCAATGAAGGTGCTTTTCTTAGTAGTGAATTCACAGCATCATCCCACTCATTGGAATGAGAAGGAGGCAGTTCGTTCAATGGAAGGGGATCAATCGTGCCTGAATCAGAATGTTGGGAAACCATATCTGCATGATAATTTAGAAGCAGCAAAATTCCAGCACGGCGGACCATCGCGGCGACATAGACATGACTGTAGTTGACGATATCTGATGCCAACATTGTCTTTGCCCGATTGATGACTTCGCGCGCTGTGTCAATAGGGCTCTTGCGACATTGAAACCATAAATGTCCATAGTTCGGGTCAGCACTGGAGCAATGCAGCTCCAACTCCGATGTGTCCAACACATCTTGTACTATTTGACTTTTATTTAACTGTGTTTTCATAACATCAGAAGCATTCTTGACTTGTTTGGCGATAAAAGAGTAGGCATCCTTCATACTCATTCTGTCAAGCGACAAAAATGAGGTGTGCATGTCCTCAATGAAAGGTTCAGCAATGGGAACTAGCCATTGATCAATCATGTCCAATCTTAACTGCTCCAGAAAGCTATCGCCATACTGAGGAGTGAACCTCGCAGCAAACGATAAGTGTCGAGCTGCAGCTTGTAGATCAAAGGTAGGAGAGAACGGATTCATGAAAATTCGAGCTCCTTCACACCACACCTCTCCAGACTTCGGTACGGCTTGCAAAGCACGTTTCAATATTTTGACTTGTTGCAGTTCTCCACAATCGAAGCGAAGTTGGATTAGACTAGCCCACAAGCGTCCTACAAGATGAAATCGTTAAATTGCAATGTGTGTTATTTAACAGCTCCTCAAATCAAGAGATTGCAAATAAAAGATAAAACATTCTCGCTACGAACCTGTACCAGAATGAATCTCAAGAGATTTTTGCGCAAAATTGATGGCACGCTCTTGAAATCCACATCTGGATTCTAAATTTACCGTTGCTAACCATACTTTCCAGTCGCTCTTACCGAATGCTGCCCTAGCTTTACAGAGAATCGCACGGGCTAGATCGAAGTCTCCGCAAAATTCTTCCAGACGTGCACATTCTAGAAGCACAGCCGACCTTCCCTTTTCGGATACAGAGTCATAAGCACGAAGAAAGAGAATTCGAGCTGCGTCAGTGTTTCCGCAGGAGACCTCGGTTCGTCCGCTAGCCAGCCATATTTTCCAGCATAAATTTGGTGGACAGAGCATAAGGGCTTTCGCGTAGCTTCTCCTTGTTGCAGTGAGATATTTTTTTAGGTTCAACTCCGGGTTGTTCTGGACTAGTTGCGCTGCCGCCCTCTCCTGAATTTGAGCAGCTTCTAACTGAACTTTCCATAGCAATTCTCTGCTTATGTTATCAGCACGTGAGACCATCTTCATTGTGCGAGGGAGGTCATAAGCGTTCTGCATTAAGTCTTCTTTCTCTAGCAAGCAAAATGCTTGAAAATAAAGGGGTCCATATCGTGGGAGTTCTTTCAGACCTTTCTCGACAATTGCGAATGCATCCGCGGCAGTCCCATAGTCTCGCTCAAGTTTGGTGTGAGCCAAGTACAGCGGGCCATACCAAGGGACATGGTGGGTAAGATATTTGAGAATTTCTCTCGCAACAGTTAAGTACTTTCCTGCCCGTGCTTCCAACAAAGCACCTTCCAGCATAGTCTTCCAAGACTTTTCTATTGGGAGATGCTTTAGACGTCCCAAAAGCTGCCTTGCTTGGTCCAACTGCCCCACACGTTCATGGAACTTGACTGCACGAATCAGCCTTCGTTGCAACAGAAGAATTACTGTGAGAATAAGTGAGCGAGACAATAACGAGACACGTTGAAAAGATTGGGCGTACAGATTTTCGTTGGTGCTACAATAGCGCAGTCCTTCCTCAAGAATACTAGCGCACTTGCTCAGATTGCCGCTTTCTTCTTCAAGTTTACTATGTTCCAACCATCCCTGGCTGGCTAATGGCTGAAGCTCACATGCCTTGCGATAATACTTCCTAGCGTTTTCGGTTTCATTGCATCTTTTAGCTACATCTGCCAGTTCAAGGAAAACACGCCAATGAATCGAGGGAGGGAGATATATGTCCGTGTTGGACTCTGAGATACATGCAAGTGCATATTCCCTTGCCGCCTGCAACGACTCATTTTCTTTCTGACGGAATTGCCGACCAAACTCTTTGAACGCAGCACGCTCAGATGGACTTTCAGTGAATTCTGATCGTTTTGTATCGTCGTCATTCTTTGGGATAACTCCCTGATTGGCAGAGGCTCCGGAGCGCGTGCTTTTCGATTGTAGAGCCTTAGGTTGCATCTGTTGTAATTGTCTGCGGTCTTTAGGCTGCTTCGCGTTAGATTTCTTCCCCAGCTTCTTGTCACCAGGTAACTCATACGAATAGGGAATATTTTGAGTTTGGTTCATCATAGAATCAGGTAACTGTTTCTTTCCCCTGCCTTTTAGTGAGGTTTGACTACTTGTGCGAACGAAGGATGGCGCCATCGGCTGCAGCTGGCTTGTGTAAGAACCCCCGATGACACCTTTCGAAAGAGTCTCACCGACGTGAGGAATGAACCAGCTTTGTCCCGCCTCCTCTTCCGACGAAGTACTTCGCAAGCCCGTTGGTCCCTCACGCAGCGCTGCATTCGGTGATGCCGGAGACAACGATTTGCCAGTGGATTGTACATAGTAAGAAGAGGAAAGTGGGCATTCTCCTCCGATACTCGCCGAACTCGAAACACCACTGTTGACACTGGCAGAACTATCCTTGCGAGGGCGCCCATACCCTTCACGCGGGGACGACACATATCCACCTCCTCCGCTATCTTGCCTAACTCCTTCCAAAGACTTCCTCGTCGGAGAGGTCGGAACAGATGACTTTTGATACGGTTGTTGATATCTTCTACCATCATCATCTCTCGATCTTGAACGCTGTCGAGCTGGTACTGGAACGAGATGGTGAGGGTGGGGAGCGACAAGAGAATGATGCTGGTGGTGAATGTAATCAGTTGTTTCAGGAATCGTATAATGGGGCATGAATGGAGATACATGACCTGGCATGGCATGAAATCTGAATTCGGGTGAAGTGTGGCCAGGCATACCCATTCCATATTGATTATGGGCATGCTGATGGTGATGAGGATTGATCATATGATGATGTGAATGATGACGATCGAACCCGGTGCCATTGGGAGGGTGGTGAAATTCAGAAGATCCCCATAAATTTCTTAGAGCGTGAGGTGGCTGCCACTGGTCTCTCCCTCCTAAAGCTGAATTGGCGACGCCGAATTCAGGTGGGATAGGTGACCAGGACGCAGCATGCATTGGGTGGGGAAAATGAGGGCCAGGGTAGTCGGGGATCGTCAACGGGGAGACAACAGTAGGGGGGATGTGTCCGTAGCCATTATTTCCGTGTGGAACCATTTGAGGCGAAAGAGCTGGAGGATAATGATGGGCAGGGTGCATAGGAGGATAGGTCGGCGGGGATGGAGCATATGGATGATGATGACTAGGGTAGCCCATGCTTTGGTGATCTGCTCCAACCAAAGGGGTGAAAAACGGATCTAGATGTTGCTGCGATTGATTGCCTTGATGGGCATAACGAGCATCGAAATGCAAAGAAGGGCGATAGTCCTGGGCGTGCAGTTGAGACGCAGCAGGGCGAGGCACTGTCCTCTGAGGTTTCGGGGTATACAACGAACTTTGATGACCACCTCCGACGACAGCCGCCACGCCACCTGTTGCAGAAGCGTCAATTCCAGTGCCGTGGATAATTTTCATCGAAGAATGTATAGGGGGCTCGAATGCTCCACCGGGGCGTCCATCAAAATTCAACGGCTTCGGACTTCCATCACGGCCCTCCGAAACATCGACGTCGCTCGTGCCCAAGCCGATATCTTGCTGCACCTCAGTATTTTGAAATTCCACCATTTCTTCATCATCTAAACTCTCTGAAGATGCAGACGACTGAATCCTACGAAATGTTCCCGAGCCACCGGCGGAGCTTGCATCTCCCGCATTGTACGGAAATGCATCATAGGGGAGAGATCTTTCATTGGCGAGAATTGTCGCCGGATCCCCAGCACCAGGGATAATGGACGAACACTTCGTCTCCTCCACGTTGACAGCGCCACTCTGGAGAGTATCGTCTTCATCGTCATCCCTCAACAATTTATCTAGACTGTCTGTCATTCGAATGGTGTTTGGAGAGAACACTTCGGGACGATTCCCATCCATGTGGAGATGTGGATTTTTGCTTAGTGTAAAATGTGCTGGGGTATAAAGCTGCCTTGAACGGTCAATGCCGTTGATACCATTACCGCTGTTAACAACAGAGGAAGCTGCTACCAACTGGGGAGTGATTACGTCGCTTTGAGACTTGATGGCGTTTGAAGGAGTCATGATGACGTTAGTTTGCATCGGATGTTGTTTATGTGGTGTTTTCCCTATTCGTTGACTGTTTCCCGACATTATTGGTGTCGCAGACCGGCGATTGAACTCTTCCTCCTGTTGTGAGAAAAGGATCAAAAACACGAATGGAGTTATAGTGATGTTCCAGTGAGAAATCAATGCTATTGAGGACAAGTCGAATAGACTACAGTCTGCGTAACGACTAAAAATAATAAGCTCTGGATTCTGAACTTTGAAGGACAATGGAAACAATATCAACATGATCCTGCTAAAACAAGAGTAGGGCTATAGCCGACAAAGGCGTCACAAACATCATACCGAGGAATGATGGTGGCTCAACAGCAAAAGGATGACGCAGACTAGTGTCAAATTGTCAAACAACCAAAGACTAATAAAACCGAAGGTCGAACTTGCGCAATTCAGTTTTAGTGCTCACAATATCCCTTATATGCATATTAGAACTGGTTGCATTCGACATATAAGAGAAACATCCTTGTCGTGACAAAACAAGACAGCGGGTAATGGTTGTTTCATACAAAATAACAATTGTGGCCCCGAAGAAGAAACCAATAAGGAGAATAACAACAACCGAAACGCAAATTTTTAAAATAAAGAGATTGCATCACTCTCCCACAACTCACAGCACTTTTCATCTGCCTCCGATGATTCATCGGTCCCGGAGTCCTCCTATGATGCACCCCGGTCGGACCCCCACTCTTGCGATCGGCACCTGAGGACGGAGTGGGAGGAAGAAGAGAAATCATTTCTTCTTCGTCTTCGTCCTCGGATGTGTCGGTGATTTTTCGGGGCATCGTTAGACGGGTTGGAGGGGGGGAGAGGGACGTGCGCCGTATTAGATTGGGATTTTCATTTGGCGATTGACGTGCTTGGATCGGTATTGTTTTTGATGGTTTCTATGCCGCGTAGTGTGGCGATGGTGGAATGCTTCACGAGTGGAGCGGTTGTCATGGGGACGGATGGGGTGTTATCTCTCTACCGGTTTGAAGTCTTGCGTTCTTGTGAACGTTTTTTCATTCTTTCTACCTCCAGCCAGCGCTCTCTTTTGGGGGTTCTCGCGGGGCTGGATTCTTGTAACGCCGGCATTAACCGCTCCGGGAGACCGAAAAAGGGTCAAACGTTACCCCGAAGGGACGGTGGGCGAGTCCTTTCTCCCGCCCTTCTATAGGCCTCTTTTCACGTGAACGGCCAATCGTTATGTTGTTAGGTCAGGTTCACACCACTCCACAACATCAAAAAAGCAATAGCCACGCCAACCCGACGCACCCACAACTCGTATACCACCATCGACCAATGTTCTCTACCATCAAACTCCTCCGGCCGAATCTCGGCAACCTCCAATGGATGCCAACCATGCCCATGGTCCTCCTCTCCGCAACCCACGCGACTCCCACCACGCCGGCCTCGGCCGCCTTCCGCGTCTTACCCCGAATGACCAAGCATGAAGTGAAAGAATACCTGACCAAGATATATGGGTTGCCGGTGAGGGAGGTGCGAACTCAGAATTATTTAGGAAAGAGGATGAGAATCATTGGTAAGAGGCAGATTGTCTATGCCAAGAGACCGGATTTTAAGAAGGCGTTTGTGACCTTTGACGGGAGTTTGGCGGATACCGGGTTGGGGGCTCAGGTTTTGGTGTCTGGTCAAGGGAGTGGTCAGCTGCAAGAGCAGCCGTAAGCCGTAATTGGGATAACGTGCCTGTGCTCCAGCTAATTTTTATTCTTTGATGATACGGAAGGATTTATTTTGACAGAAATCGAACGGCTATTCAACAAAACTCAAGGAATTCAAAGGAAGGTGCCATTGATGCTACCCCTGTGGACAATGAGTTTTTCTTTAGAACAACATTAAGCAATTTAATAAAACGGGGTATCCGATGAGTTTCGACAACAGAATTCAGGCAACTCTATGAGGCCTTCACAAACTGTATTCATCATGTTCGGTCGACTAAGGAAAGTTTCACTGGACGTACTTCTTGTCAATAGAAGCAAGAAGCCTCATCATTTTCATTCTCTGAACGTCAGCATTCCCCAATTCATTCTCGCACTCTTCGTCCTTCGTCTCATCGTCCGCAAAACACAACTTTCTTAAGTTTGGCGACAACTTTAGCGAATGTACCACGCCCCGATCATCCCCTACGATCAAAATGTAATCTTTTGAGTTGAAACTTGCACGAGTCAGCCTCGCCTTTCGAACTACCTTTTGAGAACATAATGGCTCGCGTTTATTTTGGGCCAGGTCGAAGACGTGGACACGTCCGTCAGTGGTGACAGCTGCAAAAACGGTGGACGAGTACGGAGACCAACAGACATCTCCGACAGCATTTCCAAGGTCGAAGTGTAGTAGACACTGTGTGGATTTGTGGTCCCAGATCTTCATCATGACCAGGTACCAAGCAGAGAGATGAACGAAAAGAAATCGCTTGGTTAGATCTGCACACACCTTGTGACCTGGATCTTCAGGAAGTTAATCTTACCTTGATAATCCAGTCCGCCGAACACGAAATAAAGATGTCTTCATGGAAAGGATTCCACCGCACCGCATAAACACTCATATGGTGACCATCGTACGATTTAATGTACTGGCCACTGTATGCCTTGGAACATTCGTGAATATTGCCTCTTCCGTCCCAACCAGAAAGAGGTTGTCACGACTCGTGTTAAAATCGAAGGAACATCCTCCAGCCAAGCCTGTCAATGTCGTTTCTTCCAAGTCTTCTGTAGACACATTATTTGCCAACTTCAAAAGCATCACCGGTTCCATCTTCATCTCGTTCTTACTCATTGTCCACATAGCAACTTTTCCGTCACTCGAAATGGAGTAGAAATTCATCTCCTTGGAAGATCCGCCTTCGTTCCAACGCACTTGCCAAATTGGATCGGAATGCTTCCCGGACCGAATAGAAGAGGAATAAATCGGCTTGTTACTTCTATTTCCGATGTCATAAAGAGAAACAGTCCCGTCGTAGCAACCCACGGCAAGTAGGGACGGATGATGTTTATGAAAGTCCAAGCACATTACTCCACTTTCCGTCCCAATGACGTACTCTGGATACGAAGTGTTTTTCAAAGAATAGCAACAAACCATTCCGACGCCCTGTCTGGTGAACTCGTAAGAGCCATATCCCACTGCAAACAGATCATTGTATAGAGGATTCCAACAAAGCGATGTCACTTGTTTCCGATTCGTTCGTTCGGTGGAAAAACGCCATAACGGCAACAGTGTACCTTGACCTGGTTTAATGGTATCGGCTTTGTCCTCGTAATACTTGAAGTCTTGGAAAATCTCATCCTCGGCATTTTGATTCACAAGGCGACCAATGATTTTCAACGCAATCGCCATGTCTTTGCTGTGCATCATATCCGACTTGTCGTGGGCAGCTTCCCCCTTTTCCAAAACAATGGAGGCCAACTTATCCTCGAAGCTGACGTTACGAGAGCCACTGTCTTGTTTGTGCTCCATCATGTTAATGATACATTCATCTTTGTAACTGTCGTAAATCATCCATTGGGTGACCTGCTCGGAGAATTGAGTCTTGGGAGGCGGCTCAGTGTGCACACCTCGACTTTTGAGTGGGTTATTAAATGTCTGGGATGCACGATCGGAGTAGTTGAATTGATTCTTTATGTGATCTGTCTTCATGGTTTTACCAGCGGTTGATGTCGCGGAGCTGGTTGTGGTCGTTTGTGTTTCAGACGCGACCTTGCCATTTGCATCAGGGTTAGTTGCCTTTGGCATCTGCTCGCCAAACGCGCCTTCTCTTTCGCGATACTTCTTGCACTCTTCACTGTCAACATGCATGCTACTTCCTTGTATAGAGAAATGTGTTGCCATGTTATCGCCTTGACCGGGTGGATCTGGCTTGTAGCATTTATCCTTGAAGCTGAATTTGCAGACATTTTTCGGTACGTCCGGGTCGTCTCCGGTTAATACGCGAGTAACGACTTCTCCCAACTCTTGTGCTGACAATTCGAGTTGACTCGCTGGCTTTATTAACCGTCTAATTGGTTCATGAAAAGCAGTTGTGGTAGACTGATCATGCTCGGATGCTTTCATTACGAATGTGATTGCAAAAAGGTTAGAAGATTGAAGTCATTCAGGGCTCTTAACAAGTCGATTGCAGAACAGGGTCGTTGATGGCATAAAACTCCTCACTTCCACTCACAGTGTGCATCCTTTGGTTTCTTCTTCTTCTTCTTCTGTGAGGCTGGCTGAGTTTGAACCGGCTTTGTCGAATTTGATGGCTTCCTCGTTTTCGAAACGGGTGACGAAGTTCTTCGACTTTGTTTAATCAAATCATTAGAACCCGAAGGAATCGCGTTCTGTTTGGTGGTTGGGGTCGATTTGGATGACTGGAGCACCATGATCGGAATTGCGACAAAAAGAATCTCAATAAACGGCTAAGAGCCAAAGGAGGATAAGGAAAGCCGGTTTCTTCGTCTAATTTCGTCTTTTCTCACGAAGATTTCTCCTCATCTTCTCGTGTATGCTTTGTTGTTGTCCAACCGTCGTCGAAGAAGAACAGAGGAAGTGCATTCGATAACTAGATACAGCGAGCTATATCAGAAGTGAAATTTTAATTTTGAAAACTTTTATGGCAAGGGTCGGCCCATAATTTTGGCGCAACATCAGGCCGTCTCGTATCTTACTATCGAAGCTCACAGGCATTCTCAATAAAGTTGAAAACGAGGTTACGTGGTAAGTTTCATGGAATTGTAGTTGCATGGCGGGGCCCCAGAAGGGACTCAACCTTAAGTGCAAGTTGGTATGGTGATGGGAGGAGACAGATCTTCAGTAGGAGGCGATTAGAAGACGCAAAGAATAATTATCACTTACAGACGTGATATCCGACAATTTACCTGCCAGAACTGACCTCCATCAAAGCTTCATAAAGGCATAAGGTGGGTAATAAGTGCTCGGTTTGCCGTACATGGCGTTGCCATGTTCAACAACCATGCCTTAGAGTTTATGATAAAGTACCGATAAAGTACCACACCATGATCCCTCGATATGACTTTAGAAGTGGGTATGGTAGTGAACTGACTATATGGCTGGAGACAAAATAATTTAAAGTCAGATGGCAGATGTATCCAGTTCTCTTTCTTTGGTGCATCTGACGTGATTTTTGTCGTGTCGTTTACAAATATACTCCTATGCCTTTAGCTGTCCCCAATTTGAATCGAGCTCCCTGGGTGATGATAAGTAGTATATTCTTCAAGTAAATGATTAACAGGTATCCGAGAATTCTTTCAAAGAGTCATGTGATGCCTTGCAAGACAGGTCATTCACGTCTATTCCGAAGAAAATTTGCACCGCAGTTACCAATACCATGCTCTCTGCTACTTTGCAAGCAACACTCTGCCCCGCAACAGTGCTCTTTGCTTTTTTGCAAGCAACAATCTGCTGCTCAGCTATGCCTTGTGAACATGGAGCAAAGAACTACAAGAAAGAAGTCATCCTTAAGGTTATCACAGAGGTGCTGCCCTTCAAAGCGTAGGCATGGGGATAGGTCATGACAATGTACAAGGAGAGGTTGTGTGAAGAGAAGATGAGGGACAAGGATGACATCAAGCAACACTACCGTAAAATGCGGCCTATAAGCACCACCACTGTATAAGCACCAATCCCCAATTTTTGGAACATTTACATTTTTATGGCATTGAAACCTATAAATTAGACCTAAAACTATCTTGAGTTGCTTCTCTTTGTCACCACCAACATGCGAATATGTAAAGATCCCTGTAACTCCCGATTGTTGCCGAGAAACCTCCGATGCTGTCAGAAGTCACTACACATCTCACACACATGGTGGAGGGGTGGACAGCATGGACGAAGCATGGATGACGAAAGGGCTGGAGGGGTGCAGCATGCCTACCTTGAAGTAAATAGGATAACTTTCAAGATACCAATAATTTTTCACCGTGTTAAAATCACTAGCTTGTCACACGGTATAAGTACAACTAAAAGGAATCTTTTAACTTTGTGGGTCTTATGAGCCGCATTTTACGGTAGGTTGAAAAATGTTCAACGAGTTGAAGAAGCACTGGTTGTACAGAGTTTATTGCATGTACACTCTGGAGATGATGATAACTCTGATGAAAAAAGTGAGGATGATGATGAAGAAGAACAAGATGAGAATTCAGGCAACAAGGAAAATGAAGATGAAGATGACAATGGTTTTGATGTTCATGTGCTATTCTTGATGTCAATAATGAAGATACTGTTAGATCTAACATTCTCTGTGCAAGGAGAGAGGGTAATGTACCAGATGCAGAGGAAGAAGGTGCTACTGCCCATGCTCCTGTACTAAATAGCAAGAGCAATGGTCTCTCGGAAGTGTTGGAGAAGGTAATCGTTTTGGTTGGTAACAGGAAGACATCACTGAAGAAAACACCTCCCAAGATCAAGAACAGCTCCAACAAGAAGAGAACTAATGTCATCCTTTCCATAGAGAAGTTGTGTGAACATATTGGCAACACAGCCCAAGAAATCTCAAGGCTTGGACATCAAAGGAATGCTCCCTCTCATGGGAGTCTGTCATACTTGCTCACAATGCAGTTAGTTCAAGGACAATCGGTCGATTGTCCGCCCTGGCTGAATTCAGCTAAAAAGGCTGAATTCAGCTCATACCATAATGCGTGAAAGACTACCTTAAAAACTTCACAGCGCGCAATCCTTCGAACTGTGTAATCTTCAAAGGAACTAGTTCTTGCCCCTGTTTGGCCACAAGTATGGAACACAATGGGAAAAAGTTATGAAAGGTTTAATTCAAACCCCATTAATTTGGGGGCTCCGTACAAGTTTTGAGATTTTTTGGCTATACACCTATTTTACAGTAGGACCTAGTATACATACCGTAGAGACCTCACATCACCAATTCAGCTTTTCAGCTCTTTTTTGCCCTTCATAAGTTGAAGTTTGTATTTGTGATTTATGGAGGATTTTCACTTAATGACGACCTCTATAATATTTGTTCCAGAGAAAGATGATGTTTTTCTGTTCACGAATCACCTGCCACTTGTTTATTTCACTCAAATCCTCATGGAGATCTAGGTTGCTTGAAAATTGGCTGAATTCAGCTTGTGGGGCAAACAATGCACTGCAATGCAAAGCCAAGACAAGAAGATTGAACAAATAGAGAAGCAATCAAAAGACATCACAAAGATGATGAAGAAAATGTTGAAGAACAAAAAAGAGACAAAAAGAGGACAAAAGAGGAAGGCACAGAAAGCTAAAGAGGTCAGGAAGAAGACGAAATTGAACCAAGAGGAATGGAAAGATGTTCTTGATGTGGAAACTCCCGAAAAAGTTGGTGGACAAGATAAGAAAGTAGCATGAGTGAGGACAGCAGCAGTGTTCCACTACTAGTAGTTGCAACAGCAAGAGGAACTGCAACAGTTAATAATGGATTTAAAACAGCATTATACATTTTATTATCTTTAAATGACCTTCATAGTTATAATAATGAGCAACTCTATCACAACCTCAACGGTTACAGCTCTCGTACTTGACCTTTGCCGGTCGTCACAAAAAAGCTAGTTTCAACAGTTGTCAAAGAATTATTTTTATGAGCTTATTTTTGTATGATTGTGAGGATGGAAGGGCAGTGGAACTGTCATTCCATCCATTTTGATGAAAACTAACATTGTGCAGGTTCTACACAATGTTGGTATGTTTATACCCTTCTCAAGGGTATTCCCTTGCTTGGAGCTATGGACTTCTGTGTTGGGGAGTCCATGCCTCTGGGAGTAGGGCTATGGACTTCTGTGTTGGGCAGTCCATGCCTTTTGAATCAGGGACAGTGGAGCTCTCTTCCTGGGGAGTCTTTGCCACTTGGTATTTTACCTTTCTAACGTAGGTGAAAGATCCTTTTAATTTTTAGTACCTATGGGGTACTAATTAAGTCAGAATCTTGGCCTATGTCACTCGCCCCCACAAAAGGAGTGTCAAGTAAAAATGGAACAAAAAACCTACTTGTCTTTAGGTCAAAAAAGGTTCTCATGAGAGTAACTATGACAAACTAAAGAATTGTTAAAAAATATAAAGAGTAAGTGTTGATTGAAGAGGGTTATTGTCATTTGAAAACTGACATTAATTCGGTTTTTAAGTTTGGTTGTTAAAAAATGGTGTAACTCTTTGTTTATTTAATCTTTCCAGTTTTGTTCTGCATTGAATCCTGGTGGTGTCATTTGTACGAACTGATGTATTAGTCCAAGGGTCACTTTCATACCTACTTTCGCCTTTGCAGAGTATACCATCTTTAATAAGAAGTACTAGATCATCGACTTTGTAGTCCTAATCACGATGTAAGTGATTTTCCCGTTCTGTGTTTTGGCCTGTTTGGCGTTGCCTATATTCTCCAATTTTATTCCAGTCAGCCAGGAAGGGAAGGTTGAAAACATGTCCCATCCAAAAATGGCTGAACCTGGGGAGGCTTTTAGTACCATGTGGTAAGTTGAGCAAATGGCTCAAGCAACGTTTGTCACGAACATATCTATATCGCTTGGTTCTACAGAAGGGGCCATGTCTATTTCAGCAGTTTGGAGCATAGATGAAATCACCTGATGTACTTTTTCTAGAATAGCATTTGTTTGTGGATTCTTGACACTGGTAGGCTTACTCATGATCCCAAATGAGTCACATAGGGCTTTGAAGTGAAGTTGAATTTTCTTCCATTGTCATAAATTATGTATTGACAATGTGGATACCTACTAAACCAGGTATTGGTTACGAAGTTGCTGATCATTGCTGATGATGTATCAAAGTATGCCAACTTAGGTTCCTCATGGGTCTTTTTGCCCTTACGCCCCTTTGTATCCAGGGGAATAGTCACCTCAGTGATTACCGGCAGTTCGACTGATTAAAACCAACTGGAATCTGTGTACATCATAGTTAGGCACATGAAGTCAATTATTGTCCCATCTTTACCTTTGATCGTGTATAGGCCTATAAGGTCCACACATAATACTTCCCAAGGGTTTGTGATGGCGATTTTAGTAGTGAGTTTCCCATACTTATTCTTTTGCCTCTTGTTGACTTGACATGCATGACAGTTTTTGACATATTAACAGATAGTATTTTGTATACCTTTCCAGTACATTGCAGCACATAGGGGTTCTTTGAGTCAAGTGGGTCCATAGGGTGCTGTAGATAGTGGTGGTACCAACTAACTGCACGGTGTTGAAGTTCTTTTGCAATGACCATTTTTCCATCCTTGCATCGGACTTCTGTACTCTCAACCAATTGTGGCAAGCATTGATCTCTAAGCTTCTTCAGGCTGGCATCAAGTGTTTGTGCTTGGACAATCACTTGTACTGTTAACGGGTAGATTACGTCTTCTTCGCTACGGTTTGCAAATACCAGATTCATTTCCTCTTGGTATGCAGAGGTGTCTGTGGCACTCGCTTCTTGCATGTTGCAATGACACCAGCATTTTGTGCACATCATCCAGTTCTCATGCTCACTTGGAATCGGTCTGATGTCTAAGCAAGAGATATTGTCGTCAACACTAGGCCGAATTCCTCGAGGAGCAGCCTCCATTGGTAGACACTGTCAGAGGTTAATCCGAGTGAGTCTTGGATTAGATTTTTATGGTCTGTATATACTTTTAATCTTTGTCCCCACAACATGCCTTTGAACTCTTTTAGTGTTTCCACAATGACCACTAGTTCTAGTTTGGTCACACTGAATTTCTATTGCACTGCCGACAGTTTCCTGCTGAAAAACACAAGGGTCCTATTGCCCTGGGTGATAACTGATCCAAGTTGTTTAGACGAGGCATCAGTGAATATCTCAAATTCCCTTAAATAATCGGGGTGGGCTAAGACTACATCCTTGGCAATTGAAGTCTTCATGTTATCAATGCTTTTAGATGCACCATATCCCAGTACTATGCACGTTTCTTTGTCTTATTGGCTCTGGTGACCTTGGTGCGACCACACTCTCCTACCATTAAGGTGAGTGGGGCAAGCACTTTGCTGCGTCTTGCCCAAAGATCTCTATAATACTGGACCATGCCCAAGAATTTATGGAGGTCTTTGACATTTTTGGCGGTGAGATTGCAAGAATCGCCTGTACCCTTTTCTGTTGAGGTTTGATCCCTGTGAGTGTGAGGGTACAACCTCGGTATTTTGTGTCATTGGCACAGAAAAATGATTTTTGGGCGTTGATTTGCAAGCCCGCCTCACATAGCCTGGTAAGCACAACTCTCAGTTTGTCAAGGTTCTCTTCCAGGTTTGCCTTTGTGATGCATAACAAATCATCAAGGTAAGCTCTTACAAACTCTAAGGCTACCATTAGTGCTGGCATTTTTGCTTGAACGATGTCTGGTGAACCTGGGATGCCCATTGGCAATTGGAGGTAAGAATATTTGCCTGATGGAAAAATGAGGGTACATATTTTGGATAATCGGGATCCAATCTAATGGTATAGTAACCCATGTTTAAATCTAGGGCTATAGTGTAGGTAAATCCTTCTAGCTCTTGCAAGACTGTACCAATTTTGGGTAATTGAAACGGCTTTCTAACTAGTTGTTTATTTACTTCTCTAAAATCAGTGAGAAAGTGTACAGTTCGGTTGTTCTTTGCACTGATACATGATGGTGACCTAAGCCGTTTGGAGGTAAAAAATACTAAATACCAATTTTGTAGATAAAGGTGATATAGATTTGTTGATGATGGTAATTTGTGAGCTTATCATTTAGTGTTTACAATGAACAAATGAGGATGGGATGTCAATACAATCCCAATGAAATAATATGATTCTGTGTAGGTTTCTACACAGTTCTGGTATGTTTATACCCAGGGAACATGGATGTTCTGACAGCATGTTCCCTCGTTGCATAGATCAAAGATATGGACCTTCAACCTGTTAGGACCTCCCACCACTTGGGAGGTCAGGATGATCCCTTACTTGGGAGTTTTCGAATTAGTCCATATTGGTACTAATAAGGGTACCAATGAGGGTACTAATTAAGGTAGGTTCTTGGCCTATGTCACTTGCCCCCACAAATGGAGGATCACGGTGAATAAAAGAGGGGAAAAAACCTGTAAAGGAAAAAAATTAATCCATGTCTCTTTATGTACAAACTAAAGGTCTGTGACTGTGTGCTAAAGCGTAAGTGTTTGTGTAGAAGAGAGAGATGACACATAAAAAAATAACATGCTTAATATTGGTTAAGTCTGCTGGGTAAAAATGGTGTGACTCTTCTGTAATTTAATCGTTCAGATTTTGTACCATGTTGAACCCTGATAGTCCCATTCATATGAATAGTTGTGATAGTCCAAGGATCACTTTCATACCAACTTTCTGACTTGCGGAGGATACCATCTTTTCTAAGAAGTACTTGATCACCAACTTTATAATCCCAATCACGGCGTGAGCGATTTTCCCGCATCGTGTTGAGGTCAGTTTGGTGTTGCCTATGTTCTCCTATCTTATTCCAGTCAGCAAGGAAGGGAACGTCGAACAACATCTCCCTGCCAAAGATTGCTGCACCTGAGGAGGCTTTTAGTACTGTATGGTAAGTTGAGCGAATGGCCCATGCTGCTTTGGTTAGGAATGCATCTATGTCGCTGGCTACTACTGTATTGACCATATCTAGTTCAGTAGTGCGGAGCATTGCAGTAATTACTTGATGCACCCGCTCCAGTATAGCATTGGCTTGTGGGTTCTTGACACTAGCTGGCTTATGCTTGATCGCATAAGATTCACAAAGGGCTTCGAAGTGAAGTTTGAATTCACTTCCATTGTCATAAGTAATGTATTGACAACGTGGATAACGGCTAAACCAGGTCTTATTCACTAAATTACTTATCATTGCAGATGATTTGTCAAAGTATGGAAATTTAGGATTGGTATGAGTCTTAGTCCCCATTTGCCCCTTAGCATCCATGGGAGTAACCGCATCTGTGGTTACCGGCAGTTCTACTACTTGAAACCAACTAGAAGCTGGATTGATCATAGTAAGACACATAAAGTCAATTTCTGTCCCATCTTTACCTTTGAGGGTGTATGGTCCAATAAGGTCCAAACATAAAGCCTCCCAAGGGTTTGTGATGACAAGCTTAGCAGGGAGTTTCCCGTACTTGTGCTTGTGTCGTTTGTTGACTTGACAGATACGACAGTTTTTGACATGTGATTGGATAGTACCTCGCATACCTTTCCAATACATCGCGGCGTGCAACGTCTCTTCAAGACGTGTGTGTCCAGGATGCTGCAAGTAGTGGTGATACCAGCTAACTGCTCGATTTTGAAGTGCTTTGGGGATGACCATCCTGCCATCCTTACATAACAAATGTGTATCCTCCACTAATTGAGTGGAATACTTGTCATGTCTACTAAGCTTCTGCAAAGTTGCATCTGTCGCCTGGGCTAGTGCAATTTCCTTCACTGTTAATGGGTAAAGTACATCTTCGTCGCTGCGATTAGCAAACACCAGATTAATACTTTCTGAAGTGCTGTCAGAACTTGATGCATGCTCAGTGTAGTGACACCAGCATTTCGTGAACGTCATCCAATTGGCGTTGTCATCTTGGGTTGGACCGGAGTCCAATCGAGAGATGGCATCAGCAACAGTGTTATGGATGCCTTTATGTGCACAATTTCGGGACCATACTCTTCAAGTAATAATCTCCACCGATAGACTCGGTCAGAGGTTAATCCAAGGGCATCTTGATTAAGTTCTTATGGTCTGTATAGACCTTTATTTGTTGTCCCCACAGTATGCCTTTGAACTCCTTAAGTGTCTCCACTATGGCCAGTAATTCAATTTTGGTCACACTGTACTTTTATTGTGTCACAGACAGTTTTCTGCTGAAAAACGTGAGGGGCCTATTACCTTGAGTAATCACTGAACCAAGTTGTTTAGACGAGGCATCAGTGTATATTTCAAATTCCTTTGAAAAATCAGGGTAGGCTAAAACTACATCTTTAGCAATAGCAGCTTTTACGTTATCAAATGCTATTTGATGTACCTCATCCCAGTACCAAGGTCGCTTTTTGGTTTTCTTGGCTTTGGTGACTTTAGTATGACCACACTCTCCTACCAATGAGGTGAGTGGGGCAAGCATTTCACTACGTCTTGCCCAAAGATCTCTATAGTACTGGACCATGCCCAGGAACCTACGGAGGTCTTTGACTTGTTTTGGCGGTGTGATTGCGAGTATCACTTGTACTTTGTTTGGCTGTGGCTTTATGCCCGTCCTGGTGAATATATATCCCAGATATTCTGTTTCTACAGCACAAAACTTCGATTTTGGGGCGTTGACTCTCAAACCCGCGTCTCACAGTCTGGTAAGTACCAACCTTAAATGATCTAGGTGGTCATCCAGACTTGCCCTGGTGATGCAAAGCAAATCATCCAGATAAGTTCTCACGAACTCTAAGGCAACCATTAGCTCTGACATTTTTGCCTGAAAGATGTCTGGAGAACCTGCAATACCCATCGGTAATCTAAGATAAGAGTACTTTCACCAAGGGAAAATGATGGAGCAGATTTTGGATGCATCAGGATCCAATCTTATGGTGTAATATCCCATGTTCAAGTCAAGGGCTGTGGCAAAAGTGAATCCTTCTAACTCTTGCAACACTGTACTGATTTTAGGTAATGGAAACGGTTTCCTAACTAGCCTTTTATTTACTTCCCTAAAATCAGAGATAAAACGTACAGTGTTATCTTTTTTGGTATTATAAATGTGGGTGACGCCCATTCTGATGCAGGCTGAAACTCTAATACCCCCAGTTCACAAAGTCTATTCAATTCTTTGATTGTGGTCTCTTTGTGTATTTTTGGCACTGGGAATGGTCGGCCATGATATGGCTTAGCGCCTTCCTTCAGTTCTAGGGAGACGGGGTCTGTGTTCCAATCACCTAGTGTTCCATCAAAAAGTTCCTCATATTCTGTGAGTAACTCTAGTAACTTGTTTTGGTCTTGGAGACTAAGGTGAGTACAGTTGGTGCTAACAACTGATTGGAGGTCTGCTTTTTCATATTTAGCGTCTAGGATATGGACCACTCTCTGAGTCGCTTCTTGCATACTACTGGGTTCATGTGCCAAGCTGTTGTTCACAGCCCAGGCTTTTTCCATTGTTGACTTAGTCAGACTACTGATGTCCCTCATTGGCAAAATGACGTCATCAATTGTTATCTCTTTTGTTCAAAAATCTAGAACAATTCCTAACTCTTTCATGGTATTACAACCAAGAATGAGGTCATACATTGGCTTGGTCATCTTCTTCTTATCATATTCCACAACGTCTGGTGTTACCAGATACTCCTTGCTGTTGGAATAATAAAAAACGAAGGTTAACCTCGCTCCTTCCTTTTGTTAGGAAGTCCCCATTCGACGTATGCCAAGAATTTGGCACCTGCCTAGCCAAGTAGGGAAATGCATGGATGTTCCCTTTTCATGGAACATCAAGTCCCCATCAGATCCACTATCAAGTAGGACCTTGAGGACTTTGTTACTAGTGCAACTCTTCCCAGAGTGTTCGTGCTTCTGTGGAAGTTGATTTTCAGTTGCTAAGGTATGCCATGCTTTGGCTACTACAGCTGTGACTCTTCCTTCTGTTTGACTTTTGAAGGAAGTGTTCACACTATTGAGAAAGGCACCCGACAGTTCGGGGTCCGACAGTTCGGCAATTATCTCACTCTGTGTGTTCTTTTCGATTTTTGCTGCAAGATTTTTTTTGATCTTGCTTCATCGTGGTATCGTAAACAATTCGATTATTTAAAACTGAATGTTTTGGTATCTTATTAAGATTTTTTGAATCTTTTATAATCTCTTTAGTTAGATTATTATTCAAATTAATGTTTGAATACGAGTTAATGCTAGTTTTATTCGGACTGGGGTAAGTATAACTAGTTTGTTTATTACTTTTTAGTTTCTTACAACATGTACTTGACTCCCCAGTACTACCGTACCCATCCCTTCAGGACGAGTCGGAGTCATCGCTGTCACTTTCGTGGACGGTGCTTTGCTTCTTCTGCGAACACTTGAGATTCTTGTTAGATTTCTCAAGTTTCTCAATCTTCGCAGACAACTGCGCATAGGCACTATTGGTGCGATGAGAAGCTTCGGGGCCACTCAAAGGTCCACCTGGCTTTCTTCCCGCAAAGTCCTTTTTGAAGGAACCATCCTTCTCATACTTACGGCACTCCTGCGTATTACGGGTCGTGTGCACGACCCCATGCTTCTTGCACAAAATGCAGTGCTTTGCATTTGTGGTACGCTTACGTGGGATTCGATCCTTAAACGTAACCATCTTTTTCTTGGAGGAGTCGCCGGACTTCGCGGAACCTTTAGGCCCATCACGATCCTTGTCGGTTGGATAGGCCTTCTCGATACGTTCGAGTGCTTCTAGAAGCTTCCGAACACTTTGGGGTACCAATGCCCCACTAAGTTTGTATTGGTCTTGCCAATTCCTCGGGACCATGCAGTAGTATGTGACTAGCTAGGTCCGGGTCATCAAACGGCTTCACCGCAGTGGTGAGCTTGGTGGCACGGTTGGAGTAGTACAGATAGGGCAATAGGTCCAAATAGCCATTCAGCTGCTGGATGCGGCTGATGAACTGGCGAATCAGAACCCTGTTGGGCTTCTTCAACCCGTTACTGATGTAGAAGCGCTGGGTCTCAGCAGCGTCATTACAGAACACGGTCAACAGATGGAAGCTGACGCATTCCATGAATGACCCCCAAGACTGCTCACGCTTCTCGGGATGTTCTTCCCCATAAATATCAGTCCATGGAGAACAGTCAATTTGTTCACTCACGATCTTCTTCCAGGGGCGCCTTGCTTCCTCCGTGAGTAGGTTGGAGTAGAGGCTGAACACTTGATTGATGACGGACGTAACAGCCTTGTCAGCTTTTGTGGCGGCTTCTAGGGCCTTTTCATAAGCTTTTTCTTTGGGAGGATTTGCATCCGATCCCAAGTAACTCTTGAAAGCTTCTTCGGCCTTTGTTGCCTTCTTGATGCAATCCTTCTGGTCCTTGCAGACCCTATCATATGCTGCATCAAGGCCCTTCTGCCTTACGGCATCCAGGGCTGCTTGGACATGCATCAGGAATTGCTCAGGAGTACCGTGTGACCACACGGATACCCTCAACTCTACCTTGCCAGGCAGGGTGAGCTTCATCGTGCTGGCGGTAGTATCTACTGCCAGCGCATCTTGAACTACATTTCTTTTGGGTATGAATGGCACGAGCGGCTTGTTCCGTCCCGGGTTCCTCTCACACACTTGGCATTTAAGTCCATCAGGGACTGCCTTAGAGGTGTTCATTCTCATAAGTGCGTCACCTAGGCGTGTACGTATAAATAGGGCTTTAAAAAAGCTCCTAGGGGTACCGCTGACGTGCACGAGTTCTCGTGGCTGATGCGACGTAGTTGCATTTTGCACACTCTCATATTACGTAGCTGACGACGGGTCTGCTTGCGCAACGGAGCATGAGTGACGGAGTGGAGGGAAAAAAGGTTTTTGGTGTCTTTCACGTGAGAAGGTCGCGGAAACGGCTATCTATAGATAGTGACCTAAGCTGTTTGGAGGTAAAAAATACTAAATATCAATATTGTAGATAAAGGTGTTATAGATTTGTTGATGATGGTAATTTGTGAGCTTATCATTTAGTGTTTACAATGAACAAATGAGGATGGGATGTCAATACAATCCCAATGAAATAATATGATTCTGTGTAGGTTTCTACACATCTCTGGTATGTTTATATCCTTCTCATGAGAGTGTTCTGACAGCATGTTCCCTCGTCGCATAGATCCAAAGATATGGACCTTCAACCTGTTAGTACCTCCCACCACTTGGGAGGTCAGGATGATCCCTTACTTGGGAGTTTTTGAATTAGTCCATATTGGTACTGATAAGGGTACCAATGAGGGTACTAATTGAGGTAGGTTCTTGGCCTATGTCAGATGGTGACGCCCACTCCGATTCGGGTTGAAACTCTAAGACCCCCAGTCCACACAATCCATTCAGTTCTTTGATAGTTTTTCTTTGCAAGATTTGGGTACTGGGTATGCCCTGCCATGATATGGTTTTGCACCTTCCTTGAGTTCAAGGGACATGGGCTATGTGTTCCAATCACCTAGTGTTCTGTGAAAAAGTTCCTCAAATTCTGTGAGCAACTCCAGTAACAAGTTTTGGTCTTGGAGACTAAGGTGAGTACAACCGGTGCTAACAATTCATTGGAGGTCTGCCTTTATATTATTAGCATCTAGGATTTTAACTATGCACTGTGTCGCTTCCTGTGTACTTTGCAGTTCGTTCGTCATGCTGTTACTGACAGTCCAGGCTTTATCCATTTTTGATGGGTTCAGACTGTTAATGTCTCTCATTGGCAAAATGACGTGATCAGTAGTAATTTCTTTTCTTCCAAAATCTAGAACAATTCCGAGCGATCCATCGGTTAATCATACAATATCAATGAATGCCATCACCTGGCTTCACTTCAAAAGCAAAAATAAGCCAAGACCAAACCACAATTGACTTCCTTAGGACACACTCTCTAATAAGGACTTTTCAAAATCATGGGAAAGTAAGGTACCAATGTAACCAAGACACAGAGGAGATTCCCTAAGATGGGGTCCACATTTGTAAGTAATATCAGTCCCCTGGTTATTGCACTGTAATAATCAGCTACTCTGTGTAAAGCACTCATTGTTATGTAATGAGACTTGATTTAGGTGTTGCTGTCTCTTAGCAAGCATTATAATGCTAAGCAGGAAGGCTATTTTGAATCTTGGGCACCACAGCTAGTTGTGGGTATAGTAGCTATAGACAAGATGCAGAACTGTGTGTGGTGGATGGCATTGCAGAATGACAAGCTGTTGTGGGTATGTATTCACTTCTGTACATCTGTTGTTAATATGTATCATTCCAACCTATTTTTTTCTACTGTTATTTGGTGTGAGCAAACTCTGCTGATACCTTGCTGGGACACAAACTTATTGCAACAATTCGAACAGGCTCCTATGCATAAAGAGTAACAAGACATGGTCTACTTGAAAACACCACAGGTTAGACTGTTGTAGTGAATTAATGACTTGATCTCTATCCTGTCAAGGCACTCCCCACATCAGGAGCTACAATTTCATTTCCCCTTTTATTCTCCCAGCATATTACTGGTGTAATAATGCTTATGGATGTATGGCTCTTGACAACCACAATTATAATATTCACCCAATAGACAGGAATGATTTCATGTTCTGTGTGCAGCATTGACTATTCATTCCAAATGAAAGTTCCATATTAGGGGCCTTAGGGTTTAATGTCATTTAGACATGCATTAGATGTGGTTTGATTTTTTAGGTTTCGCTTTTAGTTGTGGCAGATCGCAAATTGCAGATCAATGTGTTAGGCCAAAAGCTTGTCAAAATTGTGTTGCTTAGCATTTGCAGAATCGACCAAGCAATTCGTCGCCAAAAACAACTTTGCGTAGGATTTGCATTTTGCCGTTTTGCAATTCCTCGTCAACAATGGTTTAGCTCGGGATTACTGTGAAGACAGCTAGTTTGGCATCAATCGAGAAGCCTATCACGAAAGATTGGCATCAAACGCACATTTCCATGACAGAATGATGCCAACTTGAAGTGACACCTCCATTCATTTTTTACACTTTTGTAGTATATGTAATTGCTAAGCAATTGCATCAAAGAAATTTTGTCATCGTCATTTCAATTCCTAAGGAATTGCAATTCATTGCCTAAAGTTTTGAGATTGCAATTCCTCAGCAATTGCAATCTCGAAACTTTAGGCAACAAATTGCAATTCCTTATGAATTGCAATGTGTGCTGACATTTCTTCAAATGACAATTACCTGGGATTTGTAATGTGGGAGAAGTGTTAATCCTAGGCAATAGTAAGATGTATCTGTTTCGACCGATTGCAATTCCTTAGCAATTTCAATCTCAAAACTTTAGGCAACGAATTGCAAATCCTTAGGAATTGTATTGTGTTTTGACAGTTCTTCAAATGACAATTACCTGGGATTTGTAATATGTGAGAAGTGTTAATCCTAGGCAATAGTAAGTTGTATCTGGTTCGACCAATTGCAATTCCTAGGAAATGCCCTTATTTTAACCATATAATGCACATTCCTTAGTAATGGTTACTTTCAGAAACTGTAGTAATGTTGTAAAACCATTAGTCCAATCATCGGTGAGAAGAGCATCTTCAACAGAGTCTGTGATGTTCGGATTCGACTGGTGTTTCCAACACAAACAGGACACAGGTCAACAACAAGCTGAACATCAGCTTGGGTAATCCCAAACCAGGTACTCTTTAGCTCTGTGAGGATGTTACGGGCAGTCCGGGCATGTCCCATTCCAACATGTGCGTCAAGGATGACGTCAAACATGTCTTCATAAATGGCGACCCGAAGGCCTGTCTCACGATGACGGAGGACATTGGTACCGCTTCCCGGAGTAACTTCATACTTGTTGCGCAGCCTTGATTGGCCCCTTGAGTGAACAATCCTATCCCCTTGTTGCTCTTTCCCAGAAGGGCTTGTGCATGTGTTGCAAGCAGGTTCCTTTTCAGTGCTTGCAGGTGCAGGAGCTGTTGCGGTGATGCGGCTCAAAGATGCCAAGATGCTGCATCGTCGCTAGATGAAACCGCGGGAGATTTGCTCGTGTGACTTGCGGATGTAGATTTGAAGCATATGAAGCACAGGAGGGAGTCATTGCAATTTTGTGCAGCAGCATCTCGTCCGTGCTGGGATAGTTTAGAAACAAGTGACGCACGATCGCACTCGGGAAGTCCGTCCGTGGAACTCATACCCACACAGACCACCATGCATTTGTCACTCACAATTCATGCTGTGGTGGCGTCCAGGCTGGACGGGCAACCCCTTCATCCCACACAGTTCTTTTGCTGTGCAGTTGAACTTCGTCGTGAATCTGACAGCAATCAAGCAGAAATGAGCTCCTTGTGATGTGGAAGAGGTGCAATTCCCAAGGAATTGTACATCACCTGTCACCACAGGATCCAGAACACCAACACATCTCGTGCTACACGGGGAATTGCTACATATACTAAAACTGACAGTTGGATGCGTTTTGGCGCCAGATTTTTTACTAGGTGCTACCAAACTCAAGCTATTCACACAATTCAAAATTTTATTAGGCTGTGGACAAAGAATTGTTCTACGCATTCCTAGGAGCAGCGGGAATAGCTGACTGGAAAAATTATCTCACACTCTTAGTTCACCGTGATTCCTGCACATGTCTTAGTTCATTGTATTTTACCACTAATACTTGCTTTAGTTCATTGTCTTTCGAGATATTTGCGTTTAGTTCAGCGTTTTTGCAAGAAAACTCCATTTAGTTCATTGTCTCACTACAAAAATTATTTTAGTTTAAAGTATTGCCACTATTATTTTTTTAGTTTAGTGTCTTTCTCATTAGTTTAGCGGATATTATTTTAGTTTAAGGTCTTACAAATTAGTTCAATGTCCTCCGTAAATGCATTTGTGGGAGTTTAAAGTATTTCACGAAGTCAAGAAACGTGACACGTGAGCTCACGATACTTGACTACGCCTAACACCTCGTACAGAAAAGTTGGCTTCACAGAAAAAAACACATGTTGCCGAAATCTACCGTGACATATGACAATACTTCATCCTACTTCATCCTTCTTCGTTTCCCCACCATGACGTTTTCCAAGCTGCCGCCGTCAGATCACCTCTTACTCAAAAACTACCAATGCAACACCAGCTCTGCCACGATCGCCCTCACCGCCACATCCTCTGAGACCATCCACCTGCTAAATTTGGCCCCATTCGATGATTTTGTTGAGATATGACACCATTTTCACCACTTCAATTTTCGGTCGCAGTGTTTTTGATGATAGACGAAGGGGGCACGCAATTAAAGCAATAGCAAGGGCATCCCGCCGTTTCTGCCCTCATGCGGATATGGCCCGCAATCTCATACATCAAGAGTACTGTAAGAACCCATTGCTACTTTGAGGATGTTCGAATCTCTCGTCGCTCACACATGATTTTTTCAATCAGTTGTCACTTCTCAAGCTCCCCACAGTAAATTGAACACAGCTACAAAAATAAACAACAATCAACCGCATAGTGGATCAGAAATTATTTTAAAAGTTCACTTGCGTTAGGGCAATTATTTTAAAAGTTCACTTGCGTTAGGGCACGTAACAACAGATGAATTTAATTCCAACTATAAATTACTTGTAATGATTCCAATTTTATTTCATTTTACTATCACAATCAATTTGAAATTACTTCTGTCACCTCATGATAGAGTTACGCAGTTACTTTGATTTAGGAGGGCTTAAACATTTCTCTCGACTCAGTCATCCTACACAGAGTCCCTCCCCATTTCTACTTTAAAACTCTTCAGAGCTTTGAAAGAGTGCCAATGGGCTGATTTCTCACTTCGTCACATATTGATACTCTTATAGTGTTTATATTATTAGACAACAACGCAATTTGACAACTAAAAGTAAAGATTGCAGATAGTATTAAAATCTTAGAGTCAGCACACATTGATGGTATAAAAATCTTAGAATAAGTACACAGCACACTTTTATCATTGTCCATGTTGACGGAGGCTTTCACAAACTAGCCCCCTTAAAGACCATTCTTTTCATATCTAGCACAAGGAGCTTGAAGGCATGAAAATTAATAAACCCAAGAAATCTTGAAGTTGCATAACTAATCTGAGCTTTAACTTCATCACACATTAATTTGTTGGTGACGATCAGTAGCTCTATTGGTTCATCAGTAAGCAGCAGTCCATACTGTATCCAATTGTCAATAGTTCCCGGACCTTTCTCCCGAAGGGTTTCCGGCAAAAGTGTTTTTTTTCTGACCATAGACTTAGAGAGGGGCTAATGAGCAGTTTTATGAAGAAATGTGGATTTTTGAAGCGGATACCAACTTGATACCAACTTGATACCAACTTGATACCAACTATACTGGCACCATGACTCTTTGAATTACTGAAAGGCATTTCACTGGAATCACTTTCCCAGCATATTTGATATAAACATCTTGTATAGGACGATGTCTTGGTTGATAGAGTGCCAAAGTAAGTCAGAGTTAAAAGTCAAGAATTCTTTGTGACAGGCACATAAGGTATAGAAATGGGGGAACTAGCAAGAACCAGCCTAGATGTTTTGGAATGCATTAAGAATTACATATGTAACGAATGACTATGTGGCTCTAAATATTGATCTACTCTAAGTGATGCCCCAGAGGACTCACCATGCACAATACACAATACACAACAATGATCACGAGCAACTCATATGTCCTAGAAGATTTCATGATTATAAGTCACACAAGACAATCCATTAAACTCTACAATAAAGCACGCATAAAATAGTAATCTACATTCTCCCCTGTAGAGTATAATATGCACAAATTTGCATCATGTCTTTGTCAATTATTGTTTTAGAGACCCCATTAATCTATTCTTAATTCATCTATAAATATGAATCATGCCTGGTGTCGTCTTTGCAGGAAATATTACTGTGTCTCCTGTGAGATGATACCCTTACTAGAGTTACCAATTGCATTATATCTATTGTACTAAACATGTTTGAAAGGGAACCATCTCTTACTTGGGCATTCAAATAAGTCCCAGTATCATTTGACATGCTTTTTTACATGATTGTTCTGTAGAAGACAATACGATAACTATTACATAGTCTTAGGCATGCATGATGTTCTTGTAGAGTAAGATTGGGGCAAAAGGTACTGTGCTTTTATTACACTTGGCAATACTTCCACATGTAACAAGTTTGCCTGTGTAATAAAAAAAGTGGAAGAGACAACCATACAGAGCCATTTTAATGCCCCCTCTACTTTACTGGTATTGGCCAGAGAGGGGCTCGTGAGGTGTTTTATGAAGAAATGTAGATTTTTGAAGACGAAATCAACTTGATACCAACTAGACTATCACATTGCCTCTTTGAACTCTTTGAATTACTGACAAATGCAGGAAAATGGAGGAGGGTAGGTGAACTGAATCTGCCTCTGAGACTATTCTTTTTATGGAATAGAAGGAGGAAGTGAACCATTCAAGAATGAACTATAAGACATTTTTCTTTGATGGCCGTTGCTACTATTGTTGATGTATTGAATTGCTTCCTGCTATGTCACTAAAAAATGGCCAGTTTACACTCAATTGGTGAAATATTTTGATATCAGCATTTCAATACTCTTTTTAATCCCTCATTCTACCCAGTCTGTTGAATCCAATAATTTCACTTTTGTAAAGACCATGGCACATCTGCAATGTTAACCACAACAACAATGCTGGTGCACCCTCATCAACGGCGGCACCTTACCTCTCATTCACACTTGTCCACAGTTTCAGCAATCAACAAGTAAACATGGTACTAGTGATTATGTTAGCAAGTTTTTATGTTATGTTACTAGTGATCTTACTCTGTTTCATGCTGCTCGAACAACTGTAAATAATTGATTCATGTCAACTAATTTAATTCGTCATTTCCCTCCCTGTCCCTATCACTCCTGTCTTTGTTGCTATGGTTGCCTACCATCTCAATGAAAAGTGTATTGTTGCTACCACAACCTGAAATAGTATGTGATGCTCCATGAATGTGAAGATACCTGTTTGTTCCACAGATTGCCATTCATCAATGGTATTGTTCTATCAGTCCAAGGCACCTGTTTGACTGGTTGATTGTTGGGTCGTGTTTTGAAGTAGGAGGCATCAATGTTGCTGTTTATTTTCTTCTCATGATTTGTTTTGTTTTGTTTTATTTGAATAACTTTTTTGTTGTTGTTTTACTCAAACATTGAACGGTTGATTGTTGCATGGTGTTTTGAAGTAGAACTTCTCATGTTATACTTTGTTTTGTGTTGTGTGAATGACATTCTTTGTTGTTATTTTACTCAAACTTTTGGATGGTTGATTGTTGAGCAGTGCTATGATGTAGGAGGCATCAATGTTGCGGGATTCTTCTTACTTCTCATTATTTGTTTTGTTTTGTGCATAAATGCCATGTTCCTCGACCTGAAATATGTGATCTCTTGCTGCTTCATCATAAAAATCTATCGCGCTGTTCAACTAATAGATACTAGGGCGGCGCGTCAGATTTTGGGTGGGGATGATCGATTATCAGGGACGACAATGTGAAGGGAAGTGCGGGGAGTCGTCGTTCGAGTCCAAAATCGCCGACTTAGTCTACGATTTTTCGTGGAGCCGCTGGTGGTGCGATGGACCTGAGTAGGGTATTGTTGAATCGGGTCGGTTAGTCGCTATCCAACAAAAAAATCCGATCGTCAAAACTCTGGTTGGTTGTTGAGTTACGGACGAAAAACGCTTTCGGCGGCCATGGTGGACGGGTTTTGAAGATAATAGATCTCTTCTGGCGGACAATTTTTTTGGGGGCGTCAGTTGACAAATAATGGGATGTGTCACTTCTCATACACCTTCACATTAGTCATATGCCGTCAATGCAAGAAGGAAAAACACACATGTCCTAGAAGTTTTCACGGCCTCACCGTCAAATTAGACAATCCGTAAAACTCCAAAACACTATATTGAACTACTAATATAGCTGCTGAACTACATATCAACGGGTGAACTACTAAAACAGCACTTAATGGATCCTTCAAACTCAAGAAAAAAGATTTTCTGTCCGTCAAACTACGCAGAAGCATACTTCTGTCCGTCAAACTACGCAGAAGCATATTTCTGTCCGTCGAACTACGCAGAGTCATATTTCTGTCCGTCAAACTACTCAGAAGCAAATTACTATCCTTTCAACTACCAGTTTAACAGTAGTACTGGCGCACCCCATTTTGTAACAAAAAAATATCGATTCTCGTTAATTTTCGTAGATTGACTATAACTTTTCTCACAGAGCTCGGAGCGGATTTGGAGGAAATACTACAAATTCCTCTTTTCGCGAGCTTTCGATTGGTATATGGGTCGATAGTGCTGTGACCACTGCTTGCCATTCAAAATTGTGCTCAAACGTACATCATATAGAAAATATGTGCGGTCTTGACGCATCGTGCACATGTTACACAGTGAATTACTTCTCTGTGACAGGAAATAATCGCGACAACATAGTGTTGCCTTGCTCCAAACATGACTAGGAGTGAGGAAGAGCTTAAGGCTTTTGTGAAAAAGGCCGCCAAGCCAAATCTGAGCATGTAACTCTCAGCATCCCGGAGGCCATGAGAGTAGCAACTTTTCTCTCGAGGAGAGTAATGATCGCACTCTCCAGATGAGAGTACGCAGAGCATACCTGCCACCTTCACAGGCAATTAATGTTCTTTTGATTCGATCGGGAGTTTTCATTTAACAATTATAATACTTATTACAGTTCTTAGATTAATTGACAGGTGTGCACTGTTTATGCTTTTGATGAGCTTCAAAATGATTTTTCTGTCATCTTCCCTTCTGACAACCGTAAATACATCCGAAAAAACTAATGTGCTGGGCAACAAATCTCATTGCTCATGCAATCTGTCTTTCCCAGCGCCACCATCCTAACTACCACAGCTAGAGCTGTCCATTTCCGCATCAAACTCTTCAAACTCTATCAATTCACTGGCTGATTGTCGAATTTTATTCACCTGTCACCTGACATGACGGCATAAAAAGACTACTGAGGGGCACCCAGGACAAACAAAAATGAACAGTAATGAATGCCCCTATGAGTTGAGGATGTAGGTATAAAAATGAGGGAATAGACACTCTAAGAAAAAACTTACAGTCAATAACTTCCCATCTTTCCCCCTCCCGGTCATGACGGCCATCATGTAACAAAAATTACATGGTAGAAATGGTGCTATTTCTCAAGAAGTAACGCGAATCGGACCAAACCAAGCGGGTGGATTGTTGCGGGTGATGTGGCGGTGAGAGCGATGAAGTCAGACCTGGTGTTGCAACAGTATTTGCTGAGATCGAGGTCATGCGGTGGCTGCGGAGGAAATTGTCATGGTGGTAAAGTATTGTGACGCGATTTTATTTTTTTGGCCTCCGTAGAAACTGGTATATTAGTGTGCGTGGCACAATGTAACGCGACAGTACTACTGTTAAACTGGTACTCACAATCATTTCTAGATCCATCGAACTGAGACATTATGAAAAAAACTTTCGTTGGCCATTCCCGCAGCTCCCTAGGGGGTTTGCAAATCCTACGCAAAGTTTTTATCGACGAGGAATTGCGAAGTCGATTTTGCAAATGCTAAGCAACACAATTTTGACAAGCTTTTGGCCTAACACATGGTATTGTACTGTACCATACGGTATCGTACCATACTTTATTGTCGTTGCTTCATGGAAATATCTCAAAAACAACTTTTAAAGGTATTTGTCAAGGCTAGGTACAGTAGTACCTATGGTCCTACTCATTAAACACACTAATAGGTACGTTATTGTGTTGCCCTCCGCCGTCGTCCCACAGTGCATAGCACCCTGTAGCGCTTCAATGCGGAAATACGATACTAAGGCATTACGACAACGTTAATTATTTTTTGTTCGACGTCCATAGACAACAGCAATTGCCACATCCCCTTCTACCATGCCGACCATCAAAGGAACAGCCTCTATATCCTCCACCTCCGCGTTAAACAAACTCTTACGCACGACCCCGTTCCCACCCCACTTCTCCACCAAGGTCGATACAACCAAGCTTCACCGCGGCGTTCTCAGCCACTGGATCGAACAGCGAATCGAAGAAATTCTGGGCTTCGAAGACGAGATTGTTAGCAGCACCGCGACGAATTTATTTCTGCCCGAGGGAAGTGAAGATGGAAAAGTGATGGAGGTCGATCCGCGCAAGGCCCAGTTGGATTTGGTGGGGTTTCTGGGCGAGAAGGAATCTGCGGAGTTTGCCTCGGAACTGTGGGAGATGATGATCGATGGGGCCAATCGGAAGAGTGGGATTCCGTTGATTTTGGTAGAGAAAAAGAAGGAGGAGATGAAACGGGCCAGAGAGGAACAGATACGTGGTAGCGGGGGGATTCATCAAGGACGAGGACAGGTGAAGAGGGGAGTGGCCGGGGGTGACCCTGAGATGAATGCTTTTGTGAGGGAGGCTGCGAGGAGGGCAGAGATGGCGAGGGCGGCTCTGGCAAACAACAATAATAATCATGCAGCTGGCGCTGGTAGACAGGGTGCACCGGAAGCCGAGGGACCAATGGCTGTTCCTCCTTCTCCAAGTCCGCCGAGGGAAAGGCGAAAAGATAATGGCAGATTTAAGGAGACAAACGAATATGCCAAGAAGAACGATTATTATATCGATCGAAGGGGAAAACTTGACGAATTTGGACGCCGAAGAGGAGAGCGTCCATCCCAAGACGATCGCAAGCCCGGGGCGAGGAGTCAACAAAGGAAACGAAGTGCCTCACCTTCTCGCTCTCGATCACGATCACTGTCCTCTTCTCGTTCACGATCATATTCCTGTTCTTCTGCCTCTTATTCTGTGTCGCCTTCTCCAAAGAAAGAACACCAAAGGCAAGATCGTAGCAGTAGTGACAGACACAGACATGGAGAAAAGAGGCGTAGTGACGACAGAAGGAGGAGTGGTAACAGGCATAGGTCTCGGTCGATTTCTTCTGATGAGGGGAGGAATAGTAGGAGGGATAAAAAGGACGGTAGAAGGTGATGAGAAAGTGGTGTGGCGCTCCTTTAAGGGTCAAGACCCATGAATGTTTAGTCACCTTACTCTCCATGTATATATTTAATTCATAGAAGGTCCATGAATTCACCCCTGTTAGTTCAACGAAAGCAAATAGATTAAACATGAGGTAAAATATGAAATTTACTCATTCCAACTGCATCTTTAAGCCTTAATTACTTGCGTCCGTGCTTGTTATCCGAATCGTAGAGAGTGGGCTACTTCCATGTTGGATAGACACTGAGTGAAGAAGACACAAAAGCAGTAAAAATGAGTCATATGATCCTGGGGCCTGCAACTGGCACCACAATATGTTTGACTGCACACCTTCATCTCCATCTGAGAAGTGTCGTATTGGAGGATGGCAAAATAAAGTAACTAACAATTACCACCAGGGCAATGTAAGATATTAGATGTGAATGGGCCCATACAGAACAGGAATATATTGGGAACATATGAAATTCCTTGAACCACCAGTACTGAGTTCACCATAGAAAGATTTGAAAGCTGATCTGAATGTTGGAACATGGGTCACAAGAATTACATCAACTACAGAGATTACACATATTTGGCTGTCATGAACTTTATCCAATAGTGACGAAATATTTTTACAATTAGATTTAAAGTGTAGACTATTCACATGCATAGGTGACAAGATGCATAGGTGACAAGAACAAACAATTCATGATATCTTTACAATTGATTATTGCCACCTTTCACGATTGATGGCCAAACATTCTCATAATGAACACACAAAAGTTCTTGCAATTTAGGATCATGACTCAAGGTTGACTATTATGACTTTTTCCAGATGCAGCTCATGCCTTATATGATCATGGCAAATATTTTGTATGATCGGGAAACTGCTGTTGGATAGGTAGCTTTTGTAACTCAAACATGTGTTTTGTCTCATGATACAATATACTCAAACTTGGAACAAAATCTAAGTAGTAATTTTACCAGATACCATATGACAGTTTCACACATCTGACAAGCAAGAGAAGCAAAACGACTCGCTGTAGAATCATTTTCAACTTCTTTCCAATTCAAATGATGAGGTCATGCTATATGGTCTGCCCAAACCTGAATTTGCCCTGAGGACTAGGCGCATAGTCCAAACTGGCGTTGGGATTGTGAAATTCTGTGAGCAACCATTCTACTAGTACTTTGCAAGTTATTGACTTGGCTATGCCATTATTTTTTTCATTCTTGACTCATTTTTGAAAGAAACTTTCTGCTTTCAATTGATTGATGGGAATAATACTTCATTCTTGTCTCTTTGAGAGACAATAATAGTTCTGGATTTCCTTTGGAATATCATGATTCAGATCTATTTTTTCATCACAAAGTCTTAATTTATGAATAATTCACATTTATCTGCAATCTCAATTAGTGCATGCCGCAAGGCATCAATTGTCTTGCACATTGTGAAGACTATCTGATCCAGTCTGACCCAATGAATGAGTATTTTCCCTGAGCCACTTCATTAGCATGTAACAATTTAGGTACAGAATGGCATTACACAGGAGAAAGAGACATCATTTCAATTGAGTTAAGAAAATTTTCGTATCTCGGCATGATGTTACGTATGTGTCTGTAATATGTGTAAGTTAACAAATATGGTGCTTCTCAAGGCAGGTTGATAGCACTTGCCAAGCACCCATCCTCATCAATCTTTTTCTGATGGGTCCAAAAATTGTGTGAGCACTTTCTTGCCCACACACTCATTTTTCTACTAACCCCCCAAGTGGCAGGATTGTCTCCCCATCACAAATGGGTCATCTCATACAGTGCGACATTCCACCAGCCATGGAACACTAACCAAATGGCAGATATGCTACCTATTGATTTTGTAGTGTTGCTGAAATAATGAGCCCCATCAAAACTTCAAGCATCATCAAAACACATAAAAGATGGGCACTCCTAATCCCAGCTGACTCCAAAGGTAATGCCTCTGACAAATCGATTGAACAATTTTTGTTTCCTTTTTCCTGAATTAATTATGCTATGATTGCCATTAAACTCAGACTCTTAAATCATATGCCATAATTAAATATGTGTAGAGAACTTACAAATCTGCCATGATAAATCTCTCCATTTTTGCCAATACAGGAATAGTTATGATGTTGTTCATTATTGTTAGGGCTGTCTTTTGTATCATGGTGGTGTTGTGATGATCATGCTTGTTCTGTTGCAGTGTCTCTGGTGTTGTGATTGTGGTGTTCATGATTTTGGTGCATTGAAATTTTAATGGGTGACTAACAAAAATGGTGGGTTCACCCATTTTTATGGGCAACCTCCCTTTATATCCAAGAGTTGCAACATCACATATGACAAGTAATATCTTGCAAAAGAACAAACAAACAAACACACAAAATTCTAATGCCATTTCAAAGCAATAAAAAAGATCTGACAATCGATGTAAGGATGTCAAATAATTTTTTCTCCACCAGTGATGACATTTTCATCTGCATCTGCAAGATGGGTGAAAGACAGAGCAAAAGTGCTCCTTTTGGGTTTTGCCCTCTTATATTCTTGCAAAATAAGTGCGGTAGGATATTTGCCCCAAGATAGATATGCCACATGTACCCTATAAAAATCCACAAGGTAAAACCTCAAATAGCTTGATCAGGACAACACATAAAAGTTATTGTTCAGTGCTGATTTCAAGGTATGTGATGGTTGATTTGCATTTAGGTGACACGTGAGTGATGAAGAAATAAAAATCAAGTCTAAAAAATGTAACATCACCAAAATATGGCCAAGAGTTTCGATTGCACTAGTAAATGATGAAAATATAGCAAAGACTTAACAATTCTAAAAATAACTCAATTGTTGATGGGGTGTGAGTTAAGATTCAACATGTGATGAGTTGTCACAGGGTTACACATGAGTAGATTTTTTCTCTTTGAAAGGGCTGTAACACCCAAACTCTATTGCCATGTCTGCCCATGTCTGCTTTCATAAATCATGATTAATCCATAATTGCAATACAGAATAATGCAACTAACATATTGCCTACTATGACTAAGAGTACCACAAGTAAGTTTGTGTCATTTGTGATAGAAATAACTGCACAAACACATTTGATTCCAGTGGCTATCCACTAGTCACCCCACTAATTAATATATCTCAACTTGATCAAGACATTATAAAACACAACCATCTAACAATTTATTCTGGCATGTCCACCTCCCCTGACTCTTGTGAATAGAACTATCTCCGATGCGTTCAAATTTAGTCCAAAAGAGGCAGCAAATCCATACACATCTTGCCCCAGACCTTTGGCACAGTCACCCCATTCTGAGAACAAGAACTTGCAGTCAGTGACTACAAAACATCCCTCAAATGTGATGACAACATCCTCATCTACATCACATGTTGTAAAAAAGTCCCCATCTCATCACTGGGTTCGTTGTTGTTCTTTAACTATCACTAGGCTATCAGGATTTTGTACCTCACCCTTTTTTCAAAGCAGTTGAAATGCTATGCACTAGTGAGTAAGATAATAGGTTATAACACATATTTTGGTTTAAATTTTACCCTCCAAGTGAGAGTTATCTTAAACCCGTATACTACTATGTGAAAAAAGTATACGTAGTACTACTGCTAGTTTTGCAGAAGTATACCGGTTTTAAGACAACTTTAGGAGGATGTGCTTACGTAAGCCCAGAAAAGGAGCACACATAAGCTGGTGACACACAAATTTGAACGTGATCAGTTGGCGAGAGGTGTTTGTATACTGCATGATGAACTCCAACAATTACACACGGGTGGTACACGACAAAATTTAAGATTATGTTAGGGCGACTGTTTAATACTTGTGCTGTTTTTTTCTGTATTCTTTGATATATAATCAAAATAACAACAATATAAATTTAAATCTTCTAAACAATCACAACTACATCAAGCCCTAGATCTCTTCCTCGAAATGGAACCCAATCCATAGTGATTACGGAGAGATATGCTTGACCTAAGCCGTTCGGAGATAAAAAATACTAAATACCAATTTCGTAGATAAAGGTGTTATAGATTTGTTGATGATGGTAATTTGTGAGTTTATCATCTAGTGATTACAATGAACAAATGAGGATGGGATGTCAATGCAATCCCAACAAAATAATGTGATTCTGTGTAGGTTTCTACACATCTCTGGTATGTTTATACCCTTCTCATGAGGGTGTTCTGACAGAGTGTTCTCTTGTTGCTTAGATCCAAAGATATGGATCTTTATCATTGTCAGGACCTCTCACCACTTGGGAGGTCAGGATGATCCCTTACTGGGAGTTTTTCAAATTTGTCCATATTGGTACTAATAAGGGTACCAATGAGGGTACTAATTAAGGTAGGTTCTTGGCCTATGTCACTCACCCCCACGAATGGAGGATCAGGGTGAAAAAAAAGAGGAAAAAAAACCTGTAAAGGAAAAAAATTAATCCATGTCTCTTTTATGTACAAACTAAAAGGTCTGTGACTGTGTGCTAAGGCGTAAGTGTTTGTGTAGAAGAGAGAGATGACACATAAAAAATAACATGCTTAATATTGGTTGAGTTTGCTGGTTAAAAAAAGGTGTGACTCTTCTGATATTTAATCGTTCAGATTTTGTACCGCGTTGAACCCTGATAGTCCCATTTGTATGAATAGTTTTGATAGTCCAAGGATCATTTTCATACCGACTCTCTGATTTGCGGAGGATACCATCTTTTCTAAGAAGTACTTGATCACCAACTTTATAATTCCAATCACGGCGTGAGCAATTTTCCCGCATCGTGTTGAGGTCCGTTTGGTGTTGCCTTTGTTCTCCTATCATATTCCAGTCAGCAAGGAAGGGAGCATCGAACAACTAGGTTGCAAATTCCGGAGGAATTCTGGCGGAATTACACGCTACTCCGGAATATTTGCTAATTTTGACAGTAACGTGATTACTGTGATCACAAGACTACTGAGAAAGACTTACTTAAGTACTTTGCACAATACTTAACGACTGTGACGCCGTGACATCACAAAATAAGACTCATTTTGACAAAATTTACAGTAATATGTCCGAAACCTACAGTAATTACTGCAGTAACTCTGATCAGTTACTCGTTACTGTGTTTTTGGACAGTAACCAAAATTGGAATTTGCAACCTAGTCGAACAACATGTCCCTGCCAAAGATTGCTGCACCTGGGGAGGCTTTTAGTACTGTATGGTAAGTTGAGCGAATGACCCATGCTGTGTTTGTTATGAACGCATCTATGTCACTGGCTACTACTGTATTGGCCATATCTAGTTCAGTAGTGCGGAGCATTGCAGTAATTACTTGATGCACCCGCTCCAGTATAGCATTCGCTTGTGGGTTCTTGACACTGGTTGGCTTACGCTTGATCCCATATGATTCACAAAGGGCTTCAAAGTGAAGTTTGAATTCGCTTCCATTGTCATAAATAATGTATTGACAACGTGGATAATGGCTAAACCAGGTCTTATTCACTAAATTACTTATCATTGCAGATGATTTGTCAAAGTATGGTAATTTAGGATTGGTATGAGTCTTAGTGCCCTTTTGCCCCTTAGTATCCGTGGGAGTAACCGCATCTGTGGTTACCGGCAGTTCTACTACTTCAAACCAACTAGAAGCTGGATCGATCATAGTAAGACACATAAAGTCAATTTCTGTCCCATCTTTACCTTTGAGGGTGTATGGTCCAATAAGGTCCACACATAAAGCCTCCCAAGTGTTTGTGATGACAAACTTAGCAGGGAGTGTCCCGTACTTGTGCTTGTTTTGTTTGTTGACTTGACATATATGACAGTTTTTGACATGTGATTGGATGGTACCTCACATACCTTTCCAATACATCACGGCGTGTAACGTCTCTTCAAGACGTGTGTGTCCAGGATACTGCAAGCAGTGGTGATACCAGCTAACTGCTCGATTTTGAAGTGCTTTGGGGATGACCATCTTGTCGTCCTTACATAGCAAATGTGTATCCTCAACTAATTGAGAGGAATACTTGTCATGTCTACTAAGCTCCTGCAAAGTTGCATCTGTCATCTGGGCTAGTGCAATTTCCTTCACTGTTAATGGGTAAATTACATCTTAGTTCCTGCAATTAGCAAACACCAGATTAATACTTTCTTGGTGGTCAGAAGTGCTGTCAGCACTTGATGCATGCTCAGTGTAGTGACACCAGCATTTCGTGAACGTCATCCAATTGGTGTTGTCATCTTGGGTTGGACTGGAGTCCAACCGAGAGATGGCATCAGCAACAGTGTTATGGATGCCTTTTATGTGCACGATTTGGGACCATACTCTTCAAGTAATAACCTCCACCGATAGACTCGGTCAGAGGTTAATCCAAGGGCATCTTGGATTAAGTTCTTATGGTCTGTATAGACCTTTATTTGTTGTCCCCACAGTATGCCTTTGAACTCCTTAAGTGTCTCCACTATGGCCAGTAGTTCAATTTTGGTCACACTATATTTTTGTTGCGTCACAGACAGTTTTCTGCTGAAAAACACTAAGGGCCTATTACCTTGAGTAACCACTGAACCAAGTTGTTTGGACGAGGCGTCAGTGTATATTTCAAATTCCTTTGAAAAATCAGGGTAGGCTAAAACTACATCTTTAGCAATAGCAGCTTTTACGTTATCAAATGCTATTTGATGTACCTCATCCCAGTACCAAGGTTGCTTTTTGGTTTTCTTGGCTTTGGTGACTTTAGTATGACCGCACTCTCCTACCAATGAGTTGAGTGGGGCAAGCATTTTGCTACGTCTTGCCCAAAGATCTCTATAGTACTGGACCATGCCCAGGAACCTCCGGAGGTCTTTGACTTGTTTTGGCGGTGTGATTGCGAGTATCACTTGTACTTTATTCGGCTGTGGCTTTATGCCCGTCCTGGTTAATATATATCTCAGATATTCTGTTTCTACAGCATAAAACTTCAATTTTGGGGCGTTAACTCTCAAGCCCGCGTCTCACAGTCTGGTAAGTACCAACCTTAAATGATCTAGGTGGTCATCCAGACTTGCCCTGGTGATGCAAAGCAAATCATCCAGATAAGTTCTTACGAACTCTAAGGCAACCATTAGCTCTGACATTTTTGCCTGAAAAATGTCGGGAGAACCTGCAATACCCATCGGTAATCTAAGATAAGAGTACTTCCCCAAGGGAAAATGATGGAGCAGATTTTGGATGCATCAGGATCCAATCGTATGGTGTAATATCCCATGTTCAAGTCGAGGGCTGTGGCAAAAGAAAATCCTTCTAACTCTTGCAACACTGTACTGATTTTGGGGCCTTTTATTTACTTCCCTAAAATCAGAGATAAAATGTACAGTGTTATCTTTTTTGGTATGATAAATGTGGGTGACGCCCATTCTGATGCAGGCTGAAACTCTAATACCCCCAGTTCACAAAGCCTGTTCAATTCTTTGATTATGGTTTCTTTGTGTATTTTTGGCACTGGGAATGGTCGGCCATGATATGGCTTAGTGCCTTCCTTCAGTTCTAGGGAGATGGGGTCTGTGTTCCAATCACCTAGTGTTCCATCAAAAAGTTCCTCATATTCTGTGAGTAACTCTAGTAACTTGTTTTGGTCTTGGAGACTAAGGTGAGTACAGTTGGTGCTAACAACTGATTGGAGGTCTGCTTTTTCATATTTAGCGTCTAGGATATGGACCACTCTCTGAGTCGCTTCTTGCATACTACTGGGTTCATGTGCTAAGCTGTTGTTCACAGCCCAGGCTTTTTCCATTGTTGACTTAGTCAGACTACTGATGTCCCTCATTGGCAAAATGACGTCATCAATTGTTATCTCTTTTGTTCGAAAATCTAGAACAATTCCTAACTCTTTCATGGTATTACAACCAAGAATGAGGTCATACATTGGCTTGGTCATCTTCTTCTTATCATATTCCACAACGTCTGGTGTTACCAGATACTCCTTGCTGTTGGAATAATAAAAAAAACGAAGGTGAACCTTGCTCCGTCCGTTGGTTAGAAAGTCCCCATTCAACGTATGCCAAGAATTTGGTACCTGCCTAGTCAAGTAGGGGAAATGCATGGATGTTCCCTTTTCATGGAACATCAAGTCCCCATCAGATCCACTATCAAGTAGGACCTTGAGGACTTTGTTACTAGTGCAACTCTTCCCAGAGTGTTCGTGTCTCTGCGGAAGTTGATTTTCAGTTGCTAAGGTATGCCATGCTTTGGCTACTACAGCTGTGACTCTTCCTTCTGTTAGACTTTTGAAGGAAGTGTTCACACTATTGAGAAAGGCACCCGATAGTTTGGGGTCCGACAGTTTGGCAATTATCCCACTCTGTGTGTTCTTTTCGATTTTTGATGCAAGATTTTTTTGATCTTGCTTCATTGTGGTATCGTAAACAATTCGATTATTTAAAACTGAATGTTTCGGTATCTTATTAAGATTTTTTGAATCTTTTGTATTCTCTTTAATTAGATTATTATTCAAATTAATGTTTGAATACGAGTTGATGGTAGTTTTACTCGGACTGGGGAAAGTACAACTAGTTTGTTTATTACTTTTTAGTTTCTTACAACATGTACTTGATTCCCCAGTACTACCGTACCCATCCCTTCAGGACGAGTCGGAGTCATCGCTGTCACTTTCGTGACGGCGCTTGCGTTTCTTCTGCGAACGCTTGAGTTTCTTGTTAGATTTCTCAAGTTTCTCGATCTTTGCAGACAACTGCGCATAGGCACTATTGGTGCGATGAGAAGCTTCTGGACCACGCGAAGGTCCACCGGGCTTTCTTCCTGCAAAGTCCTTTTTGAAGGAACCATCCTTCTCATACTTGCGGCTCTCCTGCGTATTATGGGCCGTGTGCGCGCCCCCATGTTTCTTGCACAAAATGCAGTGCTTCGCATTTGTGGTATGCTTACGTGGGATTCGATCCTTACACGTAACCATCTTTTTCTTGGAGGAGTCGCCGGACTTCGCGGAACCTTTAGGCCCATCACGATCCTTGTCGGTCGGATAAGCCTTCTGGATAGGTTTGAGTGCTTCTAGAAGCTTCCGAAGGCTCTGGGGTACCGATGCCCAACTGAGTTCATATTGGTCTTGCCAATTCCTCGGGACCATTCATAGTATGTGACTAGCTAGGTCCGGGTCATCAAACGGCTTCACCGCAGTGGTGAGCTTGGTGGCACGGTTGGAGTAGTACAGATAGGGCAATAGGTCCAAATAGCCCTTCAGCTGCTGGATGCGGCTGATGATGAGAGAGCACTGTTGTCTGTGTCTTCCGACGACATGGTTCACGGAATCGCAATGAAAAGGAAAATGTGCAGCTATGAGCGTGTGATTGGCGCATTTTTTCACGAGGAATTCAAAGGTGAGGTCAGATTGGCGTGGCGACCGTGAGAACATGGAGATTTCGCAAAACGGGCTACACTACCGCTTCTTTTAGGAGAAGTAGCTATACTACTGCTTGTTTTCGCAGTAGTATAGATAGCTTGGAGGGTTAAGGGTAACTTAGGGGTCCTGTTCTAGTCGAGGTAGAGCCGAACCGAAAATGGCCAATAACCCTGCCCAACTAAAAGGGACTTTGTGAGGACTTTGTTGCAGCCAAGGTGAACAAAAATAATAGAAGAGTCAAGAGATTTAAAAAGTAATAACAAAACCAAAGACTGACATGGCACACATCTCCAGAAAGTACTCCTACTGCAACGACAACGATTACCGATTTATTACAGCTGCACTTCATTTTGACGCGAGAAAAGGTTTATTCAAATGTTCCATGTGAATTTCGTGTTCTCACTGATCACTGTTGTACACTGTTGTACACTGTTGTACGTTTCTCTTCTTTCTCTCTAGATGTATTGTACGAGCACACCCAGCAGCACCATCGCAAGCCGCCTCTGCGACACAACATGATGCACCGTTAATGATTCATGCTCATTCGTGCCATAGAATCGATACGTTTGAGCTCGCCCGCCTTGTGAAGAGTGTTCTAAATGACAATGAAGGTCCTCTCCATCATCCTCATCACTGCTCTGTGCACCGCATCCCTTTCATCGAACACAGGGGTCCACCCTTTTGTCTCTCGTGATAACCGATCCAAGTCCAACGCCAATTACATTAGCTCGCTCCTGCAAAAAGCCACTCCGCTACGTCGCTTGGGGGACGCCTACGATGGACAAGTCGTGTTCGATCTGAGCCAATATTCTATCAAGTTTGAGAAATGCCAAACCGCGAAACAATACAGCAACAGCAATAACAACAAGAACAAATGGGTCGACACCGTCCTTTCCACCAAACGATTCGTCATCTTCCGACTCTGTCCCAACCATTCGTGCTCTTCCTGCAACGCCGATTACGGCGAGTACATCATAGAAATGGAGTCGTACCTCGAGGCCACCATTCAGCACAAGGAGCAGGAGCAAGAACAATATTGCTATGATTGCGATGCCTGTCTTGCGATTCAAGCGGCGGCCAATGGGCAAGACTACGATGATGACGGGACTTGCAACGGAGTCGATACCAGCACGTGTTATGCCAAATGCCAAAACATTGCCAATATGGAAGCCAATGGCTACGAAGATGCTGCGTTATACACTCAATGCGGCAAAGTGTACGAAAACCAGAATACTGGAGTGTCATACTATGCCGGCGCAACGTGCTCGTCTAGTGGATCTCGAATTAAAATCTCATTGTTCAAAGATGATCAGTGTTCGGTATTGGATTCGACCATCGAGAGTATCGATCAGTATATCAAGAATGCGAATGGGTATAATGTCAAGTTGAGTTATCATTTGCTTAGACAAACCTTTGTCGATGGAGATTGCGTGGCTAGTTGTGCGGATGAAAATTATGGTGAAAGTAATAACAACAGTAGCAACGGTGTGAGCCAAATGTGCCAAACCCTGTATGAGGAAGCAGGGAAATGTGAATCCATTCATGGTTTCGCTACTGGAATAGGTTCCAGTCAGGACAATTACGCGACACAAATATCAAACGAGGAGGCAGTATGTGAATACATCTCAACGATACGAGCAGGGCATTATAATCAAACTGGGGAGATAGTATTGATCGGTACCACATATTCATCATCTTTAGCCAGTACTTCGGATGCTCAGATGTTTGCTTTGACATTTTTCGTTGTAGGGTCAGTGGGATTAGCAGTCTATGCAGTGTATTTGAAGCGAAAGATTAGTGGAAAGAATTCCGATTTGATCAAAGAAGATGGTGTTGTATTGTAGTGAAAGAACGTGGCCAGTGTAGGTTTAGTACAAGGTTTTCACTGCAATTTTTGTCTACTCTTTGATCGGACAAGACGAGGTTGTTTATTACGAAAGCTAAATGGTGTAGATGCATTAGGGCATTGGTACGGTATTGCTGCAATATCGTTCAGTGATAGGTGTAGAGTGGGATTTTGATTCAACGATCAAGAAGTCAATTCAGAATCAATCTATATAAATAATGTCTTGTACCCTATCTCCTTTTATCGTGCTCATAAAGAATGCACAAAACCAATGAAGGTACGAAGCCAGGGATAGTTATTGTGCTCATGAATTCAGAATACTATGATGATCTTCACATAACGAATGATATGAACCATGGAAGACAGTTTTGTGTTGAGAGTATAATGACCAAATCTCAATGCACAGAAATGTCAACAGATTGGCAAGACAAAGAGCCGGCATTGGATACAAAAAGAAAAGCCTATCCATCCTAGGGAAACATTGTGTGGATACCACATATGCGGCAGATTAGACCACCAGCCCAGTCATTCTGCAAAGCAGAAACTGACATTGTTACTTGAAACTGTAAGATATTTCAGTCTGATGCTTGATTAACTACAGTGAAAGTTGATGCTGTAGATAACAAGTCAAAACACAGGCCAACTGATGAGAGAGGCCACTGCCAACTGAATCGATGGTTCATCATAAGTTCTTTCAATAGAGTTACAGTTAATTATTACTCAGACATTGTGCTTAGTTTCTGAGGCGCTGATACAAAATTACTTTAAACTCTTCACTGCAACCTGACAGATAACACTCACCAAGCCTCCTCATATCACATGCACCCTCTAAACAGGACTCCTTACCATTTCATAACGTCATCATTGAAAGTGAGCATTCACAGTGATCTTAAGATGAATCTTTGCAAAAGTTTCATCATGAATTCACTGATGACCAGTTATCATGATCTGATGCAAACACTTTTGATGAAGACCTTAATTGATTCTGCATTCTTACTGTCGACAAATTTAAATACAAACAAAGGACTCAACCATTTTTGTCCAAATGACACATCTTACCAAACGTTTATCTTGGTACCAACCAGAACCAGATTTGGTAAGGTGTAGAATAATCATTCACACCTAATCAACTTTTACATCTGAGAGCGGCAAACTCTCTCCACGAGTAAGTATATTTATATACTTTTTATAAGTATAGTTACAAAAACTATAGCAAATATAGTACCAGTTAAGTCATGTTACTTTAAGTAGTTATTTATTCTGTGTAAGTACCACCAAACAAGTCATAAGTGATGTACCGATGCAGGTTTCATGTATATATTTGAGAAAGACATTTGTATTCACTTACCGTTACATGATGTTGTTAATTGTATGGTATATGAGCTAATACATGGAGACATCATATATCATTCTTCTTTTATCTTACAGTAATTATTGTAAACAAATGTAAGTCTATACTTTGATAGGAATGCTATGTAGTTGATGAAATGACAACAATGAGCAAATAATTACATTGCAGCCCAACTAGGTTGTAAATTCCGATTTTGGTGACTGTCTCAAAAACACAGTAACTAGTAACAAATCGGAATTCCTGCAGAAATTACTGTAGATTCTGGAAATATTATGGTAAATTTTGTCAAAATAAGCCTTATTTTGTGATGTCACCTCGTCACAGTCCTTAAGTATTGAACAAAGTACTTAAGTAAGTCTTTCTCAGTAATCTTGCGATCACAGTAATCATGTTACTGTCAAAATTAGCAAATATTCCAGGGTAACGCGGAATTCCGCCGGGATTCCTCCGGAATTTAAGTAGTTCTAGTTTGGTCATGCTGTACTTCTGTTGCATCGTCTACAGCTTCCTGCTGAAGAAAGCAAGGGGCCTATTACCCTGGGTGATAACTGATCCAAGTTGTTTAGACAAGGCATCAGTGTATATCTCAAATTCCATTGAATAATCAGGATAGGCTAAGACTACATCCTTGGCAATTGAAGTCTTAACGTCATCGAATGCTTTTTGATGCACTGTGTCCCAGAACCATGGACATTTCTTCGTCTTGTTGGCTCTGGTGACCTTGGTGTGACCACACTGTCCTACCAGTGAGGTGAGTAGGGCAAGCACTTTGCTGCATCTTGCCCAAAGATCTCTGTAATACTAGACCATGCCCAGGAATTTATGGAGGTCTTTGACATTTTTCGGCGATGAGATTGCAAGAATCATCTGTACCTTTTTCTGTTGTGGTTTAATCCCTGTTCGTGTGAGGGTATAACCTAGATATTCTGTTTCAAAGGTGCAAAATGAAGACTTTCGGGCGTTGATTTGCAAGCCTGCCTTGCGTAGCCTGGTGAGCACCATTTTCAATTTGTCAAGGTGGTCTTCCAGGTTTGCCTTTGTGATGCATAACAAATCGTCAAGGTAAGCTCTTACGAACTCTAAGGCTACCATTAGTGCTGACATTTTTGTTTGAAAGATGTCTGGTGAACCTGCGATGCCCATTGGCAATCGGAGGGAAAAATAATTGCCCCATGGGAAAATGAGGGTGCATATTTTGGATGAGTCGGGATCCAATCTAATGGTATAATAACCCATGTTTAAATCTAGGGTTGTAGCGTAGGAAAATCCTTCTAGCTCTTGCAGAACTGTACTGATTTTGGGTAATGGAAACGGCTTTCTAACTGTTCATTTATTGAATTCTCTAAAATCAGTGAGACAGTGTACAGTTCCGTCTTTCTTTGCAGTGATAAATGATGGTGACGCCCATTCCAATTCGGGCTGAAACTCTAACACTCCCAGATCGCACAATCTATTCAGTTCTTTGATAGTTGTTTCTTTGCAAGATTTGGGTACTCGGTATGCCCTGCCATAATATGGCTTTGCGCCTTCCTTGAGTTCAAGGGACACGGGCTCCATGTTCCAATCACCTAGTGTTCCGTCAAAAAGTTCCTCAAATTCTCTGAGCAACTCCATCAATGAGTTTTGGTCTTGGAGACTAAGGTGAGTACAATTGGTGCTAACAATTGATTGGAGGTCTGCCTTCTTATAATTGCATCTAGGATTTTAACAATGCACTGTGTTGCTTCCTGCGTACTTTGCGGTTCATTTGCCATGCTGTTATTGACAGCCCAGGCTTTATCCAAGTTTGATGGGGTCAGACTATTGATGTCTCTCATTGGCAAAATGATGTGATCAATGGTAATTTCTTTTGTTCGAAAATCTAGAACAGTTCCGAGCTCTTTCATAGTTTGACATCCAAGAATGAGGTCGAACACTGGCTTGGTCATCTTTTTCTTATCGTACTCTACTACATCGGGAGTCACTATGAACTCCTTGCTATTCGAATATTAAAAAACTTAAGTTAACTTCGCTCCGTCCTTTGGTTAGGAAGCTCACATTCATCGTGTGCCAAGACTTTGGCACCTGCCTAGTCAAGTAGGGAAAGTGTTTCTCCGTTCCTTTTGCATGGAACAGGAGATCACCATCAGATCCACTGTCTAGTAGGATCCGGATGACTGTGTTACTGGTACGACACCCTGTAGAGTGTTCAATGTTCTTACGGGCTGGATTTTCAGTCGACTTATAGCGTGCTTGTGCTACTACAGTAGTGACCTGTCCTTCTTTACCTGTCAAAGGGGGGGTCACACTATTGAAAAGGTCACCTGACAGTTCAAGGTCCGACAATTCAGTTATTGTTTCACTCTGTGTACGGTTGGCTGGAAGATTTCCTAGGTCTTCTGCCAGGTTTGAACATGTATTGTTTGAATCAGAAAATGTTATGTTGGCACGTGTGGAAGTTTTAATTGGACTAAGATAAGTGTTCATCATTTCATTACAATCAATTTTACTACACAATTTCTTAGTACTCCCCAACCCATCATCTCAAGATGAGTCTGAATCATCACTGTCACTCATGTCGTGATGCTTACGCTTCTTTTTTCCGATAGCGCGTTTCATTTTCTTGTTGGACTTGGTAAGTTTGTTGATTTTAGTGGATAGCTGTGCATAGCTACTTCCTCCTCGAGCAGGTCTCTCTAGTCCACGAGAGTTTCCATTTGGTTTTCTCCCCTTGAAGCTTGACTTCGGGGTCCCATTGGAGTCATACTTCCGGCAATCCGGAGTGTTGTGGGTGGTATGTGCGTCCCCATGCTTCTTGCAGAGAGAACAGTACTTCTCTGTGCGGCGTTTCTTCGGAATCCGGTCACTAAAAGAGACCATCTTCTTCCTAGACGAGTCGTTAGACTTGGCTACAGTCTTGGGTCCTTCTCCAACCTTCTCGGTGGGGCAGGCCTTCTCAATGCGCTCAAGGACTTTGAGAAGTTCCCTGACACTCTGTGGTACCAAGGCTCCACTGAGCTCATATTGGTCCTGCCAGTTCCTAGGAATTCACCTGAGGATGTGGCTTGCCAAGTCGGCATCATCAAATGGCCCGCATACTTTCGTAGACTTTGCAGCCTTTGAAGAGTAAAACAGGCAAGGCGAGAGTTCCACATACCCGTTAAGGCGTTGGATCCTCTGCACAAAGTCCCTGATGGGTACCCTGTTTGGATTCTTCAGCCCATTGCTGATGTAGAAACGTTCCTGCTCCGCTGCATCAGTCCTAAAGAGGGTCTGCAGGTGCAACTGGACACATTCCTGAAAGGAGGTCCAAGATGCCAGGCGTTTTGTGGGATGCTCGGTCCCATACACATCTGTACAGGGTTTGTAGTTGATTTGCTCCCTGACAATGGTGGTCCAAGGACGACGGGCAGTCTCCGACAATTGAGTGGAGTACTGCAGGAGATCGCTTGGCCAGCGGACACTATGGCCTCACTGGGGTGGAGGTTGCTTTGTTCCACGACTGGAGGATGGGGGAATTTTCATCCGTCCCTTTATACTTGGCTTTGGCCACAGTGGCCGCAGTCAGCCTTTGCATCAGCCTTTTTGTCTGCCTTACAGGCTTCCTCGTAGTCTGTGTCTAAGCCTCTCTGGGAAATTATTTCCATCAAGGTCTGGACATGGTTGAGGAACTGTTCAGGACTTCCCTCGTCAAAGACGGTGACAGACAAGGTCATTTTGTTGGAGACCTTGATTTTGTTGATCACCTTCGGGGTGTCCATGGCAGTGGGAATGTAGGAGATGGGTGGCTTGGACCTCCCTGAGCTCCCTTCACACTCCTGCGGCTTGAGTCCTTCTGGGCTTGACTTGCTGGTTGACATCTTCTGAATTGCCTCTCCAAGGGGCGTATTATTAAACAAGGCCTTGAAAAAGGTCTTGGGTGCCCTGTGGAGGTTAGTTTGAAAAAGAATGTTTTTCTTTATTTTTAAATTTTTCTTCTTTGCTTTCTATTTCTTGAAAGTCTTGCTTCCACATATTTTGCGAAAATTCTCGATCACAAAATTAATCTGACTCGTAAGAATCCCCGATTGCAGAAGTCGATCACTCAAAGATGATTGCTTAACTCGCCGATCGCGGGATAATTTTTAGAGAGCTTATCGATCGCAAAACCAAAGGAATTTGTTGATTCCGAAGATGATTTTGGAGAGATCGTCGATCGCGCAAAAAAAACGTATCGCTGACGCGAAAAGTTAAAATTGCTGCTCGCGATCAAAAGATATTTAGCGTACCTTGTGTCGGAGGGGTTGGATGTCGATGGCTTCGGTGCGAGAAGGTCGCACCACGGTTATCTATAGATAGTGACCCGAGCGGTTTCGTTGCAAAAAAATATCACGAAAATTATAGGTAGGTTCGACAGGTGTCGAAGATTTTATTTTATGAGCTTGTTTTGCTACAATTGTGAGGATGGAAGGGCAGTGGAACTGCAATTCCAATCCAAACGATGCAAACAAACATTGTGTAGCTTCTACACAAAATTGGTATGTTCATACCCTTCTCAAGGGGGCTCATACCCTTCTCTAGTGTGTTCTCTTGTTTAGGGTTCTGAACTTCTGTGTTGGGGAGTCCATGCCGTCGGGAGGTGGACTCTCCTACTGGGGAGTCCTGAGAATTCTCCTTTTTACTTTTGTCCCCAGGGGTACAAAAGAGGCAGATTCTTGGCCTATGTCACATCATCCCATTCTTCACCACAATGCCGGGAGAGCATTCAAAAGAGGCAAATCGATCAAGCAACAATATATTTTTCAATCAGTGTAGATGCTAAGCAATTTCCCAATTAAGGTAAAAAATGCAATTTCCCGATTGAGGCTACGAAATAAAATATCCTGATAGAGGTGAGGAGATGTTCTGCTGGGGGGCGGCAGGACAGTGGCAACAAAACAGAAGTATAACAGTATAAAATGAACATTATCAACCAATGAAAATGTTACAACTGTAACTTAAACATTCTCCAAGATTTTAAAATAATGAAGATGTCTGCGCGTAATTTACTGCAATTATATGTATAGTTATGGATAAAATAATTTATGGTACTCAATTACTAAAGAAATCAACACTACAAAAAAGAAAGTAATATAACTTATGAAATTTTTGATACATAAAAGAAAAAGATAAGTTCCTTACTTACAGCAATTATGAGTCATTTTTTTATCCCTGCATAATACACAAACTGTCAATATTAACTAATGTCACATAACTACACATGTGAGATTTATAAGTTGGATTCATTCTAAAATAAGTCGCCTTAAACAATTAATACATAATACTAATCTTATGTATCGGTCTATTGACAAGCTCTGACTAAGGCGCTTTTAGACGTAGAAGTCAAGTTCAGCCAAGTTAACAATAATGATCAACACGCTATGATTACCTTGACACAGAGGTGCTCTTCTCATGACAACTTTAGAATGACAACAGCATTGATGGAAGTGGTTTTAGAAATGAAGATGGAAACCATAACTAATAAAGGAAATGATGCATAGCTAGAAATTGTGGTATCGACCATAGGCTGCAGCAATTCACAATACACATGCTGGAGTATTACTAGTAATGAAATACATGGCATATAACAGGACAAGAGACCAATTCTTAATCGTGAATATTTAGTCCTTCCAAGGAATTTTGTAACATATTGAAATGATGGACATCAACAAATGTACATGCAAATGCATGATGCTTGAAATACCTTTTAACAATCCTTTATTATCAATGTCAACCTTTGCTGATTCAGTGGGAAGATTGATGACAGAATTGTGTCTCTGGATAAATGACTTTACAATTAGCTTATATTCACATATACCAGTACCAGATATATGTCAGGTTCATGGACTAATTTTTAAAGGTCTGTGTTTGTTGCATGATGATGATGAGTGGTCAACGTGAGAATGCAGCAAATAAAATTTTATGGAAAAACTGAAGAATGGTCTCTCGTGTAAAGTTTCAAAATGGAGTATGCTTTAACAACTGATGTGTAATTTTAACTTTTGATACATTCCTGTTTGACACAAAATGCAGGGATAGCCTTGGTGTCTAGAAATAGGAAATTTCACATCCCGCGTTGGGAACCCCAAAAGTCAATAACAGGTCAATATAAAGAGTTTTGCTACAGAAGCCAGCAACAATGTATTGCATTGTTGATGTCATTCTATTTCATGTTATTTACTTTGCTAATGCAAAAAATCAAACTTAAACTCACTCTCGGCTGAGTCATTTGTCTTGATTAAATTATCAAAATCTAAGTTATTCCTTTGGATTTTTGTGTTAGCAGTTGTAAGCAAAATGATTGCTTTGCTGCCTTTTGTTGCAGACAAGATAATGTCTTAGTTCTTTGGCACAAATAATGGTGATGACTACCCATGGATGCATCAAGCAGAGTTAAGTGAGTATTATTCTTACCCCAGAAAACTTATGCCCACCCTTACGGTCACACCTACACATACACAAACTTCGTCCAGTTTTTGCATAATCTTGTGTTCGTGTTGGTTTTCGTTTTCACCGTCCTTATGGCAAAACGTACACGTACAAACAAACTTCCGTTGAAGTCCAGTCAAAGATATGATGAGGATTCGTTAAGATGCCTCTTCAGGGGGTCGTTTGTGCTACGTGTTTTTTTGAATACCTGATAAGTAGGAATTAGATACTTGTAGAGACATTATTTTTTGTAAAAATGCGAAGGGGCTTAATAAAATATATTATTTCTCATGTTTTGTGTTTGCAAACCCTTTTTCACCGTTCTTATGACTGCTCGTACAAGTACACAAAATGAGCTTCATTCTCGGGTGAGCTCGGATTTTACCCGAGAATGAAGTTTGTTTTCGGGTGGATTTTGCGCTCATAAACTGATATCACGAACTTGACCTTCACGTTTATGTGACGATACGTACTATTACTTGTAAGGAAGATGATTTGTGGATACGAACATGAACATCTAAAAAAAATGCAAGTTCGGGTACGTGTACGTGCCACCGTAAGGATGGGCCTTAGGGAAGATCTACATTACGGACTCTACAATGCTGTGTTACCATAACAACAACATCTAAGGCTGTGTCTATTGCGTAAATTATTTTCCTTTTTTCCGCTGGAAAATTTCCCGATTTTAGGGGGTGTAAATTAACAGTGGTCACCCCTGTCCATTGCATAAAAACATATCGGGTGAGGCATTTTTCCTTCTATTTTAGCTTGCGTCTTTTTGCACCTTCTTGGTTACTATCATCACTCGTCGTGCTTTGACACATCACATCTTACATGGTAGGAGTCGCGACAGACACGCCGCCCTCGTTGTATTGTTCCGAACACATGTTGTGAAACGCGAGGACGTGTTGCCATTGTTGTATTGTTCAGAACACACGTTGGGCCAAACACGATGCACGTACAAGCACCGTAAAGGCAAGAACCGTGCTGGCGTTGATTTATTATAGGGCCACATCGACCGCAGTGCAATCGTATGCAGCGCAGTTGTCAAATCAGGGGCCAAACACAATGCACGTAAAAGAATGTAAAAGCATGTAAAGGCACGTAAAGGCAAGAAGTGAATGAAGAACGGTCAAGAGGGCGAAAGAAGGGGTGGAAATTTTTTTCAGTCCACATCTGACTCCGACCTGGACTTGAGACAAAAAATTCCCCCCTGCGGAAGACGGACAGGGAGCAAATTTCCAGTGGGAAAAAGGAAAAACGGAAAAAAGGAATTCATTGTCTATGCAATAGGTGTTCTCAAAGTTTTTTCCCCCTCATATGTGATCTCCATGTCGACACTTAGACAAATTCTGTGACGTATTATACTGGGTCTTGTATGTAGAGGAGATGATTGCATCTGAGGCATTTTGTCACATCTTGCAATCATCTCGCAAGTCCCTTGGGTGTTCTAATGCCAGAATTGGCTAATTTTTAGCAAGAAACATCAGATCTGAGTGATCAAATCTGATCTGAGCCGATTTTGGCTCGGATCAGATCTGACCTTCTCAGATCTGATGTCACCTATTCATGATCCAATTCCCAATTGTTCTTCTATATTTTAATGGGGATGTTTTAAACTAAGAACTGGTTCAAAGGTATATAGTTTGTGTACAACAATAGAACACTTGGACAGTTAAATTTGTATTAAGATACAAAAATGTTTCAAAAGTCATGTATTAAGATTTAATGGAGCGCAGGGAAATTCCGTCTAATTAGCTCTTAAGGCCAAAATAAGCATTAATACACTATGTCGATCGACTTTTTGTCATGCGAGTCAAGTGTGAGTACTAGAGATCCCAGATCGTGATTGTTACTAAAAAAATATTATAAATCACGTGCCATTCACACCGGTTTACATGCTCTCTTCCAAATGGCTGCTTCATCAGAAAAGGCATTAAGGCTGCTTGCAGGCCGTTTTACACGCTCTCATCCTTTCTTCTGCAAAAAGGACGAGACCGTCTAAAACGGACTGCAAGCGGCGTCCATGCCTTTTTCAATGAAAACGTCCTTTATACGTAGAAATGAATATTATTTTTATGCAAACCCGCCCAACTCATCCGTTTTACACGCTCTCGTCCTAATTTCACAAAACAGGACGAGAGCGTGTAAAACGGAAGGCATGCGGCATACACGCCATTTCATAAGCTCTAAAAAGAAGGAAAGAAAAAGGGAGTCAAAGTCCCAGGGAGCAAGATTGGGCAGGAAATCTGAAGTAAGTGCCCTTAAGTAAGACCCGTTCTGTCAATCATATATAAATAGGTTGCAGCCTATTTATTTTTGACTTGACTGCCGTAAATAGGCAAGAAGTCGCGTCTATTGACAGACAACATTTTGGCACTCTCGATCTTGATGTGACATCGAAACACATGGCAGGGTGGATTCGCATTTTTGTTGTGCAAAAAATGTACGCGGAAAAAGTCTAAAAATGTCGTGTCACATCTAAATAGGCAAATAAATAGGATCAAAAACCTCTTTTCAAATCTGTTGCCCCTGCAAGAGGTTTTTGCCTATTTACAGCCAGTATTCGTTCGAGCCTACATAGAGCATCGCCAAATCAAAATAGGCCGCCCAAAATAGGCAATAAATAGGATTGACAGAACGGGCCTAATTATCCGTCTAATGGGGTGTGTCCCATGTAATTTTCGATGGTAGCAAAAAAAAAATCGCGTAAAATGAGATAAAACGGAAAAAGAGATAGAACGTCACCACATCATGTCATACAATATTTCGACGCATCGCCCAACTACAAGGGCCCCAAAAATCACGCACTTCGATTACACACACACTTCGATTACACACACACTTCGATTACACACACACTTCGATTACACACACACTTCGACACACACACACTTCGATTACACACGCACCCCTTCATTACTTTGCCTTATCACGCACTCCCCTACCGGACTGTGCACAATCAATGCACGATAAACACAAAGGAGACGCTGCGGCGCCAACCAGGGCAACCCATCCAGGGGCTGTCATCAACCAGACATAAACTGCAACCCTCCCCACTGAAACGACAGACAGTGTGAGTGCTATCGTGTTTTACGACTGTCATGCTGGCTTACTTTACAAAACAGGGTTGAACATGAAATTAGCCTGATATGACCATGTTGTCCAAGCATCATTGAGTAGTTTTGGGGACATGTTTGGTAGAAACCCCTGTTAACAAACCATGCCCTCTTACACACATTTACCCCCTCTCTCATTCCCCCCACGATCTGTAGCTACGGATGCTGACAGCAATGTCTGTTCTCTCCGAAATCTTTTGTCACTCTCCGCCCATTCTGGCTGCAGCACTTTTTGCTTCCCGCACTTCCAAGCAACCATCTTTGCACGGTACCCTTTGTCATAAACATTGGTGAATGGTACGACAGATACCTGATCATGTTCCTCTTTAATTTGACTAAATCATTGTTTGCAAAATGCATCTGACGCTCAAGATAACCTTCCCTCCTGTTATAGTCAGAATCGCCACGGCTCCAGGCCATAAATCTCCAACTCCAATCCAACCAAGCAACTGAATGAAAACACCTCCTTTGAAGCAATTCTGATTGTAGTATTTGCTATAGGTAAGCCTTTGAATATCAGCATCACTGAAAGAAATTGCTTCGATGTTTGTCATATCCCACATGACAATCCTCTGATCTCTTTGGTATTTTTCATTCCATTTTGGCTTTCGTAGCGCCAAATCCTCCTCCTGAGATGCATAAGCAGGCCACCGCTGTCTTGCCTCGGATTCCAGTTCATATTTGAATGCAACAATCTTCATGAGAATCTCTCGCTTTGGACCGTAAAACTTCGTTGCATCCCAGTATCTGCTCAGTGTCCTCCCCCACTTGTATTCAAAGTGCATGAACCATTCTTCAAACCATGTAAGTGAGGATTCTCGCTTCGATATGAGCGATACATCACCGTTACATACAACAAAAATATACGACAATAAACCGGATAAATCTGGAAACCCGTGCGCCGCTTCACCTCGCCATTTGAAACTGCTAATCCAACTGACGGAGTGTTGTGTACATTCATCTTGCGATTCTTTGGGTTTGCTACTTGTTCTGTTTTAATGAATGTTCTTGTCCCATTGGGAGACGTTGTATTTGGCATGATGGAATGTTGCTGTAGTCCTGCTGCTTGTTTGACTTTTGAATTGATTGGAACGTGTTGTTCATTTGTTATCTGCTCAAATGTCTGATTAAGCACCAAACTTGCATGAACTGCATCGGCATGATACTTTTGTGCCTTGGCCTTGTAATAGTCTCTCTCTTCTTCTACTTCATGGAGTTGGGCTGCTGTTGATTTTGTTCTAGACATTCGTGCCTTCTTTGTTGGTCTCTCCGAGAATTTCCATCACATTGAACAACAAACCCTTTGTCGATTATTTTTCGAGATTCGCCTCTAAAATTCGCTTTAACTCCCTGTCAGTTCCTAGTCCTGATGATTCGTTGGATTCAATGGCAGTAGACTTCGGCCCCATGTTTGCGGGAAGGGTTATTTTGCATCGCTCTGACCACGATTTCTGTCCATACCTTACGTTCACCCAATGTGTCTCATGAGCAAAAGAATGATTTTCGCATATTCTGAATGTTGTCTTGTTTGCATCAGCATCTAGTCCCATTCGACGCAGCATTTCTCTCCTGTGAAATATTTTAACTTGTCTACGAACAACAGATTGTTTACGAGGTTTCCCTTTGAGTTCCGGTGGATACTTCGGCACATTGTGGTACTTGATGTGGTTGTATTTGAATGAGCCCGTATCGCCTTTTGTGTAGTTGTTCACGGGCATCCGAACTTATGGCACTTGAGGTGTTTTGCTCGCTTAATTCTTGGCCGTGCATCGCGAACAGGAAGCTCTCTATCTCTCCTTCAAGACGTGTCCGAGCTGCAATGGCTGTTGTTACTGTTGAATGTTCTGCAGTATGCCTCTTATAATCGGGTGTTTCACGTATGTTTGTCGGTACTGGTTTGATGCACAAGTTTGTTCTCTGCGATACACTTGAGTTCATGGACCGCAGTGTGGATGTTTTCTTCAATTGCACCCATTCCTTCGTGGATTCTTTGTTCATCAGACTTCTCTTATGAATGCTTAAGTCTCTGTCTTGAATATTGGCCCGATACTCTAGCAAGCGATGACCAACAAATAGGCAACTTCGATCGCAAACACCTGCAACCTCCATCATACTCCATACTTTTCGGTAGGCTGGTGCGTTTCTGGCGCTGTCGTCCTCATGAGTTGTGATATCGTTGTGGCTATCTACGGCAACTGAAGGAGTACTGCTTTCCACGATTTGCTTCGCATGTTTCTTGTATTTTTGCATTGCAATTTTTCCTATTCTTGCAGTTGAAGGGAATATCATAACTTTTATTGGTCCAAGCTCCGATGGTTTTGGGGGACGCCTCTCTTTCCAGACTTTTCTCTTTTCTGTTCCAACCAGAAACATTTCAAGTAGTTCTGGTAAACTTTTTGATAAGTCAAGTGCATCACAACTGTTTGTTGCTGCATTCATTAAAACAATTACGTTGGTTGTCATGTCTCTCAGTTTCTCTTCTGACCAAATGTTTATGTCCCACATCCACATCCCATCGTTGAAGGCCTCATCAGGTGTGTGGTTTGTTTGTTCGACGTTGCCGCCTTTACATATACGAGCAGCAAGCTCCAAAAGTATATGCTCTGCTAAGTCCTCATGCAACAAAATTGAAATGAGATAGAGGCGCATATAGGTGTGCACACAAACAACACGCTCTTCTCCTTGTGATCCACTTTGGCAAGTACATTTGCAGCAAAGTATTTGCTTCGATGTTGCAGCAACTTCTGTCTCAGAATGTTTTGTTTCATCGATGCGGGTATCATTGATTTGATTTGTATTCGACACAACCATGCAAGTCAACTATCAGTGTCGCAGAACATTGTTCCATTGATGCAATCCTGCTGTCAAATGCATGTCGCACCATCCTTGACAACAGTCGAAAGCCATTGTCTACTCTTGATTTTTTGGCAAATTCAATGAATATCTCCGGTATGGCATCATACACAACAGAGTCTTTTTGATGATCAGTTCTTTTCTTTGTGTTGAATTTGACTAACGACTAAAAAACTCTAAAATGCCGGGAATGTGTTGCGGGTCTAGGTCGGGTCTCCTATGAATGCAGCGCCTTCACTGAAATCAATTGGTGTCACTTCAGTCCAGCAATCTTCACTTCCCATTTTGCTTGACTCGTACAGTGGAAACGGTACAGTACCGACAATTCTATTATTCTTGCGTTGACGACTTGTCTTACATCGTAGTACTCCTCTACCTCTTGAATGGTAAGCTGATCGACACTGTCAAAGTTGTATTTAGATGCCAACTCTTGTCTCATTTCAATCACTGACTTTGCTAATTCCTCAGAGGGAAGCGGAACCAATGATTCTGCGGAATAACAGAGGAGACAATATGTTCTATCCCCAATCGTGTCTTGACAATTCATACACACGATCTCGTTACAACAATTGCACGAAATAAATCCGCCTGCAGCTAAAAATGGATGGCTACAATTCCCAACGCCTTTGCAAATGTATATCTCTGGGCCATCGATTATTCTTGTCTGACTATGTGCAAACTCTTCCAAGTACTTCGGCAATTCGGTTGGATGCTTATTTCGAGGTATGTCCGATACTCTCTTGAGGAGTTAGTCTGGTCTTGATTCTCGATAACAGGAGCAATATTTGTTGGTTCATAAATCAGGGCACGGATATAAGTTTGCACCACGGAGTGGTTGTATCCTACCACCTTGCTGCATAGATATTTCTTGAGGTGCGAAGAGTGAAACCTTTGGACATCGAGTCAAGTATTTTTGAAAGGTGATGTTTATAATGTCGTTCATCTTTTGGCACCGACCCTGGCAGGCCTTTAACACATACATCGCAACCAAGGAAAATTGCAAGGAGTGCACGCAGTTTTCGATCTTCAACACCTTCAAAAATGGGATATTTTGCAGGTGTGTATGTGACGCTGCCCCGGGATGAAACGGTTAGAAATTCCATTGCCTTCTTAATGGTCTGTGCTGACGCACTCAACTATTTGCATGTTGCCTTCTTTGGTGAATTCCTTTATTGCAATACAGTTGTCGCTGATAATGCGGGATATCAGAATCAGAAGTCTGGACCATTAGTGTGGATCCATTGAGAACTCTTCCCATGATTAAGGAATCAGCTTGAAATTCAGCGGTCTTAACATTGTCGACAAAACCGCGTGCAGCATTTCTCACATGAGCAGCACTCTGCTCCAATTCAACAATCAACTCGTCATCCAAAGTGCCTGACACTATGTTCGAAAATGCTGCCTCCGCACTTCTGCACTCCTTCTCTAGCTTAGCTATTTCGGTCATTATTTCACTTCGATTTGAGGCGCCTAGATGTGCACATCGGCGGAGTGAACGCAAGTCTTTGCGAATAATAGATGCCTTGATCCGGTTCCTGTCTCTGTCAGCTTTTCGTTTGTTTGTGGCTTGTTTGCATATTGGTCGGACTTTAGCATCACAAACTGGGACAACACATAGACCGGTATTGGCCCACTTGACCAGATGCCTTGCCAGTGATTGTACATTCTTGCCTATCTTAAAACAGGCATTACTGCAATCAACATCGATAGTTGGGGTTAGCATGTCTTGCTCTTTTGCAAGACCTCGGCACATGTCAACAATATCACCCATTGTGAGGCCACGGAGAGAGTAGAGTACTTGAGCCCCACAATTTAAACCCATGATGGTAATTATTATTTCCTTCACGTAGTGTGGCTAAAGTAAATGTGATTTTTCGTAAAACGATGAAATTATGTTGAATGTGAAATTATATTTTAGTGTATGGTGTACGGTCAAAACTAGTATGGTACAATACATGGGTAATTTTGCTCAGTACCGAAATCGTGTCTTGTACAATTGATCGTGATGTGTCGTGCTTGCACTTGAGAGACATTACATGTAAATTGAGCGATCACATCATGTGATCAATATCTGTAGGCCGTATCGTATAAGAGGTAAAAAAATTAAAAAAAAATGTGCTACCATCGTGTTTGGAAAAGGGACACACCCCATAGTAAAAAGGAAGTGATCGCATCTGAGTAGAAAAAAAAACTTTGAGAACCACTAATGGACACGACCTAACGTATGGTATCGTACCATACGACCCCTGAAAACTGCGATTCTATAATATACTAATTCCCATGTGCCTAGAAACACGTCAAGGAAAAACCGGAATTTTCTCTCCGTCTCTGTTTTAGAAACGGGAGCATTGTTTCCCCAGCGCAACCACAGCCATCTCGAGCATCGTCACAATACGATAGTCACCAATCATCTGTTGCCATACACGATTTTCAATATAGTGCACATCACTTCTAATTATACCCTGTATAATCCTTGTATTTACCTACTTTTTTCGTTGGCCGTGTCAATAGAGTGAAAACTTGACGTTTTTTCAACGGTTCCAGTGGTCCCGGCCGCGCTCTCAATCATCCGCCTCATCGCGTCTCGTGGCATACTATCGTCCCTGCCGACACCAATCGATACCGCTCAGTGAGTTAGTTCCACATTGGTTTTGCGGCGAGTAAGTAGTCTGTCGAGCAGCCTGGAGGCCAGGCCGCTCTGTTACCCCGATGTTTGCTACGGAGTAAATGCGCATTTCACCGACATCACCGAAGTCTTCGCCCTCCGCCCCATGAATAATCGTCATCTATTGTTTGTCGTCGACGAGAGTCAGTTCTTTGCATAGGTCTTCGACAAAGATGTTGAAATCGTTTCCCTGCTGCTACATTTTCAGGCCCCGTCTGTCATCCTTTTTTCTTACTATGGTTCCGTTTGATCAATCGTTTGGAGCAGATACACAAAATCATGGACGACACCGTCGCCACAGAGGAAGCAAAAGAAGCAAACGATCCACCGTTATCCGACTCCAAACCCTCCTCCCCATCACCGACACCCCCCAATCGCGATTCCGCCAGCCTCTGCTCCTCCTGTGATCCCTGCCGCGCTCGTAAGACGAAATGCGATGGTCTTCGCCCCTGCCGCGCTTGCGTCAGTAAGCATGCCAAGAAACACAAGCTGTCGTCTTACGCGGGGATTACCGCCGAAGATTGCGGATGCACCTATTCCGTAGCCAAACGGAGGGGTCCGGTGCCTGGCTTTAAGAATGCGAAGGACGAAAAGGGCGATGGGAAGTTATCGACATCGAAGAAGAGAGGTCCCACACAAGACGGGACGTTGCATTCTTACCCTCCCAAAAAGAAGAAAGAAAAGAGAAGTGAGGCAATATTGCAGAATCATCCGGGGAGCAACCCCCCAATGGGGAATGGAACAATATTTGGTGGGAATAATTTCATTTTGCCGCTTGATCCTGCAGCAGCGGCGCTCCAGCAGCAGATTCTGTCAGGGATTGGTGCCCTTGGTACGTGTCGTGTTCTGTCTGTCCACGGGTGTTGATATTTTTGCACGATTTCCTCACTCGGCTTCCACTATATCATGAATGTTGTCGACTAGGCTTGGGCTTATGTGCTAACTTTGCCGGGGGCGTGCCTGGGTTCAACTTTGACCAACGAATGAGAGGCCAGGATGCGATGGCCGCCGCTTCGGACAGCGCAAGGCAACAACTTGGGTTTATTGAACGGCTGCAGCAACAACAGCAGGAGCTTCAGCGTCAACAGCAGCAGCAGATGCAAATGCAACAGATGGCACAAGCACAAAATATTCAGGCCATGCCTTTCATGTCTCGGGACGGTGACGACAACGCTATTTCGCGCCAAATGAGTAATAATTATAATGAGCAGGTCTCTGGGCATCAGCCGTCGCAGCAGTTTTCGTCCACTGAACAAACATCTGCAGTAGGTTGCGAGAAAACCACGGTGCGCGAACTGCTTCACGTCCTCGACCCAAAAGATCCGCTGGGCTCACGATTCCGCGCATGCTACGGCATCTCCTTTGGATCAATATTTGGACTTCCTCCTATTCTTACCTATGACGAATACTGCCGTCAGTTCACTCCACCGATTGCTTCAACTTCACTGCCAAAATATGACGTAGCGGCACTTCAAGCGGCACAATTTGCAGAGCTTGCCTTAGGTGCCCTCGCGGATGGAGACCGTTGCATGATGTTCGCCTTAATTAATGCAAGCATATTTTGTCTTCAGGATACGGTGAAGGAACCTGTTCATCGTAGCTGCCAATTCGAGCTCGCAAAGGCTTTCTTCTTCCATTCCTTAATTAGATGTCACAATGGGGATATGGAGCGGTATTTCAAGTATCGACGTGCAGCTATGCACACTTTGGCTCACTTGGATGTAGGTATTTACTCTTGGATGGATCTAATTTTTGATTTAGTAATTGCAATTTCATTTGATCACTTCTTGCTTCCCCACTCCTGCAGGGGTATCCGAGTGTTGAAACACTGATGGCTGCCGTTGGATTTCAAGACGCATTGGCATTCATGCTTTACGATGGATGTGATGATGATGTACCCGACATTGATAGTGACTATCCTCAAGTATTAGTTCGATTCGATACCAAGGAATCGAGCAGCGTATCCTTCACACCCTCGAAACTCGCATCAGATCCAACGAATAAGACCTGGATCACTGGCCCCCCGATGTTTTCTTCGGAGAGTTCCGCCCCACTTAGAAGTCGCGTTCTAGATATTCTGGCCTGTGCAACTCGATCGTTTGTTGAAGAGTCTCAGTTCAAGAAGGAGATCAAAAGCGTTGAAACGAGCACTCGCAAACGTAGGAATGTCATAACTGCAGAAGACAAGAAGATTAAGTATAAAATTTGTCTTGGCCATCTAAACGAGGCTGGAAGACTTCTGGCCATAGCAAATTGCAAGTCATCTTCCAGTTCCATTAACGATGTGCACCATGTACTGGTTATGGCTTTTCGTGTGATGATCAATGAAGATACTTCGGAGCCGGAAGAATCACAAGTCCAAAATGCATTTCATGTTTTGAAAGCTATCATCAAACAACCAAGCCTACTGAATCTTGGCCCCACTAATATATTTGTCCACAAATGCGTAATTTTTATAGCATGCATTATCAACAAGTTGCACAAGGCAGGACTCGAGGATCAATCGACAAGGGACCTCTTCGAAGAATCAATTGATTTGTACCATGCCTCCAGAACTATTCTCAATATACACAATAGTAAACTCCCCGACCAACTTCGATGCCACGAAATTCCGAGGCCGAAATCCATCACTGCGAAAGAATGTGACACAATCATTACATTAGACGACGAGTCGATGATGCCCCACAGGATGGGCAGTGTAAAGGAGGAAACCGGCGCTTCCACATCTGACACTGAAAAGGAATGCCACATCAACGATAAAGCCTTTTTGGTGTTTTTAAGTGGTCTCTATCTTGCGCATTAAGCAATGCAGAAGCTTACATTCAAAGAAACTCATTCATAATTATTTTAAACATTATCATATCTTGAACAATGAAATTCATGATCAAAAGGTTTCCTACGCACTCATGTTTAGAATTATTATTTTGCAACAGCCCTTGGAAGTAGCGATGTAGCCCGCATCATTGGCAGTGCTTTGATACATGTGATGAAAAAGCATGTAAGCACACTGGAAAACTCAGAATTATGTGCAGCACGCTGGTGGCGTGATGCAATGAACTATGTGAGAACTGCCCCTTTGAGGAAGGAACAGAAGCCCGTGATGAAGAACTCTGACGTTTGATACCTGGCGTCAATTCATAAGACAGTATGACTTAATCTTTTTTATATATTTTGGTTCGCTACCGTTCATCAATGACGCCCTGTCCCGCTTCTTCTGTCACGGCGGTCTCGACTGCTTTGCTGTGATTCAGCGTTTCTACTTCCTCTCGGAGGAGAATTGCTTCGTGCCACTTGTTTGAAGCGCTTTTGCATTGAATTATCACGCTCGGTGTCTTCCCCAGGTTCGGGTGAGCGACTTCGCTTTCTTCTCGGGCCCCCAGCGTCATCGCCGTGTCTTCGGTTGTCGTGTGCATCGCTAGGTCCAGCGTGAGACGTAGGCCGTGAAGAATACCCTCGAGTATCAACATGCCTGCCAGATGCTTGGACGCTGCTTCTGTCTCTCTCCCACATGTCACGGTCAGGCCCCGCACGTCTGGAATCTATCGGGCGACTGTGATCGTGCCCGTCTCTTCGCTGGGTAGTAGAATTGAGCTCCCTTATCTCGCCTCCCTCTCTCGGTGTAAATGTGGCACCGTGCGGGTTGAGAGGTGGACCCTGGAGATACGTTCAGTTAGTGATGTATCTGCGAGAGACGAGTTGCGAAATTTCATATTTCGTAGAAACTCACCATTTGATTATTCGTCCTTGTGTCATTGCCCCAAGGTCTCCCTCTATTATCATCCCTGCCTCCTCGTCTCCAAGTGTTATCGCCTAGTTCTCTACTTATCATTTCACTTTCTTTCTTCATTTCCTCGTGTTGCTGAGCAAGTTTCTTCCTGCGTTCTTCCACTTTCATTTGCTCTCTTTCCTGTCTTGCTTTCGTCACAGCAATGTTTTCTTCTTTCCACATTCCCTCATCACGAGCTTTCATGAGCTGAGAGGCGTAACCTTGTGCAGTTGCGCGAATGTCAGGTCTCGATTCATCCTTTTGGAGAGAAGCGAGAGTATCGAGAATCTTTTCACCGACAGTTGGTTGCGTTGGGTACACCAAAACAATCCGGCTCAGTACTATTAAAGCAGAACGAGTGTGCATGTATTCAGACGAGTTGAGACACCCAATGGCAGCACTTCCAATTTTTAAATGCCATTGAGAGTAGATAGCTTTGTAGTCATCATGAGTAATGCCGTTACTTATTGAAGGGTCGATGTTTTTCTCTAGGGCGAAAAACTTGGTCACACGAGAGCCAGGCTAAAATGAAACAACGAAGTCATGAGGACAGAGTACCAATAACTTCCCAACGAACCAGAGAATTCTCAACGAAACGAGGTAGAAAAACTCACCGTATCCTTTAGCTCCGATGCAAAGGAGTCATTGTCATATCTCCAAGAGTTCACTGATTTCCAAATTTCATGCAAAAATATTGCGAGATTTCCTGCTTCATCTTCTGTGATGCAATAGAAGCTGCCAGTAGCAGCATTCACAATGCTGTCAATCAGCTGAATTGTTGGAAAGCTGGGAAGTTTCATCTTATGCAACAGTTTCACAAAGTGAGCGCAGAATAGTGAATCCTCCGGGCTAGAAAGAGCACGAGGGTATATGCAAAAAGTCAGAAACGCAGAAGCGAAATTTCCACCAGAGCCTTCCTCTTCCGTGTCACTGGGGTTAATCAGCGAATCCTTTTGCGCTTCCAATTTTGCACGAACAAGATCACAACGTTTCTGCTGCCGTAAAAAGTCTTTGCTCAATTGTTCAACATTGCGCTTCAACCGATCTAGTTCAATCTCATGAGTTTCAGTGAATTTCGTGGCACGACGAATTGCATCCTCGTTCCCACCCGCCGCTGCCGCTGCTGCAGCCATCGCCGCAATATGCCCTCTTGCTTCACTGCCACCTTTTTGTAGCTGGGTGAGTCGCTCAACGTCCTTCTTCAATCGATTGATCTCGATATTGTAGCGTTCGGTAGGGCACTGGATATCGTAGATCGAAAACGAGAAAAAGGCCTCGAATAAAGCTGGCGAAATATGTTTCCAAGCACACTCTGGAAGAAGATTACGGTATGATCTCGTCATCTCGGGTGTTGGGGTGAAGGGTTTCAGAAAAGCAGGCGGCTCGCCGGTAGATGATTTCCCCACAAGCTTCTTATCATCCATGTAAAACATGGACTTGCGAACTAGCGGCCTGATTAGCATCCAAGCGGTTGCTGTGTCTAAACCGAAAGTATCACACAACGACCCCAGGGGTGGCATTGAATTTGCAAATTTTTCTTTAGTACTAGGCCCCGTTGGTAGGTCGTCCGAGGAATCGGATACATACTCCAGAAGCAAGCACAAGACAGATTCGCAGTTGTCATACATGCTCCCAATTACTTTGATGTGTTCCTTGGATTCTGATTTGGAGTAGAGTATTTGCTGGCGAATTTGCGACAGCAGAATGAGCATGATAACTCCCAAGTCACCCCTTTGGAGAACATTTCGAAGTGTTCTGGAGGCTCTTGGGTTGACATCGTCGATGACACCAAAGGAGGAAGTTTCTAACTTGAGCAAGCGAGACCCACATCGACCGTCCAGTTGAAGTTCCGATAGAGCTGATGTTGAGTCGTAATCAACGAAGCCATATCCACCAGCAGTTTTTATTAAGCTACGAAGGACGCCAAGTTCCGATGCTTCACCCGCTTTCAGACGCTCCACAAGGTAGAATAGCAAGCCACGAAGTTCAACGTCCGGAAATCGTTTGTAGAATGCCCCTGTCAATGTCTCGAGCGACGTGAGCCATTGCTCTGTGTTCAACCCACCCACTGGTAGAAGTTTTCAATATACAAGGTGAGAAATGAAACGACAATGTCTTCAGAATGCTATAAGACTTTTTCATTCACTTACCCTTTGTTCGACTCCTCTTACCGGATCCATCATCACCCCCACCCAAACTCAAGAGTAAGCAATATCCAATCACATCCAACCCCAACGCCGTCACAAACTGAAATGTATCCACCATCATCAGAATCATATTATCATAACTTTCAATCTGGTTCAGAATGTAACTAAAAACTACCAAAGGATTGTTGTGGGATGCTTTGGACAAGTCAGGGCCCTTCTCTTTGATATTATCCTTCGAGATACGCTTCACGATAGATCGAGTCTCGATTCCAGTTTGAATTTCGGATTCAATGCAATGGAGCGGTTTGGGAAAGTTGCCAGCTTTGACATCTTGAGCGGACATGCTGCGAAGCGCACCCTTTTCCAAGGATGGAGATCTCCATGATGCGTACAGCTTGTAACGGATGATGTAGGGCAAGAGTTGTAATACCGACCACAATTCGCGGGGGAGGGAGGGGTCGGATGGGAAGAGCGAGAGGGATGGGACGAGACATGTCGACAGCACTGCAAAGGTATTGCCATCGATGGATGATTCATCTACTTCTCTGGTGCTATCGTCTTCAGTCCGTTGCATTGCTGCCAATTTCGATCGATAAAGACCGCACAGCTTCATGTAGAGCTGTTGGCTCAGACGAATCTTTCCACTTCCGACAAGACAAGACAGCGGTGCTAAAAGCACGGCGGATAAATCCTCCAAAGGCGAATCCCTGTCAACTTCCCAAGAACATTGCCCCGACGGAAGGAGTACCGGACGCGAAGCCTTATCATGATCCCCAAGCACACCTTCCACAACGCAAGAAACCCAAGCACAAACATCCAACGCCACGACATCGGAAAGACTGCATGCCGCCAACGCGACCGAATTCATAGCCTTCTTTAACTTGGAAACGTCTCCCGTCGAAACGACATCGGCAAATCCCGAAAGGGAGGCATGCGCCAAAAACCCCACGGCATCGTCCCAATTTCCCATCACGGCCAATAACGCACGGAATATGCCTACAATGGGATCATTTGGGAACGGATCACTCGTCCGTTCGTCCGAAGAAGCCGCACTTGTCTCGTCCCTATTCGATGATTTGGCATTGAGCGAAATAACGCCCATCTTTTTCAATCGGGATACCGTCTCCACACAAAATGTTTGATACATATCCATCATGGATTTCTTTTCCTTCTCGGCCAGGGGGAGCAAATGGGGCAATAGGGCATGGACATCCACCACACCGTGAAGGGAGAGGAATGCAGTCGATACGAAAAGCGATGGGGGGTATATATTCCCCACTCCGGGGACAGCAGCAGCAGCAGCAGCATTGGCAGCCGAAGGAGATTTGGCAGCCATAGCCCGATGGTAATACGAACGATATTTGAATCCGAGCAAATGTGCCACGGCTCTTCCTTCACTGTTGGTCCCGTCCAATTCTCGAATAATGGATAACAACGATGATATTCTGGAATTCTCATTGAATTTTCTCACGCAAGATCGAATTGCTCCCAGGCCCCACAATGCATTCTCGTCCATGTTTCGCATGTCGGCAAACGAGGTAGCAGCAGTCGTCGTCGTCGTATTAGTAGTATTGGTTGTTGTGGAGACTCCCCGGACATGTTTGAGAATAACCCCATTCAATTCCCACTCCAAGGCATCCAACGCCACATCCAGAACACGATTGGGATCCAAATCAAACGCCCCAATGAGCGAACGGACATGTTCCGTCTCTCCCTCTTCCGTACCATCCTCCACGAGGAATCGAGGGCCAGCACGAACGAGGAATCCCAATAGCTTTGCCCACCCCTCACTCTCCTCGGCAAATATATTAAATTTATGCTGTCGATAATAAAGATTGGCATTGACTTTCATGTATTTCTGTTTGGCCGAGGCGAGGGCGGGTCCGATCGTGGAGGGCGTCGCGTCGTCTTTTTTCTTGACGGGTTGTTTCGAGGGTGCCGTCGTCGTCGATGCGGCGGGGAGTAAATTGGCATCTTGTAGGAGGGAGAATTCGAGGGATGTCTGTAATAATTCCGGGGGGAGGAGGGGCCGTTCTTCTTGGTCGTTGGGGTCATTGACGACTCTTCGCTGGGTCAATCGGGAAACAATGTCAATGAGGCATTTGTATCCCGGGGAGGAATCGTCCAACAAACATCCCACCAGCCATATCGATTCTACGACGGCTCCGATGACATCGTCCTCGCCGGAAGGGAGGCGTGAATCGCCAGGCTGGGTCAGGTACCAATGGAGAGCGTCTCCCAGCAATCGAGCGGTGGAGTCGGCGAGTTGTGTCGAGGATGATTCGACGTTGGATTCTTCGTCGAGGCAGGCGTGCGCGAGGGAGCGGTGGATTGTTTTACGCCAGCTTGTTAGGGATGTTGAGCGGTCGGAGTGGGAGAGGATGTTGGAGAGGATGGAGGTGCATTCGTCGAGGGTTGGGAGGGGCGTCGACATGGTGGTCGTCGTCGGGGATGATGATTGCCGTGATGTTTCAGCTTGGCAGGCCTGCGTGAAGTGCGTTGTGTGATAGCGTCTGACAGTGTTGTAATCTGTTGTAAAATAGGTTGTAATATTGGTGTCTGTGATCGATCGGGGGCCTACAACGGTATTTTTACGTCGTATCGCCCACATAAACATAACGCCCGCATAAAGTGGGTGAATGATTCGCACTCGCTTTGAAACCTTTTGCAACCATGACGACACCCGGTCGGCAGCCGGTGGAGCCTCAGGAACGTGCCATACCTACGGTTTTTGTTACAAGTTGTCAAGACAAGAAGTAGGTCATAGTAATGATGAAAATGTAAGAGAATTGTCTCCATGTGAGATGTTTCATTATTCAGGATTGTTAGACTGTCATGTGTTTTCATTCCGTCACTTTTCATAAATCGCGTTGGAATAAATAATGAGACCACACACATTGTAAATCACCTCACTTCACAACCCAGCAAAGCACATGCGTCCCTCAACTTGAATTGCAATTCGTCAATCTCTTCATTGGTCAAATTCCTATCCATGGAACGATACGAGATGCGATAACAGCGAGACGATCTTCCAGTCTTGGGATGCGTAAAAGAATCAATCAACTCGATACGCTCCACAAGATCCCCAGCTATCGATCTTACTAGATCAAAGAAATCATTCTCCACAAAATCCTCCTCCTTCTTTGCATTATTGTCTCCGGTCCAAAATGCAATATCCTTAAATACCGGAGGATACTTGCTGTATGGTCGGAATTCCACAATACTTCCCTCCTTAAATTGAGAATGGAATCTTTCATCCTGCGTCCAAAACAATCGAATATCAGGAATTTTGAAAAGAATCATGGCCAATCGCTCCAGTCCCAATCCAAACGCCCAACCTCTTCGATCGGCCCGATTCGAAAGCCGCAATACCTCTTCATGAATAACCCCACACCCCAACACCTCCATCCATTCATCATTGTGAAATATCTCCAATTCAAACGAAGGCTGCGTAAACGGAAAGTAATCATCATTCCATCTCTTCTCCGTCGGTCCAAAAAGATGATCCATCAACCCCTCGAGGGTACACTTCAAATCCGATTCGACCAATCGACACTCGGGACTCTCCAACCATTCCCTCCCCGTCCACCCATTTTCCATCTCCACCAATAATCGTGGAGGCATCAACTTCACACCCTCCATTTGATGAAAGGCGGGATAATGCGTGGCATCGATTTCATCCCGGCGGTAGACGTCCCCACAGCAGAGGAAGGCATCGACTCCCGATCGTAGATGTTGGCTTTGGTGGGCGGAGGTGTGCGTGCGGAGGAGCGTCGATTCGGTGAGGTAGTAGGTGTCGCTGGGGGCGCGGCCGGGATGGTGGGGGGGGATGAGGAGGTCGTCGAAGCATTGTTGCGTTGTGACTATGGGGTCTTCGGCGTCGAAGATTTGGTAGGTGGTTTCGTCGTTGTTGAGGGAGGTGAAGTATTGTTGGATTTTGGAGCGTATTATCCCGATGGGGTGGGATGGACGGAGGTGTAGGTCGCGTCCGACGAGGGAGGCGATGTGGGGCGTGATGTTGTTGGCGGGGTGGGAGGTGAGGTAGCGAGAGGGGTCGGCATATTTCCCGAGTAGTGGAGGATGGCTGGAGGCAGTGGAGGACGACCTGGATGTTGGCTTCGATGGAGAGGACTCGGTGGAATTTGATGATGTGTTTCGTGATGAGACACACTGTATCCTCGCATTGCCATCGAGTCTAGTGGACAGGATCGCTGCGGTGGGAAAGCGGACGGTCCTTCGAGTAGCGAAACTTGCACATGTGAGTGATTTGAGCATTTCGTTAGTTGTTTGACGTGCGGCGTCGTCGCGAGCGATGAATGACTGACGGTCTCTATGACGAGCCTATGACGGCTCAAAGAGGCAAGATTTTTCTGATGATGATAAAGCAACGCAGAGATTCTTTTGAGATCAAAAGGATGAGAGATCTCTAAAAATACTATAATTACTAAGTAGCGTACATAGGTGTATTAGTTTTGGATTCTATTTTTGGTGCAATCACCAATAATTGACACATATCTATGGTACCCTATATATACCTACTCTGAGAACGTATGTAGCAAGATATCAACGCTACATCTTCAACTTCTCCTCGAACGAGAAGACAGTTCGCTTCACGACAATGATGACCCAAACATCTTGACCAAGCAACTCTACCACGAAGATTAGCAACTTCCTATACTTTGGTAGGCATTCACCCATCGCTACGCCATGTTATTACCCAGACGTCATTCCGCAAATGTACTGCTGCTTCTGGCGGCATCTGCGGCTTTGTCAATGTCACCATCAGAAGCATTCACTCCTTCCCTCCTATCAAGAACACATGCGACATCGTCCGCCAGTCAACGCTTGACCGCCAGTCTTCAAAAAGAGACATCTCTCACCGACGAAGACGAAGACGTCTTATTCGGAAATCCCTCCATAAAATACCCCGGACGCGTTCGAAAAGTAACCCAAAATGGAGTCATCTTGCCCGACAAGGCCCACCCGCTGACCCCCCTCGACCGTTCCAACGATCCCCTCGTGAATAAACTTCGCACCATGCGCGAAACCATCGAGTCGTGCCCTGCCATTTGGAGAGAGCTCGCGGAGGATTGTCCGGATGCACGTGCCCTGCTAGATGAACATTTGTGCGACGAAAAAATTGATTTGACATTTCAACAAATGGAGGAAAGGGTACGTCGTTCGGCCGCGGCATTCCAAAGTCTCGGGGTTCGAAAGGGCGTCAATGTCGCTGTACTGGGAGAAAACTCGGCCATGTGGCTGATCGTGGACCATGGAATACAACTAGCCGGTGGGGCGTCGGCGGTTCGTGGAGCGGATGCACCGTTGGATGAGTTGCGGTACATTTATGAACATTCGGATAGTGCTGGTATTGTGGTTTTGCAGGATGTTGCGCTGATGAAGAAACTTGCCAAGGATGCTAAAGCTAAGGGATTGGAAACACTGGGATTAAGGAATGATTCGCACGGAAAGGTCAAAACTGTTGTTTTGATGCACAGGGGTAAAACTTCGGATGAGGAGATTAAAGCTTTGGGCCAGGAAAACGGGGTTGAGGTGAAAGTTCTATCAAAACTTCTTGATTCGACAGAACCGGCCCTCTACAAGGATCTTCCCTCCATAGGACGATCAGATTTGTCAACAAGTGAGTGCCTTAAATCACAATCGTTTCTTCAAATTTGACAACCATGGCATTTTCTTATCTCTTTCGTTCTGAAATGAATGAATCAACAAACTCAATCGAAAGTCGTGTATACCTCCGGTACGACGGGACGCCCCAAAGGAGTTATGTTGACACACGGCAATCTACTGCATCAGACTGGGCACCGAATGGCACCTACTCGACCGTACGATGAATCCGAACCATTTCCGGGTGAACTGATGTTATCACTTCTCCCAGTATGGCACATTACCGAGCGAACATTTGAACTGTACATGCTTGTACGTGGATGCCACGTAGTGTATTCTGGAATTCGTTGGTTCAAGAATGACTTGGCAAAACATCAACCTCAGGTGGGTAAACTTCTGTAAACGTTCCGCTTTTCTCGCGAATCCTGACTAATTCGAAATGCACCCTTGATCAGTGGATGGTATTGGTGCCGAGGGTACTGGAAAAAGTCGCAGGAGGAGTGCAGGTAGGAATGCTTTACGCTAAATACGCAAGGTGCAGTGCATCGAACGACGCTAATTTGAGATACTTTTCATTTTGTAGGAGAAGTTCAATTCTGGTAGTGCAGTTGTAAAGGCGCTTGTTAAGCTATTTACTGCTACAAGCTCTCTGAAAAATAAGCACAAAAAGATTTGCAAAGGATTAGTTGTTGGTGATGAGCCGCCATCTCCGTTGGATGGAATCGTGAGCAGAATTATCGTGAAAGCACTCTCACCTCTGAATTTTGTAGGGGACAAGTTAGTTTGGTCCAAAGTCAAGGCTGGATTCGGAGGTCGTCAACGGGTCATCATTTCCGGTGGATCGGCGCTTGCTGGATCACTTGAAACTTTTTAGTGAGTCACCAGTCCTCATTTTGTCCTGCTGTTGCTCGCTCGCTCACTCACATCTCACTCCGTCACGCTGTCTTGTTACTATGAAGCGAGAACTGCGGGATCGATATTTTGGTTGGATACGGGCTGACAGAATGGTAAATTTTCATTTACTTGTCTGTGTTCTGCCGCATGAGTGATCAAGCTGACCGCGTGCTCTTTTTGAACCCTTTAGTTCTCCGTTGCTCTCGTATCGTAGAACTGATAACAACCTTGTCACTGCTGGATGTGTTGGATTTGCTGCCACAGACACAGAACTGAGAGTGGTGGATCCAGAGGCCAACCCTGAGACGGGAGAAAGGAAAGCACTCCCTGATGGAATGGTGGGTGTTGTTCTGGGGAGGGGTCCACAGATCATGCGAGGATACTACAAAAACCCCGAGGCGACGGCAAAAGCCATTGACAAGTGGGGCTGGTTCGACACTGGTGATTTGGGAAAAATTAATCCTCTTACTGGAGATCTCATTTTGACTGGTCGAGCAAAGGATACCATTGTGCTGTCGAATGGAGAAAACATCGAGCCCCAACCGTTGGAAGGTGAGGAAATTCCTGTTAATACAATAATTCCAACACCATACCGCGTTCCCACAGAACTCTGATGACCTCTTCTGCTTTCATTATTACTTTCTCTTGACGGGACTATAGATGCAATTCTGACTGAGTCAGATTTAGTAGAGCAAGTTATGTTGTATGGCGACGACGGCCGCAGATTGATCGCAATAACTGTATTGAACCCAAATGAACTTGTCAGTGCTGGATTGATGGAGGAGGCTGTAGCAAAAGAGATAGCGAAGGACCATGATCTTGTGAATGATCCTAAATGTTCCGAAGAAGTTTGTGCCGAAGCATGTGAACGCCTAGCAAAAGCATCTGCTAAAATTCGATCTGATGGTACTATTCCAAAACAAGTTGCATCTCAAGTGAAGCGAGCAACATCATCAGACACCTTCCGCAAGTGGGAGCAAGTAAGTGAAGTCTATGTGACACTCGAGCCATTCGCTATGGCTAATGGGCTCTTGACCCAAAGTTACAAAGTGAAAAGAGATTTTGTTGCAAGACGTTACAAAGAAGAACTGCCATAGACACTTTTCAACTTAATTCAATTATTTAGTGTCATTGATTGTTTGGTGTTAATTGCTAGATTAGTAACAGTCTCCGATGCTAATAAGGTCACCGTTTACTATTGATATTCAACAGGCGGAGAATGCGCTCGACCTATGTGAAAATTCACAACCCTACAGCGAACTTAGCTGTTTTCAGCGATCTTAGAAAACAATGAAGATATGTCCTTAGTTATCTACTTTTCTAATAAAGCTGCGCACTCTAAAGAAATAAATAAAAGTACTCAGCATATGCCGCACATAGGGGGATACATTTCATGTGGCGAGGGTGCAAAAAATAGGATCCATAGCGAAACCGTAAAATAATGTTCAAGACAGACACGCCGGTGCAATCGTCGTCGCTAGCAACCGCCTTTCCAACGAGTTAATAAATGTTTAGAAAGAGTCTCCAATGTGATCCCCAATGATTTAACAGCATTATTTGCTCTTCAAATTCGCTACAATACATGAGACATTGTCAGAGCTGCCATTCTCCCTTGCTCGTTTTGCTATCTGTCTTGCAATCCAGCGGAGCAATGTGTCGTCTGTTGAACAAGTATTGCGTTACATGATAAGCACAGAATTGCATCAAGAGAAGAAAAAGCTTGAGACGATTCACTCACCAACTTGTAAACTCTTATTTACAATTTTACACCTGCGTCAAAATATGAGGCAACGTCATTTGTTAAAGAGTCTCGAAAAGGCACAAGTACTCAACTATTTCAATCCATAAACCAAAATACTCCTCAACACTGTTTACTCACGTATTGACAAGGACAAATTTTGCAACCAGGTCACTCGTCATGGTGTCCCAAACTCCATCACTGGCAATGACCAAGAACATGTCGTCCTCTCCTATTCATGCGACAAACATAAAATCATGTGATGAGGATTTGATGTTGTCCTAGCGACAAGAACATAAAAGCAGGGAAGCAGAATTTACCAATATTGTGCTCAACAATGTCCGGTTCAGCTGTCACGTATGGTTTGAGTTTTGCATCACCAATACTACGAGAGACAGCCAACACACCCTCAACACGCCAACGGCCCCAGTAAATAACTCTACCGCCCAAATCATTTATTCTCTTGGTCTCGTCATTTCTCCCAGGCTTGTGGTCTTCGCTGAGGGCAACCACAGAACCATCACGTTTGACAATGATAGCGCGGGAATCTCCAGCATTACAGCAAATCACTTTCTCGTAGCCAATGACCGCACATGCACAGGCGGTGCTTTTTAGATTTATAAAAGAAGAGGTCATTCCATTATTACAGTCACGGAAGGAGCAATTGCAAAGATGAAACATCTTACCTTCCATCCAGATTGCCTGAGCTAACGAAGTCGCTGTCAATCTAGGACAAAATCACGCAACGGTAAATAGTCGTGAAACAGGTAAGTGATGACGAAAAACATTTTCCCTACCTTCGTGAAAGCAGTTTGCATGGCCAGAGGGAGCTGCTTCGGGAAGAAATCATTTTTGCGTACATAACTCGACAACCAATCAGAGCAAAATTGACTCGCAGAAGCACCTCCGTGTCCATCGAACACTGCCAGCCATGTGATTGGAGATCCGTCTTTTGATCTGCTCGTTGTACCTATGTGCTCGATAACAAATCGATCTGAAAGAGGGAGTAGACACATCATAAGATCACGAAGGAGCTCTAAGACATTACCACTGAAAAAATAGTATTAGATTCGAACCTTCCATATAACTTCTCTTCCCACGATGGCTCCAGTGTGAAATGTCGAGATGAGAACCATTAGGGCGCAAGGATCTACGTTCCATCAAACTATGACTGTTCCTCTGGCGTGCACTTCCGTCTCCAATTGCCGAACGCAAAGAGTAACAAATCGTGAGCGGGATGGACAATGGTGTGAGAATGTCACCAGTTCTCTTCGTCACTGTCGGCTTAGAGTGCTTGGATTTTTTCAGCGGCCCTTTTCCTTTAGCTGATCCAGTATTATCATCCTTGGATTTCTCGAGGGACTGTATAATTTGACTATCATTGCTCTTTTCTGCGGTGTAATCAGAGTGAGTAGAGGCTTGGATCGGATACTCAAATGAGGATGTTGAAACCGAACAAGTGGTTTCGGTGTAGGATGGAACTATGTATGCTCGAGAGGAAGCGGATGATTCACTTGAACGTGTCTTCACGGGAGCAATGACACGCGCAGACCTTCCATTGCACTCCTCCGATCTTTCACAAGTAGAGATTCCACTTTCTTGGGTTGACACTGGAGAACTACGGCAATTATTTTCAGGAGACGACTGATCAGCTAGAGTCTCGTTCAAGACATCTGTGTCTAGGGACAACAGGTCAAAGCGTGGGGCGGGAGGAGCCAACACCGGATCGGACACAACATCTTTCTGTGGGCTATCCGTCGAAAAGTCCGAATCATCGTCGTCTTCGTCATCACTGGACACCCCTTTCCCGTCTTCCCCTGCCTCGCCCTTCTTCAATAACTGATTCTGCCTCTTGTATATCTGGTTAAAAATTGGCCACTTGGAGGAAACATTACTTTCCACTGGTAGTTCCGATCCATCCTCCCTCCTTTGCACTACAGTTTTGCCGCTCAGAAAGGCTCTCCACTTTGCTCTATTTTGATATCGCAAAAAAGATGACGACGTACTTCGTGTACTTCCACTTGAGACTCCTGAAGCATCGGATTCTACGTTACATCGTAGCACAAAAAGGATGTTTCAAGCGTCATTTAGATAAGCGAAACAAATCGCACGCATTTCACACAAAAGGATCCTACTTGCCATAACCCTCGTCATCTCCGCCGACCGCCGTCTTACGGCGGAACAATCTGCGTGCCGAGACAAACTTCTTTTTATTATTCGTGCTAGATCCCTCTCGCCTTCCGGAAAGAGATGAACTGTCATCGTCGTCCTTGTCTTGAAAGCCATCGGATGTAGGTCCGTTTTTCTTCAGCAGGCTAGTTTGTTGTGCTCCGCCCTGCTGGGAGAGGATTCGATTCCACAGTTTTGACATAGTTTCTTGCGTTTATGTACGATTGGACAATAATTGTCCTCCTTCTGGTCTTCTTCGTGTCGTTGCTTGTGATTCTAATTCGGTGATCCACAATACTCATTCCAGCGCCGATGGCAACGATATCTTGAGCTGCATACACGGAGCATTCACATTAGATTCAGTTCCATGATTGCTCTTGGTTTGCTGATTGACGAGGTTTTCTCACCCTCGTGACGGCCGTGTTGAAATAATAAGTTGGCTGTTGGCCGTTGTACGAAAAACAGTACATCGCGGTACGATACCGTACCATAGTGTGCTCATAGTGTGAGAACATAGTGTAGGATGGTATTGTTTGGGCGTGTTGAAAATTGAAAATGGCGGGTTTGGGTAGTTCGCGGTTTATATATTCGTGTCACATCTTTTGTGTGCATAGTCAATCCGTGCTCCCTATAGTAGCGCGTTTTCTGCTGGGCGTCTTTAAACATGGCTAAGAGAACAACGGGATTTAAAAAAGGGACAGCACGGGTGTTTACGGAGGAAAGAAAGTGTCTGCTTACGGGTAATGAGATTCGTAAGAGCGGGTAAAAAGGAGGCAACACGGTAACTTTTTCCCTACATACGTCTATCGAGAAGGAAAAAATAAGAGTACAGTAGTAACAATGCGTTCCCTTGCCGTCACGGCTACCGGTGCCGCGTTGAGACAACATCTCGCCCACTTCGTCGCCGCCACACTAGCGTAGAACAACACCATGTCCTCGGGCCAGGAAGTCGGCGAGATATTTGGCAATGGAACCGGTCCAGCGACCGCCCTCCTCCGCTCTCCCACCGTCATCATTGCATCAGTGGGCCTATGGGGCATGAACGTCTACCTCTTTCGTCTTTTCCGCATTGACTACGTCAAAGTTCTTACGCTGGATCTGGTGAAAGAGAGGGAGGCCGCAATGAAAAACGACGAGATGAACGCTGTGGAGGAAGACGAAGGAAGTGACGTGACAAATGGCTCGGGAAACAGACGCAACGGTGCCGCCATGGCGAGCAACGGTAAAACCAAGATCGGCCACGATAGCAGCAGCGACGTGACCGCCTCCAAACTCATCGTCTTCTCCCTTTCTCTGCTGGCGCTTCTTCACTTCTCGACAAAGCTCTGGATAGATGTCATAGGTGGATCGACCATCGGAGCAATATTTGTCTTCTACTCCGCCGTCCTTCTGGGGATCTGTCTCCCCCTCCACTCCACTTCTTGGATTCGTACGGCCTGCGACACTGTATTTCATAGGGCGTTTGAGTTGATCAATCCACGGTGCTTTTGCTTTGGGTCGGGGATGCCACGTGCTGTTCCGTTTATTGATGTCTTTTTTGCTGACGCCATGTGCTCGGTAAGTTCTTTTTGCTTTGCCTTGCGGAGAATGACATTGTCGTTACTATTACTCACGAGTTTTTGTTGCACTGAATCATGCACTCAAGCTGAGCAAAGTATTTTTCGACTGGGGCATGCTGTGGCATTTGGCGTGGCATTATCCCGATCCTGTACCAACAGGGTGGCACAGTATTGTCATTCCCAGTGTTGCAGCGAGTTTACCTTATTTGATTCGGGCGAGGCAATGTTTGATCATGTATACCATTGGGTTCATGAAGGTGAGCACAAGTCAGTTTTCACGTTGCATGTAACTTTTGGGATTCTTTTATTCATTCCATCCATGCACTCTTGTATTTGAACAGAATGATCCAAAAAAGTATCAACACATGTTGAATGCAATCAAATATTCTACGAGTCTGTGGCCTCTTTGTGTCTCTGCCTATGAAAAGACTGTGGAAAGTCCTGATGAGAAAGCAACTTTGGAGAAGATTTTGATTGCTCTCTTGGCGTAAGTTCAATTGTTGGAGGAGGAAATTTCTAAGATCTCGTGTGATCATTTTGCTCATTTGCTTGGGTTTTGTGATTGAGATATTAGAATCAACTCCACGTATTCGCTTGCATGGGTGAGAAGACAGGATTCACTTGAACTTTGATCAGGATCCATTCTAACTTTCTTTGAATGATGTTCTAATTCCTTGGTAGGACATTGTAATGGATTGGGGAATGATGCAAAATCCTCAGCACTTTATGGCACCCATCGTGCCCGAGACGTGTGTTCCCAGTTCTTCTTCCGGATCAAAAGTTACCGCCCCAACTTGTGCACATGCGGTCTTGCGACCAAGACTGCGGTTTGGAGCAGCTACCTCTGTGGCTATACTGTTGGTGGATACGATTTTGAGGTATAGTTGGTTATTGCGATTTTACGAGCAAAGACTATTTCCGAGTAACGACGTGTACATTTTATGCACACAGTTTCTTGAGGCTGTTCGGTGAGTATTATTTTTGCGTCCATGATGCATTCACAAGGGAATGTTAACATTTTTTAATCGATGTCGCCTCGGTGGCAAATGACATTCTACAGACGTGCTCTCTGGAATTTATTGCGAGTGGAATGGGAAAACATCAAACAGAATCGCGGCGGCAAAGAAGGTGATGACAATGAAATGGAGTCAGAATATGACCCCTTCATTTCATCACCTTCCAATATGGAGATGTCGCCGAGGGCTGCACAAAAGAAAGATAGACAACATGTGCAGAAACAGTAGATACGTGACAAGCATTATTTCTAAACACCCTAGAGCTGATTAAAGCAAAATATGAATATAAATCTTAATTTAATTGTTGCATCTTGTCCAAAATGTTTCTAGCAACAATTTCTAAAACTTCAGCAATAGACTTTCCTCGATTTGACATAGCTTTTGCAACTTGACACCATAGTTCACCATGTATCGGCTCTGCAGCGACGCATCGCTGTTTCACATTTTCTTGTGTCTCAGTAGTCCCTGCATCCAACTCAAATGCATACAATTTAGCCCAAGAGTCACCGATATCTGGATCAATTGCTGTTGCTCGCTCAAACCATTTCCTTGCCTTATCATGCTTCCTTTCTCCGGCAAACAGTGCAGCCACGGCTGTGATCACGCGCGGATCGTCAGGGCATTTCTTAATTGCATCGGCAGATTTTGCCTTTTGTTCAACTCTAGGAGCTGTTATAATATTTTCCGCAAGAAGAAGTCCACTAGCAGGGCATTCTTGCAGTGCCCTTGCCATGAGTGAAATTGCCAGCTTGTCGTTCCCAGCTCGGCGTTCTAATCTTATTGCTTCAACCCAAAGTTCATCATTTTTGGGGTTTTTCAATCGCGCTAGTTCCAGCAAACTGCGAGCTTTAGTGACACCATTTGATGATCCTGTGCCATACTCTAAAACATTTTCCTCTAATCTGCTCGCCAGGCACCATAGCACAACATTCTTTGGACACTGTTGCAAACCGCGTTGATAAAACTTTCTAGCGCGATCAAGACCACTTCGATCCTTCGGCAAGTCTTGAGAGCATATCTGTCCTCCCATCATGTAAAATTTTGCAAATGTTGGATATTTGATTATGCCCTCTTCCAAGAGATCCAATGCGGCAACAAAGTTTCTTCTTTCTCGCTCCAATAGAGCTGATTTCATGAATATTCTGGCGGTCGGCGCTCGTTCCCTGGCTCGCTCAAGTAATTTTTCTGCACGCTCAATCTCTCCGTTTTCCCATTCCAGCTTTACTGCAGCTAACCATACAGGTTCTGATTCCGGATTCGCCTTGAAGGCCTCTGTCAAGATGTTGCGTGACGCATTTACATCACCGGCAATCCATTTTTCCTTTGCACGTACCAACCAGAAGATTTCTTGTTTTGGAAGTCGCTCTGAAGCTGCCGCCAAAACTTCGTCCAATGATGACGGCGTTCCGTGCGTTCGTTCCAGATCTACTGCCTGGAGCCATAAACTACGTTTGGTGGGGAAAGTTGCTAAACTGTGAGCCAAAATGGCACGGGATGTCGCGACGGCTTTTCTGGACAATGCAGCGCTTGCGTCGTCCGACCATGTTCGCTGACGGTCTTCGTCATCTACGCCTCTTCCAACAGTGCATTTAACAATAGCTGCACTGGTGAGTGGAGCCCCCGCTGCTTCGGCAGCCTCTGCCTCTTGCAGCCATTGACTCCTTGTAACAACGGCGTCGTGTTTATCCAAACTCCTCACTGCTTTTTCTATGATTCGATCGACCATTTCACCGTGACTTTGCGACTCTTCTAATTTTGCAGCGGCAATCCATACGGCGCGGTCGGACGGAAGATGTTTTCTTGCCTGATTTAGAACTTTGCGAGCATTTTCATACGTCTCCAAACGCGCGAGGGCCAACCACATTTCTAGGAGAATGAGGTGGTAATGATTACAGCGTTAGAAATGTCGTGGTAATACAAGCAAAAGATTGACTCAACGTACCAACAGAATGTGGCACTTTTTCTACAGCAACTGACAACAAGATGCGCGCGTCTTCTTCATCCTCCAAGTCGACAGCAGCTTTCCACAAAGTCACTGAGGTGGGATTAACCTCGAGAGCTTTCCTTAACACAGCCTTTTTGGCAGCATCTGTTGTTTCGAGATCAGCTGCACGCAAGAAAACTTTGACAGAATGAGGCAATCTCCTCGAAGCGGCAGCTAGAATTGTCTTGGCTTGATCCAAAGGATGCAACCGTGCCGCTTCCAACCAAACGTCTTCGTTATCAGGACATGTCTCGCATCCTTCAACGATCAGTTTACGCGCTTGTACCGTTTTCCCTGCGGCTTCTTCTACTCTAGCGGCAGCAATCCATCCTGGCGCGTGCTTTGGGTTCGTGTCTCTGACTGATTTTAGTAGCAATCGTGCCTTATTTACGTCACCTACCTCCGCAGCAGACGCGATTTTGACACTAGACAGACTGGTCAAGTAGCCTTTCGGATCAACGACGGTTTGACCCGTGACAGAATCTGACATTTTGTCGAGAGACATCGTCATAACGGTAGATCTCGCTTCGGCAAGACCTGATAGGTTGGTGCGAAATCCCGCCGTTACAGTTCCATCAGCAGCTGCAGTAGTCCCCGCCAACACGACATTTCTACCGCCAGCAGTGGCGTCCGAACCGATTTTGCTCCTCGATTCCAGGAGTGAATCTGTCAAGGGTGTAAACACATCCTCTCTTCGTTTTTGTTTGTGTCTCAAGCTATAGTCACCTACATCAGGTATTGCAGCCCATTCTTCTTCAGTAACATCCGCCAACTTCTGTTTCAACTCTCTAAACTGATCCCCAATCGCAGATGCCTCACCCTTGAAGCCATTCCCACCAGCCTCTCCATTGCTACGCTTGCGTCGTTTGGAGCTCATTCGTTCATCAATCGCATCGTATATACGATCGGCTTCGTCGTCATCATCATCAAATTGTTGATCTTTCCCCCCGAAAAGCGACCCCTCCATCACGTCCCCGCCCGTGGGACCGGAATCGTCATTATCGCCTGCATATGTCGGCGCGCCACGTCCCGCACCAGCGACATAGCCCTTGGGGGCCTGCCCGAAGGGTAGCTGCCGCTGCTGTTGGGCCTTTTGCATGGCCAGTTTCGCCGCTCGGAGTTCGGCCGAGCGGCTGCCGACCAATGTTTCTGCGCCTTCTGCATCTGACGCGGGACGAGCGGCAGCGGGTCCGATCTGAGGGGTTTGTGGGTCGAGGAACGAAAGGGTTGATGAGCAAAAGAAACAGCATATAAGATGCACGAGCGTGGAATGTTAATGACATGCATGAGAAGGAGCAATATGAAGATCAATAATCACTCACGTCGGAAGCTGTGACGAATCCGGCGGCTCCACGTCCGAGGCCGGGAATGTATCCTTTCGGCGCTTGGGTGCTTGGGCGAAAAGAGGACATGGTGAAGGAGTGATGCCGGGACGGGTGTGGGCTATGAAGTGGGTGGAGAATGGAGATTGGGAACTGTGACGGATACAGTATCGTATGGTACAATACGGTATTGTATCGATACGAGACGATGATAGACCGACTCTGCCCGACTGTTGATCTGAGATTTTTGAGATTTCTCTACATTACTAGCAGCCACTGCAAGATTTTTTAGCAGTTGCTTGTAGTTATTGGTTGTCCATATATTGAGAAGGAGAGTTAGGTAGGTCACAAGGGATGTGCATGAGTCAGGAAAAAGATACCACTTAATGTTGTGGGGTCACGGTACTATTTTAATTGTGGCAATATTCAGGGTGTTGAAAATACGTCACAGTATTCTGATTCATACCATCTGTTTAGAACATCTGGCGGAGTATTACCGGTTAGTGATGTGTTCAGAGGCTGTGCAGTTTTGAATTTCGCAAACGTGAATGTTCTGATAAGGAGGGGCAATAGAATAGTGCTACGTGTTGAAGTAGCAATACTACTGTTTTAATTTCGAATCATATCAAATGATTCGTTTTCCCGATTTCATAGTCTCTATAGGTTTTCAAATGGTTTTGTCTTTCGCAAGGACCGACCCGACAGAGTGCTCTGTCAATTATAAATTTCTATTGGTGAGTCCGTCGCATTGACTGTTGTTATGTCAACAGTGTGGCGGAAGCATTGTTGTGTTAAGCGCGTTATGACAAGTGCTATATTTTGTCAGTTGTTGTGTTGCTTGTGATGTAGCTGTGGTGTGTTGTGTTTTGTTGTTGAGTCGTCAGTGGCATTGCATTCTTTCATCGTCGACGTGACTGCAAATGTTGTCGTCTGTTTGCTCCATCGCGGGGGCAGACCTGACTTGCAGAGAGCCACTGTGGTGTGTGTTGGTTTTTTGTTGTGTAGTGTTTTTGGGGGTGTAGTATTCGGTCATCGTTGACGTGACCGCATTTGCTCGTCGTCCACGCAACGGCGTTTGCTCGCGTCGTCGAATTGAGCGCATTTGTTTGTCGTCAAAGCGAGTGCATTCACCATTGTGGAAGTGAGAGCATTTGCTCGTTGTTGAAGTGAGTGCAATGGCTTGTCGATGAAGTGAGCGCATTCGCTCTTCGTCGATGGGAGGGCATTATCCCAGTTGTGTTGTGACTGCATTTGGGGTCCGTTTTTGAGCTGACTGTTGACAAGAGCGGAGAGACAGAAAGACACAACAATATGAGTTTGAGGGTTTGAATGTGGAGACAAAGGAGACTGCGATTGTTGTCATCTGTTTGCTCCGTCGGAGGGGTAGACCTGACTTGCAGAGAGCCGCTTTGGTGTGTGTGGGTGTTTAGATGTGTATTGGTTGGGGGGTGTAGTATAGATGTGACTACATTTGCTTGTTGTTGTCGTGACCGCATTTGCTCGTTGTCAAAGCGAGTTCATTCTTTCATCGTCGAAGTGAGTGCATTCCTTTGTTTGTTGAAGTGAGTGCATTTGCTTGTCGTCAAAGTGAGATCATTTGCTCGTGGTCGAAGTGAGTGCATTGGCTTGTCCACGAAGTGAGCGCATTCGCTCTTTGTGGATGGGAGCGCATTCTTCCATTTTTTGCATGATTGCATTTGGGCTCCGTTTCTGAGTGGACTTTTGTTATAAGATTATGTATTGTGATGATGCTGTGTTTAAGTTGTCAAGAGCAGAGAGACAGGAAGACATAACAATATGAGTTGGAGGGTTTGAGTGAGGAGACATATGAGAGGGACACAACAATATGAGTTGATGCTGTTGGGGTGCTGTGAATAATGTCCTTTACTCTTTTGTCACTGTTATTGTGGATGTTTTATTGTTGCTCGCATTTCCTTTGACAGGACAATGAAAGAATTGGATAAATTTTCCAAATTGTTTGTTTGAGGTTTCAGAATGCTGTAGATCCAACAATGTGTTGCAGAGTACAAAAAAATTCTGATCTTAAGACAATGTCTTCGGCAGTATTTCTTGTTTTATCAATTTGACGAGTGGAGTTGTGTTCAAGTGGTGTATGAGAGCCAGACGGTGTATGAGACACAACAAAAGAAACATTTTTACAAAAAAATTTCGGTCGTCATTACTTGGTGTTCTCTAGAGTTTTGTTGATATGGTGGAGAATGCCGTGGTTTTTGCTTGTTTTCTTGTGTACAACTGAACTGTTTCTGAAGGTTAGGGAGAGTACAGCAAGTGAATGAATTACACAAAAATTGCCTTTTTCTGATGTGGTGATGGTGCGTCATTGACATGGTATGACATTATGCTCCGTTCTGACTATTTTTTTTCTCCATGTGTCCCATTTAGTATTGAGAGAGAAGTAGTCACAAGGTATGAATGCATACTTTTTTACTGTTGTATCTGAACATCTCACTTTGATGGTAGTACCGAATTTTTTCATCTTTTTCTCAGTATTTTGCATTTTTCTATCGATTGGGGCAAGGTGAGCAGATTATGAAACTGCTTTGTGCGTCGCCTTTTTTGTGTACAGTTTTTTTCTTGTCTGTTTGTATGTCCTGTCTTGTTATATGTACGCGATAGTGTTATGAACCAAACATTTTCTTTTCTTGTGTTATCTAACTTGTATCATCATCTCCTTTGAACTGCTGCAGCAGTATGAGTTCCAACACAGAAGGCGAAAAGGAAGCCGCAAAGGTTGCTGCAGTAGACAAATTGACCACGTCAGAACCGCAACCTACGGCTGGCGGTGAAAACAACACTGTAATTGTATGTGTCATTTCTTGATTATTGTATTCCATGTGTCACTTGGAGTTACTAATTCTTTTTAAATTTTTCTTTAAAGACGCTTCCAACTGATGCGACATCTGATACTGTTGATCGCCCTTCCGATGAAGAGTTTATTGTGAGTTACACTGGTATCAATTTTTTTATCCCGAAAATTTGTCTCCTCACAATCAATCTTTTTAGGTTTGGAGAAAGGTCAACAATTTTGTGTTCGGACCAAACAATGACAATTTGCAGATTCGTTCTTTGAAGTTGGAACAGGGGTTATCACAGAATGTGTCAGAAATGACTAGCAGTTGCTCTAACATCAACTCAACTTTGCAATCTTTGGTAGAAGCAAGCAACGAAATCGTAGCCACAAACAGAGAGATGTTACAGTGGAATAAGAACATGGTTGATTCTTACAATAAGCAATGTGCACTTATGCAGCAGGGGTTGAAGCAGGGGTTCGACAAATTAGTGGAGTGTGTTTCCCGCGGCCATATTGTAGTTCTGTCTGTGGGTGCATCCATGGGGACTGTGGCTTCGGGCTTCGACAATCATGAGGATCTTTTGGGCGAGGTGCATGATGGATCAATGGGTGTTGTCATTTTGCGTGGTGATAACACAGAGTCTGAAGTCTCCTTCCTTCATATCCTAAGCTGTTCAAAGACCTTGGAGGTCCCACCCGGAAGACGGAAGATAAAAACATAACAATTCTTCTGTTGAATTTTTTGATTGTTGCCGCTTGACCTGAGCCGAAAATCGTCGTAAAAAATATCACGCGAAAATTATAGGTAGTTTCGACAGGTGTCAAAGAATTGATTTTTATGAGCTATATTTTGTGCTATTGTGAGGATGGAAAGGCAGTGGAACTGCACTCCAGTCCAAACGATGCAAACGAACATTGTGTAGACTTCTACACAATATGGTATGTCTATACCCTTCTGAAAGATGTTTAGATCTTCCAAAAGAGTGCTCTCTTGTTTGGGGTTCTGAACTTCCATGTTGGGGAGTCCATGCCGTCGGGAGGTGGACTCTCCTACTTGGGGTCCTGAGAATGCTCCTATTTAGGTTTTGTACTCAGGGGTACAAAAAAGGCTGATTCATGCTCTATTTAGGTTTTGTACCCTAGGGTACAAAAATGGCTGATTCTTGGCCTATGTCACTCGCCCCCACGAATGGAGTATCAGGTAAAAGGAACCAAAAACCTAAGTGTTTTTAGGTGAAAAAATGGGTTCTCATGAGAGTAACAATAACGAACTAAAGAGTTTGTTAAGCATGTGTAACGAGTAAGTGTTGTTTGAAGAGGGAGAGACCGTTGTTGTCGTTTTGAAACTGACAGTTAATACGGTTTTAAGTTTGGTTGTTAAAAAAAGGTGTAACTCTTCGTATATTCAGTTGTTCTGATTTGGTTCCGCGTTGAATCCTGATGGTGCCATTTGTATGAACTGATGTGATAGTCCAAGGATCACTTTCATATCTACTTTCACCTTTGCGGAGTATACCATCTTTTCTAAGAAGTACTTGATCACCAACTTTGTAGTCCCAATGACGACGTGAGCAATTTTCTCGGTCTGTGTTTTGGTCTGTTTGGTGTTGCCTATATTCTCCAATTTTATTCCAGTCGGCCAGGAAGGGGATGTCGAACAACATGTCCCGTCCAAAGATGGCTGCACCTGGGGAGGCTTTTAGTACTGTGTGGTATGTTGAGCGAATGGCCCAAGCGACGTTCGTCACGAACTTGACTATATCGCTTGTCTCTACTGAAGGGGCCATGTCTATTTCAGCTGTTCGGAGCATAGATGATATCACCTGATGCACTCGTTCTAGAATTGCATTCGCTTGTGGATTCTTGCCACTGGTAGGCTTACTCGTGATCCCATATGAGTCACATAGGGCTTTGAAGTGAAGTTTGAATTCACTTCCATTGTCATAAATTATGTATTGACAACGTGGATACCTACTAAACCAGGTCTTGTTCACTAAGTTGCTGATCATTGCTGATGACTTATCAAAGTATGCTAACTTAGGTTCCTCATGGGTCTTTTTACCCTTCCGCCCTTTTGTATCCAGGGGAATAATCGCCTCAGTGATTACCGGTAGTTCAACTATTTCAAACCAGCTAGAAGCTGGGTCAATCATAGTCAGACACATGAAATCAATTACTGTCCCATCTTTACCTTTGATTGTATACGGGCCAATAAGGTCCACACATAGTACATCCCAAGGGTTTGTGATGGCGAATTTAGTAGGGAGTTTCCCGTACTTATGCTTATGCCTCTTGTTGACTTGGCATGCATGACAGTTTTTGACATATTTACGGACGGTATTTCGCATACCTTTCCAGTACATCGCAGCACGAAGGGTTTCTTCGAGTCTAGTGTGTCCAGGGTGCTGTAGATAGTGGTGGTACCAACTAACTGCACGGTGTTGAAGATCTTTCGGAATGACCATTTTTCCTTCCTTACATAGGAGATGTGTACTTTCGACCAATTGTGTCGAGTACTGGTCTTTCAACGTCTTCAAGCTGGCATCAAGCTTTTGTGCTTCTGCAATCTCTCGTACTGTTAACGGGTAGATTACATCTTCTTCGCTGCGGTTTGCAAATACCAGATTCATTTCCTCTTGGTATGCAGAGGTGTCTATCGCACTCTCTTCTTGCATGGTGTAATGACACCAGCATTTGGTGAACGTCATCCAGTTCTCGTGCTCACTTGGCATTGGTCCAATGTCTAAGCGAGAGATGGCGTCGGCAACAGTGTTATGTATGCCTTTAATGTAAACAATTTCGGGCCAAACTCCTCGAGGAGCAATCTCCATCGGTAGACACGGTCAGAGGTTAATCCGAGGGCGTCTTGGATTAGATTTTTATGGTCTGTGTAGACTTTTAATCTTTGTCCCCACAACATGCCTTTGAACTCCTTGAGTGTTTCCACTATGGCCAGTAGTTCTAGTTCGGTCACGCTGTACTTCTGTTGCGTCGTCGACAGCTTCCTGCTGAAGAACGCAAGGGGCCTATTACCCTGGGTGATAACTGATCCTAGTTGTTTAGACGAGGCATCAGTATATATCTCAAATTCCATTGAATAATCGGTATAGGCTAAGACTACATCCTTGGCAATTGAAGTCTTAACGTCATCGAATGCTTTTTGATGCACCGTGTCCCAGTACCAGGGACGTTTTTTCGTCTTGTTGGCTCTGGTGACCTTGGTGTGACCGCACTCTCCTACCAGTGAGGTGAGTGGGGCAAGCACTTCGCTGCGTCTTGCCCAAAGATCTCTATAGTACTGGACCATGCCCAGGAACTTACGGAGGTCTTTGACATTTTTCGGCGATGAAATCGCGAGAATCGCTTGTACCTTTTCTGCTGTGGTTTAATCCCTGTTCGTGTGAGGGTATAACCTAGATATTCTGTTTCAAAGGTACAGAATGACGACTTTCGGGCGTTGATTTGCTGGTCGACATCCTCTTAATTGCCTCGCCAAGGGGCGTATTATAAAATAAGGCCTTGAAGAAGGTCTTGGGTGCCCTGTTGAGGTTAGCTCGAAAAAGAATTTTTTATTTTTATTTTTAAATTTTTCTTCGTCGGCTTTTATTTCTTGAAAGTCTTGCTCCAAGGTATTTCGCGAGAATTCTCGATCACGAAATTATTCCGACTCGTAGGAATCCCCCATCGCAGAAGTCGATCGCTCGAAGTTTATCGCTGATGCTCGCTGATCGCGGGATTATTTTGGAGAGCTCGTAGATCGCGAAACCGTAGGAATTCGTCGATCGTGTAGCCGATTTTGGGTAAATCGTCGATCGTGCAAAAAAAACGTATCGCTGGTGCGAAAAGTTAAAATTGCCGCTCGCGATAAAAAATTTGTTAGCGTACCTCGTGTCGGAAGGTTTGGATGTCGATGGCTTCGGTGCGCGAAGGTCGCACCACGGTTATCTATAGATAGTGACCTGAGCCGAAAATCGTCGTAAAAAATATCACGCGAAAATTATAGGTAGTTTCGACAGGTGTCGAAGAATTGATTTTTATGAGCTATATTTTGTGCTATTGTGAGGATGGAAAGGCAGTGGAACTGCACTCCAGTCCAAACGATGCAAACGAACATTGTGTAGACTTCTACACAATATGGTATGTCTATACCCTTCTGAAAGATGTTTAGATCTTCCAAAAGAGTGCTCTCTTATTTGGGGTTCTGAACTTCCATGTTGGGGAGTCCATGCCGTCGGGAGGTGGACTCTCCTACTTGGGGTCCTGAGAATGCTCCTATTTAGGTTTTGTACTCAGGGGTACAAAAAAAGCTGATTCATGCTCTATTTAGGTTTTGTACCCTAGGGTACAAAAATGGCTGATTCTTGGCCTATGTCACCGCTTGGACGATGTTCACTGAAAACAAGCAGAAGCTCATTTTCCCTTTTGCATTGGATTGGTCTTCTGATGATGACAATGTGGACTACGTTAAAAACTGGATGAATCTTCTGAATTGCTGGACTAGTGGGCAAGACTTGTCGAGGAAAATTGGGGTTGTGTTAGTGTTGGTCGACTCAAAGCCATGCTTAGCAATTTTCCACAAAAAGCTTGATTATGATATTGAGTCGTTCAAGCCGAAGCTTATGATCATTGTACCTCAGAGCCTAAAAAACTGCGACTTGCCAGTAGAGGAGCTTACTAAGTTGTTTGAGGAAATTTTTGAAATGGAAAAAGAAAAATACAAAGTCTTTGAAACGACAATTCAGAAGGTGTTTCCAGCCGATGATTTAATTGACAATCTGAACAGTGATATAGCAATGGGGATAAAAGTGCGGGATTTTGTGTTGGACTTTTCTGGGGATAAGTGGTCGAAATCCAAGAATGATTTTTCTCATGCTTTGTTCTGGTTGGTTACTGCATTTTGTTCTGGAATGGTGGATGTGAATAACCCTGATGAATTGTTTTCCAGTATGAGATGCCAACTCATCTCTGCTCAGAAAAACAAGGATATATTGGCCTTTAGGCATGCTGTCTGTCATGCTGTATATGACTGTGTTATTTACTTGACAACAAAGGGTGTGACCAAAGTTCGCAATGATAGCAGAGGTGTGCCATACACTTCAGAAGTCACCATTGAGGAAGTAATCTCGGAATTGACCAAGCAGAAAGATACGCAGGATGCAGATGGTAAGTTCTATTACTGTCAAATTTTTTTGGTATCACTATTGCAATGTCTTAATACAATCTTGTGTTATAGACCAGAAGATGAAGAGGAAGATTGATCTAGATGGTTTAAGTGGCATTTCACCAAAGAAAAGAAAAATGTTGCCTGCAAAAGGAAAAGTCAGTGAGTTAAAAAAGCAGAAGCACGCCCTAGCCGGAAATGAAAAGTAATCCTCACTGTTTGGTATGTTTAAAAGTTACCTTTGAGCTGACCAAGAAGTGCTGTGATGATAGAGGATTGGAAGTAGATGGTGAGAGGGCTTATTTTTAATGTTCTAAGTTAAACAAGTCTGTTATTAACAAACTTCTCTCTTCTTATTCACTGTAGTCTTACAGACTTGTTTGTTCATTGGAATGATTTTTCCCAAAGATATCAAGAGACTATAAAAATCGTTTCGGCGTGATTTGAACAGAATAAAGTTGTGTCAGGACATGTATCCAAATATTCACATCCTTACTGCTGGGCCTGGTACGAATGCGCCAACCTACCCTGAAAGAGAACTATGTGTTCAGGGCAGACATGCAATTTTCTCAATTGGACGAAGAGGAAGGAATTTACTTTGGGCCCTACCAGAGTGTGATCATTACACTGACACTTCATTGTACCAAGTGAGAATATTAATTGAAGTCAAATTTTCTTTGAAAACCATTCAACTTATCTGTTTTTCTCTCTTCTTAGATTTGCATTGATCCTTTCAAATTATTCGAACATGGTAAGCTAGAGTATGACGAAATCAATACTCTTGTGACAGAGAATTTTGTTACCATGGTCAGGTCGAAAAAGTTTATCATGGGTGAAATGTCGGACTATGGTGTTTTAGATGGCATCAATCATCTTTGTGATGGAAAGATATTTAATGTCTGCATGAATTCAAGAAGGTCTGCGAGTATTTTTCTCCCCTGCAACAATACAGTAGTGGCCTGCCTCATCTGGAATCACAGACATCTGTCAAAGTACTTTGCAATTTACCCGCTTAAGGTTTCTCAAATGGGGAACAATGTTCTTTATAATGTGTCATTGAGAGTGTGCCAAGACGAGGGAATAGCAGCTGGAAACCTAAAATTTGATGATCTGACAATTTCCTCCGTATTGATGAGGTTTCAAGAAATGGGCTGGTGGACATGCGTGGAGTTCACGGTGCAAATTTGCGTCTTCTTCATTCTGTATATGGCTTGAATAATATTGACTACATATGTTTGAAAGTTTTGGGTTGTCACCATCCGCAGTGTCAAAGTGAGTCGATGGAGGCATTTGGTTTGAACCAAGGTGGGTTTTTCTTTCCTGTTGATGATGGTTCTTCTGGTCAAGTTGGTTTTGGGTTTGAGCCAGAAAATGATACATCATATGATGACGAAAAAAACAACCTCCTCTATGACAAGGGAAGACCCAGCAAGCATGCAGGTGAGTTTGCGTTTACAATTGTGCTATTTTGAAATAAAGAAATTACCAACATGTTTTTCTCTGTAGCAGTGGACATTGATTTTGAAAGAGAAGAAGAGGATGATTGCTTACCAGATCTTCCTAATGAATTTGATGTCAGTGAGAAATCAGATGAAAATTGTGCGCACTATGATGAGGACAACAGTGTTGATGAATTTGCTAACAGTGATGAGGATGACAATGTTGATGGAGTCGAAGAAAGTGATGTGAGCAGTGTTGGAAGTAGTGAGTCAGGAGATAGCAATAAGCAACATGAAGAGATTGTTTTGAGCAGTGATGAAAGTAGTGCATCAGATGCATTTGCAGATTTGGGAAGGAAGGCTGTGAGAGAGCCTTCACTTTTAAAATCAGATTCGGATGAAAGCATTTCAAGTCATGAATCATGTGGAATAATCCCTGTACGAAATCATGGTGGTTTAGCAAATGCTGTCAATGAAGATGACGTTGTGCATTTGGAGAGAGTCAGTCCAGATCTTGGTATGTAGTTTAAGATGAATCTGATTTATGTTATGAAATGAATCCTTAATCCTTTTTTAGATTGTTTGTCCTGTCGAGATTCTTGCTTTCAATATTATGACACAACAAAATCAAATGCAGATGAAAAGAAAATCTGCAAATTTATTACAAAACAAAGGATCACTAATGGGTTTGCACTACTTGATGTGAGCGGAAGAAAAAACTCAATGCCGAGGAGAATAATTAAGAATATTACAAAACTTGCAACTGAGTTTCTTCGTACGCCAAACAATTTTGAAAAAAGTGGGCTACTATGGATGATATGCATGACCTCATTCTGAGAGAGGAGGAATTAGGTGGAGAAGAGTCAAATGTGTTATATGGTGTACTCTTAGAAGGATGGTTTCAAGGCTGCCAAAATTGCAACAATGTTAGTTTAGGATTATGGAGTTGCAATATTGGGATAAGAAATATTGCTGATGTGGAAATTTTGAGGTTGGTCCGCAAAGACTTGGACGAATTCTTAATTCCAACATTTTCAGATGATAGAAGAAGTATAGTCAAGAGAATACGGAAATGTAAATATTTGGATGATACTGTGATCTACAATCCGCAACATTCGAATTTGAATGAGTCTTTTACTTCCCATCAACCTAAATGAAGATCGGAAGGAATTGTTAAGAAAGCAGTTCATGTGTTCAAGGGCTGCAATGAAGAAGGTCAAGGAAAGAGAATTATCACTCTTCCAAATTACACATCTTATGGTCGTCGTCAAGATAATTGGCATGGAAGACCAGTGAAATTTTCAACATTTATTGCTGGTCTCATTTGTTGGAGAGCATGTTGGAAGTATTTGACAGAAGTATCAAGGAAAAGTCCTCCAACGCATTGTCAGATGTTATTTTATTATGGTGCTCTGAAGTCAAAAATGGGCCATCACAGAGACAATTTTAATATTCAATTTATCAAGAATATTCTTTCCGAGAAGGCAGTGGTATTGGACGGGCATCTGTCAGGAGGTGGTGAAAATTCTCAAATAGTTGGTTCCAATGTTTTAGTATTGACAATAGGAAGTCAACCAATGACATTTCAATTTAGGTTTCCCTCTCCTGAAAACTTAAAGGGCAAGAAGAACACACATGTTACTTCACCAAGGCATCAATTCACTTGTGGAAACATGACTATTTCAGTCCTTGATCCAATTGATGATATTATGATGACACATGGTGCAAAATTTGAACACAACACAAAAATCCATATGAATTGCTGGTACAGAGTCGGATATTTTTTTAGGTGGCTTCAGTCCTTCAAAGACTTTTATGAGGAAAGTTGTACATTAAGATTGGATTCTTCTGCAGTAGACATGAAGAGATGTGGAAAAATACCAAATCGTGATATCTATAGTTAGCATTGGGGCTTGTATTTGATAACACATTACAATGAATCAATGATGATTATAGGGTTAAAAATGATATTCATTTTTCTGAGTGATCATTGAAGACAAAAAAATATATGAATTTGTAATCCCACTTTTTTGTTTTACTTTCATTTTTAGTTTATTGTACGATTACATAAAAAGAGATTTTTTAAGCTTGTTTCATCTATTTGCATATATGAATTTACTGCATAATCCATTGTTTATAGGGTTCAAAAATTACATTCATTTTTCTGAGTGATAATTGAAGAAAAAAATTATAAGCTTGTTTTGTCTAGATGCATATATGAATGTACTGAATAATTCAAATTTTTTTATTTTTGAAATGAATACAATAAACTACTAGTTGATTATTAATATATTAAATTATTTGTTTCTGTCGTCTTAGTGGTATAGTTTACGAGACGTTTGGCAGTGTATCTTTCATTTCTTCTTTTCTTCTCATTTTTCATGTTCATTATTTTGGTTTCCATGCAAAGCTGTTTTGCTCATTCATAAAAAGAGTCTACTATACCTGTACAAGACATATACAATATAAGCAAGTATAATAGGGTTTAAAAGAAAACAATGTCATATGTGCTCACATTCAGTGTGTTTCATGGATGATACTTCTGGAGTGCTCTGATGTGACATTTGAAATGTAAATGAAGAAGAACGGACTGTATCCTGATTTGGGGTAAAAAACAAATTTGATAATTTATGACTTTTTGAAAAATCCAACGACTGATCAATGTTAAGGTGTAACATGTATTTTGGGCGTGTGTATCATGATGTGTTTTTACATTGTCAGTAGTGCATTACCGTTCATAACATTTTTGGTGATGCGTTTAAGTGTTGCGTTTATGCTGAAAACCTTTTTTTGGTGATGTGTTACACGTTGCAGGTAGTGTGTTCTTTTTGGTGATGCAATTGTGTTCTTTTTGGCTGTGCGTTAACGTTGAAATTTTTTTTGGTGATGCGTTCACGATGTTTGTTTGCATTCAATCTTTTTTGGCTGTGCATTAAGGTTGAAAACATTTTTTGGTGATGCGTTCACGATGTTTGTTTGCGCTTTCAATTTTTTTTGGCTGTGCATTGAAGTTGAAAACATTTTTGGTGATGCGTTCACGTTGTTTGTTTATGTTCAAAACATTGTTTGATGATGCATTTCACGTTGTCAGTAATGCCGTAATGTTGAACCCACTTTTTGGTGATGCGCTTATGTAGTTTTTGAGTGTGCGTTAACATGTATGTTAAGGGTAAAAACATTTTTTGGTGATGCATTCACATTGAAAACATTTTTTGTGTATTGCGTTAAAGTTGAAACCACTTTTTAGTGATGTGCTTATGATGTGGTTTTTGAGGGTATGTTAACGTTGAAAACATTTTTTGGTCAGGCATTGCTGTTTTTGAGGGTGTGTTAACGTTGAAAACAGTTTTTGGTCAGGCGTTGTTGTTTGGTGATGCGAGTAACATAAAAAAATTTGGCCAAATTTTTGGCCATAGTTCAAGTTGAAATTAGATATATTTTTAAAGGTAACTCCAAATCAAAAGATGATGACTACCTATGCATGTCAAACACAAAAAAAACTATTTACAGGTATTTCTAAGAAATACACCAGCATTACCTACAATTGTCGATATTAAAAAACTCGTCTCACATTTCTGACTGGAGGAGAACAAAATCAAACCTCAGATAATAATAAACTAAGATTTTTTCAAGAAAAAATCTTGATTACAATTCTTGACCATTCAAATTAATTATTCGCATATAGAAGTATTTAATTCTGATCCCACAATAAGTTACTAAACTTATAGCAGCAGATACAAGATCCACTGATTCACAGGAAGACAAGAACTCAAAAGAAAAGAAAACAGCAAACAATCAACAATTATTAAGATGTTTGTTATAAAAACAATATCATGGTTCCTCTGATGTAAGCATCAAGGGTGGTCTGCTGCAGAGGAAAATGAGACAAGCATGTTGCACAAGGCAGTTTGCAGCAAGTTTATGTAATCAGCTCATCACCCCAGGTAAACATCCAATTACTAAATCAATACAAGATTAGTTTATTCCTACAAAACTTTGTCGCAGATCTTTTTTTGATTGGAAAGTTCCATGACAAGGATTTTGAAGCAGCATGACAGACCGGTTTGCATAACGATGACGACACCACTGAATACAATGTTATGAATGGTTGTTTCCAATTCCATGTATTGTATCAATTTTTTGTTGCTGCAGGGCATGCTGTATTATTACAGGTATCATGCAGGCTAATTTCAAAGATGACATTAATATGTCACACATGTGGAGTCAGTTGGCAGATCAACTTTATGACACATCTAAGGGAATATTGGGAAACAAGTGCAATGTAGGTTAACGCAGTATGCATTAAATGCAGATAACTATTTTATGCTTTTTTTGCTTACCAGCAGTGCGTGAATGTATCATTTTTAGGTATATGTTTACAAAGTAAAGATGAGTCCTAATCATGGTGCACCATGCTTAGTGCCCCAAATTATCATTTTGTCTCATGATTTGGGTGCCTGAAAAGGCCAAAATCATAATTCTGGTCATCCTGTGACTGTCTTGAATTTATTATTGCACTCAATGTTTTTAAACCCAAGAGCACCTTACTTAATTATTGAAGCCCCCACAAGTGGCCAACAGGGGGGGGGGAAGACCCCATGTCATATGGGACCATGAGCCATGAATACGTTATACGTTCCAATATGTTATTTAGATTAAGTTCCAATACGTTATTTAGATTTATAGTCCTTCAGTGCAGCCCTTACGGTGACACATGACCATATCCCTCATGCCAATGAGGGTATGCTTCTCAAAGAATGCCAATGCTTCTTGGCAATCTAGAGACAATCTTGAGTGTCAGAAGGAGTGGAATGGGGAGGTGAGTGGTAATTTGCAGATGATATTTTGATGATTATTCTGTGGTGATTGCTGGAGAGATGGCAATTGAACTCATTGCAACTTATGATCTGCAACACCAGCGCATTACACCCCACTTAGTAGTATAACAGGCACATTCTCGCGTATCACATCAGAGAATATCACAAGTATGAAAATTCCCCATGGTACTGTACACAAAACCTTGGTTATGTGGTTTTTTTAGACAATTCAAAGGATGAACTCAAAAATGCATCTCTGCCGGATTCTTCTGGTTAAAGGAATTATTATCTCATTGCCTCTGGAATATTCCAACAAACCCATCTGTTTTAGGTGATTCATCAAAATTGCTCTCACGGAGTATAATATCATTTGGTACCAAACTTGAATGAGCAAGTGATGGTCAAAATTTTGTACTGTTCCTGCATCTTCAATTATATAAAAGCACTCATTGTCTTTAGATCACCTTGACTTCTTGGTTCTCAGACATGAACATTGTGGGGATTTTTATCCCCTATATTCTTGTAAGACTTTAAGTTAAAATATCTTTTGAGAGTTCTCCGTGATGGTTCAAAGTGACATAACAGACATATTCCGTTGTTAATTCAATTCGGCACATCAATGAAAATCTGGTGTGAAAAGGTTTGAATATGGACTTGGTGGAGGCAGCTAATGTGGATGTTCTGATTGGATTGGGGTTGGTATGCTTATGGCTGATGTCCATCACCGGAATAAGCCATCATACTGTTGGTGATATTTTTGTATGACTAAAAAAATGAATCATTAAAACATTACCAAAAAACATATAATTGCAAACAATCCTTATAATCATCAGAAATACAAGGAGACCATTCAAATGAGCTGAGAAAGTGTGTTTGGTGTCGTATGGTCTGAATGTTGACTACATTTTATTATTGGCTTCTTTGGTATTAAGTGTTATATACAACACTTAAGGTGCACACCCTTACTTATGCCTCGCCATGATGACATTCTTATTTTGATGAATTATTGTTCACTTACAAGATATCATTCAGGCAATTCATTCAGCATTGATTTGAAGTTCCTTTGTGATGAAGTTGATCTTTTTTTCTTCTTTCTCCCTCTACCCCAGTTAAACATTTCTCTCACCTCTTCTTCCCTGTTTGGTAGCAAAGTTTAAAAAAATACAAGAAAATGAGGTGATTGAATATAATTCTTGAGAGGTAAAATCAATCAGCATCAAATGATATTTTGAAACTTTCCTTAAAGGTCTCCATTTCCCTTCAGGAAGAGATCCCAATTTGACAGGACCAATTGAAGTTCGAACAAGGGAAACTACATGCATCCCAAGAATTTCCCTACACATTCTTCGAATCTGTCTCTTTCTGCCTTCTTGCAGAACTAGCCTCAGCGTATCGACTCCTAACCACTCCGCTTCTACCAGCGGATCCAAAGGCTTCGTATCATTCCATAATGTTGTTCCTCCTCTCAGCAAAGGGCCTAAATTTTTATTAGGAGATGGGAGGCTAAGAAGTCCTAGTTTCCGTTCACGAGCTGTTGGCTGAATTGCATGTTGAACTTTGACTATGTACTCCTTGGGTATATTGGAATCTGGGGCAATAAGGCGGCGGGCCATGATTCCTGCGCGTGTAAAAATGAGGATTCCTGTGGAATCAATATCAAGTCGTCCTGCGGGGGCATAGCCAGACAATGTTGATTCATCAATAAATGAATTTGTGTTTTGCCCGAGAGAATCGTTTTTGTTTTTTCGACTCAATCCGAGTTTATCCTTAATTGGTTTTGGCACAGATGACGTTTTGAAATCAAACCCATTCCATTTCTTTCGTGAATAATTGAAAACAGAACCCGTTGTAAAAGCTTTCCTTATTTCGGTATCATCTTCATCAATGTGTAGATTGGATTGAGTCAGTAATCGTACCGCTGGTACATGCTGGTGCTCTTCTTGTCCTGAGACATACCCGACCGGCTTGTTCAAGACAATAGTATCTCCACATATTTTGTCCCAAGGAAGTTTGTCGTATGGTACAAAAGTCTTGCATTCTTCATCGGAGTTCATGTCGTCAACAGATCGAATCTCAATAAATTTCTCGTCCTGCGCAACTTTCATTCCTGTCCCTTTCGTGGCAGGCTCTCCTCTTAAATAAATCACTTGCTTGAATTGCATGAGGTCTGTGGCCTCAGTGGTATCCTTTAAAATTTGAGCAGCTTCTCTCCGAGAGCATATTCCCAATTCTGACATTCGCTTTGATAATCGGACTTGGGCAGTCGAATCTGAAATCTGAATACCATCATTTGTTCTTCGTTTGTATCTTGCTGGATTGAGATCCGTTTGAATGGAGAAGTGAGCTGTACACGTTGTAAAGGCAGGTCGGAAGCGAGTGGTTGAATTTTGCAGCACTCGTGATGCTTGTAATAGCATTTGCGACTTTGAATGCAGTGATAGCTTTAACATCTTTTGAGAACCACGTGCGAAGGTTAACTGTGTTTTATTCAAATCCAACAGGGTTTCTGCCGCTGAATTATGCACTTAGGTAGATGACGCAAAGGTTTCCTCTTTGGCCTTCAAGGCCAATAATATTCGTCCTTCGAACGAATTTACTGTGACTGCCGCGATAGCATCGGTGGAATGCATTTACGAAAGAAGCAATATCAAGCAATTCGCCGCGCTTAGCATCCAAGTCACGGGCGGAGACAGCTATATCGATCTATCTATCGTATTGTACTGCTGCTCCTACCCTTGTAGAAGCGTGTAGACATGAGACGTCCAGACTACCAGCTCATTACCTTTCTACCGTTTATTTTTATTACAAGTCTATACATATCAACAGTAAATATAAAGTTATAAAGGTTATTCCGGCGTTCCTTGGTTTCCCGCCTCATTTTGGTGTCCACACGACGCCGATAGCTCGCGAGAACAAGAATAGTTTTCATCATCGGGTCGTCGTGAAAACTGTGAAAACTACCTACAATACTTTGTTAGCAGCATCTTTGGGAGAGCCAGCAGGAAGAGCGAACTAAAGGAAGGGCGGCATCTGTACTAAACCTCACTACACTCCTCTTATTCAAAGTCCCATCATCATGGCAGCTGTAATGGAAGCGGGCGGTCCGGTGACCTCCGTGAAACTCGAGGGCCTCGCCGCCCTGAAAATAATTAAGCACTGCCAGGAATCCCTGCCCACAATGGTGACAGGGTCGCTGCTCGGCCTCATGATCGAAGACGGCGTACTGGAAATCACGCACGCGTTTCCCTTCCCCGAACCCCTCGACGACAAGGGCGACATCGTGAAGACGGCCGAGGAGACAGCCAATGTAGACGACGAGGCCGCCGCGCTGGACGGCCACGAATTCCAACTCGAAATGATGAAAATGCTCCGAGAAGTGAATGTAGACAACAACTGCGTGGGGTGGTACCAGTCGATGTACCTCGGATCCTACTCCACATCCAGCCTCCTCGAAAACCAGCTCTCCTACCAAACCGATCTCAGTCCCAACGCAGTCGTCATCCTCTACGATCCCATGCAAACAGCGCACGGAAATCTCGTACTCAAATGCTACCGCCTCACTGACGAGGTCGTCCAGCTCAAACTCACCGGCAAGAACAACTTTATCAATCCCCGCAAAATATTCCAAGAAGTTCCCGTCACCCTAAGCAATCCGGGACTCGTACGCTCCCTCCTCCGCGACATGGGCGACGGACTCCACGGATCCTGCGGCGCCGAACTCACCGGAGCCGACACCACATTCGATCGACTGGATTTGAGCACGAACCCCTACCTCGAAAAGCATCTCGAGTTCCTATGCAGCTGGGTGGATGATTTGGCTGCCGAGCAGTACAAATTTCAGCATTACACGAGGAATTTGCGTTCCAGTGCCGGGGGGGATACGAGGAAGGGGCGGAAGGCCAAAGATGAGATGGCTCAGGCGATTGAGGAGGGGTGGGCTAGAGCGGATGCTCCGAAGAGGATGGAGAGTTTGTTGATGTCGAATCAGATTCGGACTTATTGTGATCAAGTGGAGAAGTTTACCGGTGGGGGATTTGGAAAATTATTTTTAACCAGTGGATTGCATAAGGATGATGACAAGAAGGCTAGTTAGGATCAATTTTAGATGCTAATTCCAATTTAAAAATATTTGAATTTTAAGGTTGCTTAGGATGTATAGAATATGTCTAGAATTTGGTAATCAATTGGAGCAGAGGGGGAAAAGAATGTCAAGACATACCCATCTTTCAATCACGAGTAAGATAAATGAAGACAGTTCACCGGGAAATCAAATCTTTATGATGCATGTCTTGAAGTACTCAGGACTATATAGGCAGTTGCTGTTAGCGTCATCAAAGCTGTTCCCGCTGTCCTCCGCAGATTTCCTACTCAATTTTGTTGGTTACAGTTTCTTGAACCCCTTTGCAATGACAACAGGAGAGGAGCTTGTCACCCAAAATCACAGTATCATCCACCCTTTCTTTTCATTTCACACTTTGAAATATTGATCAGTCAAAAGGCTTGTCATCAATTATACTCTCTCTTAACTTTTTGTCACTTGACCTTATTTTGTCTCACATGGTTTGGCAAATGTTTAATTACAAAATGAGTGGTAAGTCATGACTATTTCTGAAATTCGATAGCTGACCTTATAGTTTCTCCCAATTTTGTTGGTATTGTAAAGCCATGTTGGTACAGCCATTGATTCTACCATGCTTCTCTTTTTGTTGTATCATTCCTTTCATGATGGGGTTGGCACGAAACATTTCTAAGACATAATAAAACAATATTAAAATTAACAGCTCTGTTCTCCTTGACCCACAATGCATAACCATTGCTCAGTTTGCACCATACCTCTCCTTACAGAGAAGTCTGCTATGAAAACAATAAAAATTATGGTATTTTATATTTATGGTCAGTTTTGGTCAGTTTCCTCAAAATGGTCACAAACAAATGGCTTATATAATATATTTAATCAAAGTTAGTGTCAACAAATATCAGAAAGCTACTGTTTTGAAATGCATACTACAATGGCAATAACATACATTTTTATTCATGTCTGAATAAACTAATGGGTTATGTAAAGCCTGGTCAGTAGGAGAGGGCAATAGTGAACACAAATTTTTGAACGAATTCAACAAATTTGTTAACATATTTTTTATTTATGTCTGTATATCATTTAAACTCACCTTTCTTGCCTGCCCGCTAACAACCAGCCTGAAAGTATTCAAAAAGTTATATACATAATCAAGGGGTGTGCATATTCACATTCATACATGAATATTAGGCCATTCACTAACAAGCGTGCTAAACGCTGGGCTAACGTCACTTTTTGAGCTCATTACCTATTTTTGAGCCCTTGCCAGTCGTGTCCATGTCTGCGCTTGCCCAGTTTTTTTAGATTTTTTTCGCCCGGAGCACTAAATCCAATTTCCATGCGTAAAAAGAGGCTTCTTTCGCCCAGAGCGCTAAAGCCTTCGTCCACTCATTTTTGGATCTGTATCACTAGGTATCACTGTATCAATCCACATTTATCATTTTTCTCGTCGACGGCCCCTGTTTCCCCGCTGACATTTCTGCAGTCGATGCTGTGGTTCCCTGCCAATTCCACTCCGTCATCGTCGAATAACTCTGCGCTGACGGCGTCGACTTCTGCGCTGCCGTTGCTGCCGCCGCTGGGACAATCCCCAACGACTCCCCCAACGATGCCCCCAACGACACCCCCGCCTTTCCATGCAATGATGTCCCTGTCGACCTATACAGGGCCTGGCACATCAACTCATTGAGTACACTCCTCGCATGCCTGACAAATGGCTGAGAAGGCAGATGGCATCAACCAAATTGAGGTTGTCGTTGACAACCATGCTACCAGGGCCGTCAACGACCCCCATTGTTGGATTTAATCTATTGTTTCATCAATGCTAAGCAGGGGATTCGAAAGAGCACTGCAACCGATTCGACAATCAACCAATTAAACTCCAAACTCAACAATTCACCGCCTGCTCCCCCTTCCACAACCAATTGCTCTTCCGCTCTTCCTCACCAAGCCACGTCATCAATTGCAAGTGTTTTGTTGATCAGTTGAACTCAACAATAAACCAAAGTATTGTGGAGGAGTTGTGGGGTGCAAAGCTGGATATTGAGTGTGTGATTTGTTCCTGCACTTGTTGTTGCTCTACGGTTTCAATAGAGAATGAATTAAGAACAATTCAGAACTGGAAATGAGAAGATTGTTAAACAGCTACGTCTCATTAACTACACTAACTTCATCTGTAACTAACTAACTTACAAACTAATGAGTGAAGAAGGAAAGAACCAACAATATAATTGGTGCGATTACAATAAAATCCGCACTTTATTTATGACTATAATAACACGACCCAAAGATAGGAATTGATGTTTCTGTTTGACCTTCTGTATGGTTGTTGTGAAGACGATTGGAGATTTGCTGAAGTGAAATGGAATGGGGAACAATGTTTCTGAGAACGCAGGTGTCAGAATGGTCAGATGTGTTGAGAAGACAAAAGGGCTATGTTACTTAAGAACTCACGCAGACAGAAATTGAGTCGAGCTATCGAAATGGATAGCGCACTGGAAATAGCATAGTCGAAGAAAAAACATGCAGCGGGCTAAAGAAAATCAATTTTTATAATTAAAATTTGGGCTAACGAAGAATTAGCCCATGGACCGTTAGCACACTCGTTAGTGAATGGCCTTAAAAATGACATCTATACTTCTTTATATATATATAGGAATGAAGGTTTTTGATAAACAAAAATGCAATTTTTCGTACACACATTTTAAAATATCTGTTGGTTTGCTCACTTATTTGTGCCACGTCGCAATTTTTTTTTCTGTATGATATGGTATTGTACCCACGCTGCAGGCAGGCTGCTCCAGGACTGCTTCCACCACCATGCAAATATCAGGCCAATTAGAATGACCGACCATGAGCAAAGTGATTGTTTTGGCATGACCGGATCGTGATGATGCAATACCACCATGATCACATCTTTAAGGGACGACTTTTTGGGAGAGTAGACATGTGAATGTGCTTGGTGTGACTGTTTTTTGCAGTGCTGCATGTTTTATGGTTGAACAGTGGTCACAGGAGATGAGCCTACATCCCCGTGGCCCATCCGGATTCATACTTTTATTTTACATGACTATGGGACTTACGAACTCTCGTTTTTTTGTCGAAATGTGCTTTTGCCTTAGCACCTCAGGCCGATGTCACGAAACAGAATCTTGATTCACGGAACAAATCAGAATGATGCACAATATTTACGTGTCAGATCGGGGGAAGTGGTTTTTTACACGATCGTGCATGTTGTTATTAACGCTACATCAAAGTTTGTGCTCCTTTGTTTGCACAAAATCGATTTGTTATGTACATAACTCATTTGAATAGGTACGTTTGTTATGTATTGCGCTTGTTATATATATAATATCATTTTTGTGCTGACTAGGTCAATCTTTGTCTATGTTCGCTCCACTATGCTACAATAACATGAAGGTATGTTCATGTCGATTTGATACATTTAACATGAGTCATTACTGACTGTGTCGATATTTCCCACTCCCCCATTTTGAAATTACATCACGAAGGTATTATGTCAGTTTGATGTATATGTTGGCCCCCATATCGATAACCGCCCATTATCGATAATGGACGACCCCACATTGATAATGGGACGCGCGGTCCCCGTATTGATGACGAGGCCCGTTAACTGCCCCTTCTTTCAATTTCGGGATTCCAATTCTGATTGTGGACACCCAGTATCTATACTGGGATTTTTTTAGCGTAGCCCATTTTGATAATGTTCCCATATTGATAATTTCAGCACTTTAGAACGGCCCTTACTTCCCTTCTCAATTATTTTTAAACTAGATCAATATCGGACGCCCTGTTGTGCGTTGGGAGAGTTGTGTTGTGAATGCGGAGTGGCTGGTGTGATAGGTGGACGAAATATGAGAACAGCGTCGTCTCATATAGGCAGATGGGTATGTGCGTTGGATGCATTGTGTTCTGTCGCCAAAAAAAGAACACACCCTACCCATCTGCGCACGTCACAAGATTACAATCCCCATATTGAAAGTGCCCGATTTTTACGGGCCTCGCCATCAATACGGGGACCGCGCGTCCCATTATCGATGTGGGGTCGTCCATTATCGATAATGGGCGGTTATCGATATGGGGGCCAACATATATAACATGACACCTGAAGTTATTTGTTGATTAATATGCACAATCCTCTGCATACAGATATGTACATGACAGGGTTATGTATATAACAAGTAAATTTTACATCTCAAATTCCAATACCAACTGCTTTTTCTGTGGTACATCGCGACAGGTATGTACATGACTATTTAACTTCACCATTGACCTGTTTGAGAGGTGGTATGGTAAGTATTTTTACGTGGTCGTGTGTTTTTGCATAGAATGAAACCCAACAACAACTAACTGATCCTCTGTTTGCAGGAAATCGATTTGTTATGTAGTCAAAAAAAGAAGAGCACAAGAAAATTGATGGAACTCATAGAGTGTTATTTTCGTAACATTTAACAGGAATCATTTGGGCAAGAGAAAGGTGAGCACCCAAACCTGAAAAGGTGTGGGGCTTGGAAAGAAGACTGTTCATATGCACCCTGGATTAATTCCTCGATGTTTCGAAGATAACGCTGCATTATGGTGTCGATATTTTTGGGATGTGCAGGAAAATAAGCCCCGGGTATTGATCTCTCGATGTTTTGAAGATAACGCTGCAATCATGGTGTCGACATTTTGGTATTGCGTGGTAACTTATGTTTAATGGTGTTGCTATTTTTGGATTGCGCAGAGCCATGTTTTTGGAGATAATGCTGCATCATGGTGTCATGCTTTTGGATTCACCGGGATGTTTTTGGATTCACCGGAAGTATGGTGTAGATATTTTTGGACGTGGTGTCGCTATTTTTGGATTGCGCAGGAAGTATGGTGTCGCTATTTTTGGATTGCGCAGGAAGTATGGTGTCAACCATTATTGTTGAGGAGGGGTATATGAACAATTCAAATGAACATTTTAGGGCACCTGATATCGGAAATTAAGAAAGTGACATAGGCCAAGAACCTACCTTAATTAGTACCCTCATTGGTACCCTTATTAGTACCAATATGGACTAATTCAAAAACTCCCAAGTAAGGGATCATCCTGACCTCCCAAGTGATGAGAGGTCCTGACAATGATAAAGATCCATATCTTTGGATCTAAACGACAAGAGAACACTCTGTCAGAACACCCTCATGAGAAGGGTTTAAACATACCAGAGATGTGTAGAAACCTACACAGAATCACATTATTTCGTTGGGATCGCATTGACATCCCATCCTCATTTGTTCATTGTAATCACTAAATGATAAGTTTACAAATTACCATCATCAACAAATCTATAACACCTTTATCTACAATATTGGTATTTAGTACTTTTTATCTCCAAACGGCTTAGGTCACTATCTATAGATAGCCGTTTCCGTGACCTTCTCGCGTGAAAGCCACCGAAAAACTTTTTTCCCTCCACTCTGTCACTCGTGCTCCATTGCGCAGGCAGACCCGCCGTCAGCTACGTAATACGAGAGTGTGCAAAACGCAACTACGTCGCGTCAGCCATGAGAATTTGCGCACATCAGCGGGACCTCTAGGAGCTTTTTTAAAGCCCTATTTATAAGTACACGCCTAGGTGACGCATTAAAGAGAATGAGCACCTCTAAGACAGTCCCTGATGGACTTAAAAGCCAAGAGTGTGAGAGGAACCTAAGACGGAACAAGCCGCCTGTGCCATACATACCCGAAAGGGATGTGGTTCAAGACGCACTGGCAGTAGATACTACAGCCAGCACAATGAAGCTCACCCTGCCTGGCAAGGTAGAGTTGAGGGTATCCGTGTGGTCACACGGTACTCCCGAGCAATTCCTGATGCATGTCCAAGCAGCCCTGGATGCCGTAAGGCAGAAGGGCCTTGATGCGGCATATGATAGAGTCTGCAAGGACCAGAAGGATTGCATCAAGAAGGCAACGAAGAAGCTTTCAAGAGTTACTCGGGATCGGATGCGAATCCTCCCGAAGAGAAGGCTTATGAAAAGGCCCTAGAAGCCGCCACAAAAGCTGACGAGGCTGTTACGTCCGTCATCAACCAAGTGTTCAGCCTCTACTCCAACCTACTCACGGAGGAAGCAAGGCGCCCCTGGAAGAAGATCGTGAGTGAACAAATTGACTGTTCTCAATGGACTGATATCTATGGGGAAGAACATCCCGAGAAGCGTGAGCAGTCTTGGGGGTCATTCATGGAATGCGTCAGCTTCCATTTATTGACCGTGTTCTGTAATGACGCTGCTGAGACCCAGCGCTTCTACATCAGTAACGAGTTGAAGAAGCTCAACAGGGTTCCGATTTGCCAGTTCATCAGCCGCATCTAGCAGCTGAATGGCTATTTGGACGTATTGCCCTGTCTGTACTACTCCAACCGTGCCACCAAGCTCATCACTGCGGTGAAGCCGTTTGATGACCCAGACCTAGCTAGTCACATACTACACATGGTCCCGAGGAATTGGCAAGACCAATACAAACTCAGTGGGGCATCGGTACCCCAGAGCGTTCGGAAGCTTCTAAAAGCACTCGAACGTATCAAGAAGGCTTATCCGACCGACAAGGATTGTAATGGGCCTAAAGGTTCCACGAAGTCCGGCGACTCCTCCAAGAAAAAGATGGTTACGTTTAAGGATCGAATCCCACGTAAGCGTACCACAAATGCAAAGCACTGAATTTTGTTCAAGAAGCATGGGGGTGCACACACGACCCATAATACGCAGGAGTGCCGCAAGTATGAGAAGGATGGTTCCTTCAAAAAGGACTTTGCAGGAAGAAAGCCCTGTGGACCTTCGCGTGGTCTCGAAGCTTCTCATCGCACCAATAGTGCCTATGCGCAGTTATCTGCGAAGATTGAGAAACTTGAGTAATCTAACAAGAAACTCAAGCATTCGCAGAAGATGCGCAAGCGCCGTCACGAAAGTGACAGCTAGGACTCCGACTTGTCCTGAAAGGATGGGTACGGTAGTACTGGGGAATCACGTATATGTTGTAAGAAACTAAAAAGTTATAAACAAACAAGTTATACTTACCCCAGTCCAAGTAAAACTACCATTAACTTGTATTCAAACATTAATTTGAATAATAATCTAATTAAAGAGAATATAAAAGATTCAAAAATCTTAATAAGATACCGAAACATTCCGTTTTAAATAATCAAATTGTTTACAATACCACGATGAAGCAAGATCAAAAAAATCTTGCAGCAAAAATCGAAAAGAACACACAGAGTGAGATAATTGCCGATATGTCGGACCCCGAACTGTCGGGTGCCTTTCTCAATAGTGTGAACACTTCCTTCAAAAGTCAAACAGAAGGAAGAGTCACAGCTGTAGTAGCCAAAGCATGGCATACCTTAGCAACTGAAGATCAACTTCCACAGAAGCACGAACAATCTGGGAAGAGTTGCACTAGTAACAAAGTCCTCAAGGTCCTACTTGATAGTGGATCTGATGGGGACTTGATGTTCCATGAAAAGGGAACATCCATGCATTTCCCCTACTTGACTAGGCAGGTGCCAAATTCTTGGCATACGTCGAATGGGGACTTTCTAACCAAAGGAAGGAGCGAGGTTCGCCTTCGTTTTTTTGATTATTTCAACAGCAAGGAGTATCTGATAACACCAGACATTGTGGAATATGATAAGAAGCAGATGACCAAGCCAATGTATGACCTCATTCTTGGTTGTAATACCATGAAAGAGTTAGGAATTGTTCTAGATTTTCGAACAAAAGAGATAACAATTGATGACGTCATTTTGCCAATGAGGGACATCAGTAGTCTGACTAAGTCAACAATGGAAAAAGCCTGGGCTGTGAACAACAGTTTGGCACATGAACCCAGTAGTACGCAAGAAGCGACTCAGAGAGTGGTCCATATCCTAGACGCTAAATATGAAAAAGCAGACCTCCAGTCAGTTGTCAGCACCAACTGTACTCACCTTAGTCTCCAAGACCAAAACAAGTTACTAGAGTTACTCACAGAATATGAGGAACTTTTTGATGGAACACTAGGTGATTGGAACACAGACCCCGCTTCCCTAGAACTGAAGGAAGGTGCTAAGCCATATCATGGCCGACCATTCCCAGTGCCAAAAGTACACAAAGAAACCATAATCAAAGAATCGAATAGGCTTTGTGAACTGGGGGTATTAGAGTTTCAGCCCGCATCAGAATGGGCGTCACCCACATTTATAATACCAAAAAAGATAACACTGTACGTTTTATCTCTGATTTTAGGGAAGTAAATAAACGGCTAGTTAGGAAACCGTTTCCATTACCCAAAATCAGTACAGTGTTGCAAGAGTAAGAAGGATTCACTTTTGCCACAGCCCTTGATTTAAACATGGGTTACTACACCATACGATTGGATCCTGATGCATCCAAAATCTGCACCATCATTTTCTCTTGGGGAAAGTACTCTTACCTTAGATTACCGATGGGTATTGCAGGTTCTCCTGACATCTTTCAGGCAAAAATGTCATAGCTAATGGTTGCCTTAGAGTTCGTGAGAACTTATCTGGATGATTTGCTTTGCATCACCAGGGCAAGTCTGGATGACTACCTAGATCATTTAAGGATGGTACTTACCACACTGCAAGACGCGGGCTTGAGAGTCAACACCCCAAAATTGAAGTTTTGTGCTGTAGAAACAGAATATCTGAGATATATATTAACCAGGACTGGCATAAAGCCACAGCCGAATAAAGTACAAGCGATACTTGCAATCACACCGCCAAAACAAGTCAAAGACCTCCGTAGGTTCCTGGGCATGGTCCAGTACTATAGAGATCTTTGGGCAAGACGTAGTGAAATGCTTGTCCCACTCACCTCATTGGTAGGAGAGTGTGGTCATACTAAAGTCACCAAAGCCAAGAAAACAAAAGCAACCTTGGTACTGGGATGAGGTACATCAAATAGCATTTGATAACGTTAAAGCTGCTATTGCTAAAGATGTAGTTTTAGCCTACCCTGATTTTTCAAAGGAATTTGAAATATACACTGACGCCTCGTCTAAACAACTTGGTTCAGTGGTTACTCAAGGTAATAGGCCCTTAGCATTTTTCAGCAGAAAACTGTCTGTGACGCAACAAAATATAGTGTGACCGAAATTGAACTACTGGCCATAGTGGAGACACTTAAGGAGTTCAAAGGCATACTGTGGGGACAACAAATAAAGGTCTATACAGACCATAAGCACTTAATCCAAGATGCCCTTGGATTAACCTCTGACCGAGTCTATTGGTGGAGATTATTACTTGAAGAGTATGGTCCCGAAATCATGCACATAAAAGGCATCCATAACACTGTTGCTGATGCCATCTCTCGATTGGACTCCGGCCCAACCCAAGATGACAACGCCAATTGCATGACATTCACAAAATGCTGGTGTCACTACACTGAGCATGCATCAACTGCTGACATCACTTCTGACCACCAAGAAAGTATTAATCTGGTGTTTGCTAATCGCAGGAACTAAGATGTAATTTACCCAGTAACTGTTAAGGAAATTGCACAAGCCCAGACGACAGGTGCAACTTTGCAGAAGCTTAGTAGACATGACAAGTATTCCACTCAATTAGTAGAGGATACACATTTGTTATGTAAGGATGGCCAGATGGTCATCCCCAAAGCACTTCAAAATCGAGCAGTTAGCTGGTATCACCACTACTTGCAGCATCCTGGACACACACGTCTTGAAGAGACGTTGCACGCCGCGATGTATTGGAAAGGTATGCGAGGTACCATACGATCACATGTCAAAAACTGTTGTATATGTCAAGTCAACAAACGACGCAAGCACAAGTACGGGAAACTCCCTGCTAAGTTTGTCATCACAACCCCTTGGGAGGCTTTATGTGTGGACCTTATTGGACCATACACCCTCAAAGGTAAAGATGGGACAGAAATTGACTTTATGTGTCTTACTATGATCGATCCAGCTTCTAGTTGGTTTGAAGTAGTAGAACTGCCGGTAACCACAGCTGCTGTTACTCCCACGGATATTAAGGGGCAAAAGGGCACTAAGACTCATACCAATCCTAAATTCCCATACTTTGACAAATCATTTGCAATGATAAGTAATTTAGTGAATAAGAACTGCTTTAGCCGTTATCCACGTTGTCAATACATTATTTATGACAATGGAAGCGAATTCAAACTTCACTTCGAAGCCCTTTGTGAATCATATGGGATCAAGCGTAAGCCAACCAGTGTCAAGAACCCACAAGCGAATGTTATACTGGAGCAGGTGCATCAAGTAATTACTGCAATGCTCCGCACTACTGAACTAGATATGGCCGAAACAGTAGTAGCCAGTGACATAGATGTGTTCCTAACCAACGCAGCATGGGCCATTCGCTCAACTTACCATACAGTACTAAAAGCCTCCCCAGGTGCAGCAATCTTTGGCAGGGACATGTTGTTCGACGTTCCCTTCCTTGCTGACTGGAATAAAATAGGAGTACACAGGCAACACCAAACGGACCTCAACACAATGCGGGAAAATCGCTCACGCCGTGATTGGGATTATAAAGTTGGTGATCGAGTACTTCTTAGAAAAGATGGTATCCTCCGCAAATCAGAGAGTCAGTATGAAAGTGATCCTTGGACTATCACAACTATTCATACAAATGGGACTATCAGGGTTCAACACGGTACAAAATCTGAACGATTAAATATCAGAAGAGTCACACCTTTTTTTAACCAGCAAACTTAACCAATATTAAGCAAGTTATTTTTTATGTGTCATCTCCCTCTTCTACACAAACACTTACGCTTTAGCACACAGTCACAGACTTTTAGTTTGTACATAAAAGAGACATGGATTAAATTTTTTTCCTTCACAGGTTTTTTTCCTCTTTTTTCACCCTGATCCTCCATTCGTGGGGGCGAGTGACATAGGCCAAGAACCTACCTTAATTAGTACCCTCATTGGTACCCTTATTAGTACCAATATGGACTAATTCAAAAAACTCCCAAGTAAGGGATCATCCTGCCCTCCCAAGTGGTGAGAGGTCCTGACAATGATAAAGATCCATATCTTTGGATCTAAACGACAAGAGAACTCTCTGTCAGAACACCCTCATGAGAAGGGTGTAAACATACCAGAGATGTGTAGAAACCTACACAGAATCACATTATTTTGTTGGGATCGCATTGACATCCCATCCTCATTTGTTCATTGTAATCACTAAATGATAAGTTTACGAATTACCATCATCAACAAATCTATAACACCTTTATCTACAATATTGGTATTTAGTATTTTTTATCTCCAAACAGCTTAGGTCAGAAAGCCAAAAGAGCTCTCAGCCTTTTGGGGCATTGCCCACCTGTCTATTGTGTTGGCAGTGGGGGAGTGAAGTTTGCAAGTTTGGGGAGTGGCTGGTTGCCAAGAAACCACTATTAATCGGGAGGGGCTTATGAACAATTCAAAAGAAATCTTAGAGCACCTGACATAGGAAAATAAGAAAGGCAAAAGAGATCTCACCTTCTTGGGCATTGCCCACCTGTCTATTGTGTTGGCAGTGGGGAATTAACAAGACATTTGAGAGTGCCTCAAGTGGAGAAATAAAAATAAACCAAACCAAAAGATATCTTACCTTTTGTAGGGTGTAGCATCTGTTATGTTAGCAGGAGATTGAGTGAAGCGGCCAAGATACCACCATTGCCGATGAGGGATGCCACAGACAATTAAGAGATATTTTTAGAGTGTGTGGCATAGGAAAGTAGGAAGAATGAACGGGGTCCCACCTTTTGGGGGAGTTGAATGCTATCTATTGGTTGGCGGCAGTGCATTAGAGGGCAAGACCTGAAGCCAAACCAAATTTGGGGTGGAGAGATAAGTCAGCAAAAGATGTCATTGTATCTTGACTGGAAATGATCAATTGGCTAGGGTATTGCATGGCCACTCCCATCTGCTTCCCCCTCATCACATTCTACCACACACATCAACAGAAACTATCATCAAGGTCTGTGAACATTTTCACAAACTTATGATTACATAACCTTGCAATCAAGAAGATATAGGGATAACATCCCTAGCCGCATCCTTCTCAAATACCAGGACCAGCATGACCCTCTTGCTGCAGCTTCTGCAGCACCGCTTGCACCAAGTTGACGTCCACTGAGTCCTTTTCCGTACCTTGTACTAGCTGTGGCTGCTGCATCTTGACCGGAATATGAGCAATGTGGCATCATCTTCTACCTGCACCAGAAAAACAATACCATCATCAGTGTCATGGTCTGCAGTTACCAACAATTCATTTGTGTTGTCATCCCGCTGACAGTGATCATTAGACTCATGGTTGGCATCATCAGCATCATCAGCCAACTTGACCATGAAAAACTTATGGGTCCCTCAGAAGAATACTTGGGGGAAATATTTGGACAAAGAGCACATTCCATGCATTGGGAATATTAGGAATGGCAACGAGTCCTTGTCTATTTTATAAGTTCAGATCAATAGACCACTAGGATATTTTTGAATAGGAACACTTGTAGGACTCCTCCACTCTTTACATAAAAAACATTACTGTATAAATCGGTGTTTGGTGTTTAGGCTGTTTACATTATAAGTCCGGTAGGAGTCAAATTCATGACATATGTTATTTTCTGCTTTGTGTCCACCCAGTCAATGTGTTAGGCCAAAAGTTAGGTAACTTGCGAATCTCAAGGAATTGCACACCTTTTTTGGCAATTTCAGTTCCTAGGTTTTTTACTTTGACAAGTAGTCGCACTCTTGCCAGGAATATGTAGAACAATTCTTGGGAAACGACCGTATTACATTTGAATTTCAAGAAATAGATCATGTTGGTATCATTTTAATATGGCTCTCGGTGTCAAAACACATTTAACTGCCCATTGGAATGTGGTGTACTAATTCCGTACCCATGAATTTTGGGGGGTCCAGCATGTTATCGCGATTCCTTAGGAATTGCAAGTTTGCAATACTCTGTAACTGGTTACAATTCCTAAGGAATTGTAATTACCGCACATAAATAAAATGGGTGGTATGAAGCCTCTTCTTGAACGATGCTGGTCGTGGTATTTTTATGCCAATCGATCACATCATCATTCAAATTGACGCCAAACTATTGGTCTTCACAGAAATCCCGGACTAAAACATTGTTCCTGAGGAATTGCAAAGTGGAAAAGTACAACTACTTGTCAAAGAAAAAAAACTAGGATTTGTAATCGCCTTCAACAAATTTTTTGCAATTTTCAGCAATCATAAGCTATCTAACTTGTGGCCTAAAAATGTATTTAGATGGTAGAAGATTTTATCAGTCGGTCGGTGCGGTCTCCCCAAAAAGGCACCGGCCCCGTGCTGGAACTGGGACCGCATTTTCGCCCCGTGCTGGAACTGGGACGCTGACAGCCCCGTGCTGGAACTGGGACCAAAAATGTGATTTTGACATGTCCCGTGCTGGAACTGGGCGCCCCGTGCTGGAACTGGACTTTCGTCTTGAAACCCCGAATTGCCACTGGCCCTGTTGTGGCACCAGAGCCACCATGGGGCGCCCCAAACCGGCACCGGTGCCAGTTTGGGGTGCCCCAAATTGTCACTGATGAGGGTACATAAGTATGTAGTTTGAAATCGTTTTTTTGGACTGTAGATGCAGTGCCATTTTGGGACGTCCCAATGTGGCACTAATGTATTGACATCTTTTTTTCCTTATGAGACAACAAAACCTTGTCTAACCTTAGAAAACACTTAATTCAATACTAAAGCACCCTAATACGAATTCGTACATGAAGAGGCATGTTGTATCTAAAAAGGCATGTAGGCCGCCTACATGCCGTTTTACACGCTCTCTTCCTTTTTTCAGAAGAAAGGATGAGAGCGCATAAAACGGCCTGCAAGCGGCCTTAATGACTATTTTCTAGTATCGATCACAATCTGGGATCTAGTATGGTACTCGCACTTGACTCGCATGACAAAAAGCTTATTTCGGCCATAAGAGCCAATTAGACGTAATTTCCCTGAGCTCCGGTGTGTTGGATGATGGCTGCGATCCACAAGAATCGCGATGTGAGCGATGATGTGGAATGGGCCAGATGGCCGCTATTAACTCAATTCACTTATGTCAGAGAAGGAGTACTCCTAACTCTCTACTTCGACTAAAAAATCGCCCCGAATCTTCACTCGATCGTGTTTTTGTGGCCGGTGCCACAACGGGGCTGTTGGCGTCCCAGTTCCAGCACGGGGCAAAAATGAGGTTCCAGTTCCAGCACGGGGCCGGTGCCTTTTTGGGGCCCAACATATACAACCCAAACAAAGAATTCCACCAAACAACAAATCACCATGATAGACCCCCTCAAACTCACCGCAGGTCTCCACACTAACAACCCCATTACCGACGACGACATGTTTGGGTCCAACGACACCTCCTCAGTTGCGATGGATAGAGTGTCAACTTGGCTACAAGAACATTTATTCAGCCCATTATGAGTAAGTTTGTTTCAGACTTGGGATTCGATGGCAGAGGTCGTAAAATCGTTGTGGCGGCTGTGGCAGTGAAGCGAATCCCGCCACTTCTCACACCCATTTCCTTGTTGTCTTTTTATTTCCAGTGCAACATTGACACAATATATTATTGTACCATACTCTTGTAACTCTATGATACATATCTCTGATTAATAATTACTCACAGAAATCTTATCCTCACAAGAGTGCACTTATTTTTCTGGTGCGCTATAGTGCTATTTCGTTGAGTATAGAGTATATTATTACGTTCTCATATTACGCTACTCTATGATACTTGTCATTGCCCGATAAAATCGCTATCATAATTTCAGTTAATTTCAATACAGTTTTGCAACACACATACCCTTAACTTCACTCGATCAATGTCTGCCAAACAGCAAAGCACAAAAGAGGGGGGTCTTATACAGCACATCTTCAGATGATAGTGATCAGGGTCCAAAGAAACCAAGACACAGGCCTCAGGTCAACGAATCAGAAGAGACCAAAAAAGAGCCAGATGATGGTAAGGCACTGTTTTATGATATACTAATCATTGTATAACCTTAATGATCTCATATTCATATTCCTCAAGGACACGTTACTGAAACCAGCCTTTCTGTCCAATCTGTCCCTGGAGGTGTTACCGCGTTTATCAAAGAGGCTGCAACAAAAGTAAAAGTGTATTGTGCTCTTGGTGTACCAACTATGGCAACAGAGAACCCTGATCAATTGATCAAGAACCTTTCAAGGATCCAAAATATAGTACCAAGAGTATCACAAGATGGAACATTCATTATGAAATGTTAGTAAATTTTCAGACCACCAACAACAAAATACCAAAAAGGGAGATGAATGAAAGGGATTTAAAATTGGACCGTGGTGAGGTGATCAAACATTCAAGAGTAAGAATTTCCCAACTCCAGAAGGAAATATGAAATGGTCAGCTTTGTCTGTTCTCCCAGGTTTTGAAGAATTCAGTTGTGATTTTTGAGTGTAAATGGCAATAATTTATGGGATAGATAATCATTAGTTCATTCCTTACACAGTTTATATTTCTAAAAATAACCACATTCATGAATTGTATACCAGTGTGAGTAGTTTGGAGTAACAATATTGTGATTGTCGTGGATAAGACACACTCTTGCATTCGGCTCACTAAATTGACCTATAGGACCACATGTAAATCTCCAAATCAAAACGATTGTTACAGCCGATCAAGCATTCCAGAATCTTTTATGTGAGGATACATTATGTTTATCCCCAGTCAGCCAACAAGCATTGTTCCATGTCAAGTTTTGGATCTTTGTGCCTACAATTCAGAGAATGAAGATACTAGCAATGGGAACATCGGGTACAAGATTTATGGTCAACTTGTTGGCACAATCCCACATCAATGTACTATCTTAGACTACATTAATTGTTTGAGGATTTGCTCTAGCCTGACTTGTGGAGTTTTTTCTGTCCTTCTCTTGAGATTAGGATGATCTCAAAAAAATTGATTACTCCTGATCATCCTTCCGTTTCTAGTGTTTTGGAGAAGTTGAGTGTTATTAGTCAGAAAAGGGCCGTTGATGAAAGAATGTTGTCAAACAAAAGCATGCCAGTAAAGTGCTCTTCTATCTTGCAGCAAAGTTTTCTTCTATTTTGAATGTTGTATGTGACGAAATCAGCAAGACAAGAGTTCCATAAGCTCTATCAGGGAACTCATTCACAACCACCAACTTCTATCAATAAAAAATATCTCATTATCACAGCAAAAAGTGATGTTGAAGGTGTGACGCCATATGCCAACCGTCACAGGGTTGTAGAGGAGGATGCTAACCGTCACTGTGTCGCAGAGGAGGATGTCAACTGTCGCAGGATTGCAGAGGAGAATGCCAACCGCTGCAGGGTCGCGGATGAGGAGGAGGAGGAGGAGGAGGAGGATGCAAGCGGTCGCATGGTCATAGAAGAGAACACCAACCGTTGCAGGGTCGCAGAGGAACCGTCAATTGTGCTGCTGCATGCTATCAACGTTCTTGTCAATACTATGAATGATCTGATGGGAATCATTAGAGTCAGACTACCTGTTGACCAAGTCATTGCTGTTAATTACACAGGCAAGGACTCTCTGTTCTAGGACTTGGAGGCAGTCACGAGTAAGAAATATGATTCATAAACAAAGACATTGATCCCTTGTTTGCTCTTCTCAACCACATCACAATAAGATGAGCTTATCAAATTTCCATATTCTATTGACAGCTGCAGGTTCATTCAAGTGCAGTTCACAGTGGGATACTCTCTTGCCATCATTGTTCTTTATGACAAGAAAACACTTGAGCAAGGCCTTAATGCAGAGTACAGTTATGTCGTGGAAACATATTTCTCCATTGAAAGTGTTGTAGTGAAAATCACTCCATTCAGTGTTGTTGCTAAATTTTTACATGATGCTAAGCTCCTTCTAACAAGTCGACAAAGGATTGGATACAATGAGGTGGCTTTCCGGGGTTGAATCATTTTAATTTTTGCTAATAGTCCATGATGGGATCTTTCACACAGGCGCACAGGTTACTTCAGATGATAGGATTGTCCATCTTGGCATGGGTGCAGGACAAACCAACTGCTGCATGCTTTGATCCTTCACACAGGCCCACATGTTAGTTCATGATGATTGTTCATCTTGGCATGGGTGCAGGAAAAACAGCACATGAATGCTTTAACAAATATTATCTCACTACTGTGAATATGATGGCGATGGAGTCATTCTCAGCCCTGAAGCCATCCAGAACGGACTAGTCATCCACAGGTCCCATCTAAAGGAATTTGTAGATTGCCTTTGAGAGCCCGGAAGATTCAAAGAGGCAACGACTCTGTTGACACTTACTTTCAAAACTTTTGATCGGACAAGCACCAATGAAAACGGAACACGATAAAGTATCATTGAAAGACAAGTGCTTGTTAATCAGTCAGGCGATCTGCCGCATCTTGTCATTCTGAGAAATAGTTCCAAGTCTTTCAGCATCAAAGAGGACAAACACGTTAAGGTATATCCACACCCTGATGTTGTAAACACAATCTTTAATCTCATCTTGGCATGGGTGCAGGAAAAAACAGCACATGAATGCTTTAACAAATATTATCTCCACTACTGTGAATATGATGGCGATGGAGTCATTCTCAGCCCTGAAGCCATCCAGAACGGACTAGTCATCCACAGGTCCCATCTAAAGGAATTTGTAGATTGCCTTTGAGAGCCCGGAAGATTCAAAGAGGCAACGACTCTGTTGACACTTACTTTCAAAAACTTTTGATCGGACAAGCACCAATGAAAACGGAACACGATAAAGTATCATTGAAAGACAAGTGCTTGTTAATCAGTCAGGCGTATCTGCCGCATCTTGTCATTCTGAGAAATAGTTCCAAGTCTTTCAGCATCAAAGAGGACAAACACGTTAAGGTATATCCACACCCTGATGTTGTAAACACAATCTTTAATCTCCTAGAAAATGCTAATGATAAGTGCAACGCTTTTCTGATGAATTGCAAGGACAAGGAGAAGAAGCACAACAAGAAGAACAAGGAAGCGGACCAGAGTGGTGGTACTTACCAAACTCTCCAAAGTCATTCCATTCTCAATCAGGCTGATGCACTCAGTACAGTATATGAAAAGGTGAGAAAACTTTCATGATATTTGAGCCAAGGACCTGTTTTTATTGACACTGGTGGTGGTCAGGGTTGCATAGCCATCACACTCGCCGCTTATCTGGGTTGGTTAACAATATCTGTCAAGATTTTCCTATCAAAGGTCTATGTAGCACTGCATTATGGCCTTGACTTGTTTGACAAGAAACTTTGGACGTGGGATCCAGACAACTTTTTTCCAAGAAGATGCTGCTGTGCCATGTAATTGGAAGGATGTAACATTTTCATGGTTTGGGATTCTGTACTTGTCCGATATTCTTTCAAAGGTATCATCAAAAACCTTGCTTATTAAAAAGATAACAATCCTGTTGTCTTAGTGACGTCCAAAAGAAGACTGACTCTTACATGCAAAAGAGATGATTACGGAATAACTCAGCATAAATTCGTCAAGAAACTCTTTCAAGTTGTTTCAAAAGACGAGGGTACAATATCTATGAAAGGCTCCAATGAGTCGGATACATTAGTTATCTGGCATCTCACAAAAAAGCTAGATGCCCCAATCAAAATGTTGCAATGTTGCACCGGCCCTTCAATAGTTGAAGATGCCAAAAAGCTGCTTGGAATCCATGATGTTGATAGTTGCCAGCTTTGGGTTGATTGTTTCAAAATTGAAATAGTTGAAAAAGATAGAGTCCCGATCATCTGCAACTACAGGAGAGTTAAAAGTGTTTCTTCAATATACCATCAGATGATTGTTGACATGGGAGGAAAAGGGGCCGAGAGAAAAGAGAAGTAGATAGGTATAGGTTTTCTACTGCAGCATCTGTGAAGAAGAAACACTCTGGAAAAACAAAATAAAAAGGATCGAGAAAAAGAGGGTTGTTCCAAAGAAGTTGAACGGAAACTGGAAAAATCCAAAAGGATAGTACTCACAGGTTTTTGAGATGAATTGTCTAAAGGTAGAGGTCAACAAGCAGGAACAACAGACAGTAGTGAGTGATTTGAGTGGTCCTGAGAAACTTGAAAGTCCAATTTGAACTCTGTCAAGATTACTACTTATGTGTTGAATGTTTTAGCAAAATTATAATCATTGTTGACTCCTTATCATTTGTCACATGATTGTAATACCATAATGCCCAAGATCAGCTCATCGAGCCATTGCTACCCTTAATTGTGCACTACTACTAAGAGGTGATGCACGGGCCAGATTACATTCACTGTCTTGGCTTGCTTTGCTTGGTGAACCTTCGGGCATTCTGCTCCATTGACACTGGTTCTTGATCGATTTGCCATGGAATACATGTTCAACGGATGCAACATGGCTTCGGATCTTGTTACTGCTGTTAGTGAATATCTTGGCGAAGCTTTCAATTATGCCAAAATACTGATTCTTGATTAGAAAAATGTCTTACGTCAAAATCCAGACATGAAGTCAGACAAGATTGGAGAGCTTATCCTACAGAATGATTTGTTGAATATGTACTCTATTTTCTGTAGTTACACCGATCAATCGGTACTTTTCAAGGAGAATAAAAAGAATGGTACACATGCTTGGGGCAGAAATAAAGTGACTGGAGATGCCATGACTCTGTTGGAAGTCATCAATACTGGTTCATGTCATTGCTTTGATATTCTTTCAATGAAGACTTGTGCCTATAACCTCATCAATTTTGTATCCAAGTTACTACAACCTTCCAAAGACCCCTCTCATTTAACTGTGGTGCTTTCATACATTTTTCTTCTGTGAAGGAGAATGCCAAACCCAACAAGGTTGGGGAGGAGGATTGCAGGGTCCTAGAGGAGGACACCATCTGTTGCAGAATCTGGAAAGAGAACCTCAACCGTTGCAGGGCTGAGGAAGAGCTGCCAACAGTCCCAGAGTCCAGGAGGAGGATGCACACTGTCGCAGGGTGAGGATGCCACCAGTTGTAGGGTCAGGGAGAACAATGCCAACCGTAGCAGGGTTGGAGAGGAGGAGGCCAATCTTCCCAGGACTGGAGAGGAGGAGGTCAACCATCAATTATGCTGTTGCATGCTATCAATGGTTGCAGGGCCACCGGCAAGGACGCCGACCACCACAGGGTTGTGCAAGAGGTCGCTGACCGCCGCAGGGTAGCGGGGCAGAAGGCTGACCGCCACAGTGCCAGGACACCGACCGCTGCAAGGCCGCACTGGAGGACACGGATCGCCGCTGGGCCACGGGTAGACACCAACTGCCGCATGCTTTGATCCTTCACACAGGCCCACATGTTAGTTCAGATGATGTGATTGTTCATCTTGGCATGGGTGCAGGAAAAAACAGCACATGAATGCTTTAACAAATATTATCTCCACTACTGTGAATATGATGGCGATGGAGTCATTCTCAGCCCTGAAGCCATCCAGAACGGACTAGTCATCCACAGGTCCCATCTAAAGGAATTTGTCGATTGCCTTTGAGAGCCCGGAAGATTCAAAGAGGCAACGACTCTGTTGACACTTACTTTCAAAAACTTTTGATCGGACAAGCACCAATGAAAACGGAACACGATAAAGTATCATTGAAAGACAAGTGCTTGTTAATCAGTCAGGCGTATCTGCCGCATCTTGTCATTCTGAGAAATAGTTCCAAGTCTTTCAGCATCAAAGAGGACAAACACGTATATCCACACCCTGATGTTGTAAACACAATCTTTAATCTCCTAGAAAATGCTAATGATAAGTGCAATTCTGATGAATTGCGGACCAGAAGTCACAACCCAAACTCAAAGTCTTCCACCTCTCAATCAGGCTGATGCAATCTCAGCACAGTATATGAAAAGGTGAGAAAACTTTCATGATATTTGAGCCAAGGACCTGTTTTTATTGACACTGGTGGTGGTCAGGGTTGCATAGCCCACACTGCGCTATATTTAACAATATCTGTCAAGATTTTCCTATCAAAGGTCTATTTAGCACTGCATTATGGCCTTGATTTGTTTGACAAGAAACTTTGGACGTGGGATCCAGACAACTTTTCCAAGAAGATGCTGCTGTGCCCTGTAATTGGAAGGATGTAACATTTTCATGGTTTGGGATTCTGTACTTGTCCGATATTCTTTCAAAGGTATCATCAAAACCTTGCTTATTAAAAAGATAACAATCCTGTTGTTAGTGACGTCCAAAAGAAGACTGACTCTTACATGCAAAGAGATCACCCTACCTAGCCCGTCAACCCCAAAAACTCAGGGGAATACAACACGCTTCCTCTGCACAAAAGAGACAAATAGTCAATGAAATTGGGACCTGATCAATCTCAAGCATCACAACAAGTGAAATCGCTGCACTCACCAAAAACCATGCTACAAACGTCAAACATTGTCAAACAATTCTACTACCAGTCAAACTAGTCAATACCAGGCAAGTCAGCCAAGCAAGTCCGTGAACACATCAAGAACAAACACTTCCCAACCAGTCCACTCAGAACAAGACAATCACAAATCCCAAGACCAAACATGGCAGGCAATGCACCATCAAATGCTGAATTGGCACAACAAATTGTGGCACTTACTGCTGTGGTTACCAACCTTGCCAACACCTTGGCCAACCAAGCTCCTGCTGCCACTGTAGTTCCACCCGCAGCTGCCGTCACCTTCGCTACCTCACACGGTGTAGCCGCCATCAAAGAGCTAATTGATTACACAATGAAACAAGGAGCAAGTCTCTACAAGTAAGGCACAAAAGTAACGGGGACACCATTTAGCATGAAAGAAAGTCAAGTGGTTATTTTCAAGAAGGAATTGCAGGACAGGCAAGCATGATGCGCTGGGACCAAGGCACCAAAAACATTCTTCATTTCACAAGCAAGACAACAGACAAATCAGCCTCATTGCCAAATACTGCCAAATTGATGCGGAGGGACTCAAGACAGCATGCAACAAGTTCATGACAGGCATCGATGCAGACAAACGAGAGTGCAAAACAATGAACAAATGCGGCGCTGTTTGTACAGCAGCTTCGCACCAAAGAGGCTAAAGCAACCTTCTTACCTATAAAAAGGATTATGATGTGATGGTGACTGGACAGCCCAAGATGGTGGCCCCTCTCATGTACAAAACCATGACAAGGCTGACACTTTGGATGGAAATGCCACAATCACTGCTCTCAGGTCTCACCTTTGCAAGCTCATGCAGTATGTGATCAAGCACAATGGAAATATTGATGAGATTCACACTTATTTCAACCAAAACTTTGCACAACTTAAGGCAAGAGGGCAATCCGTGGCTGATGTGCGCACAATCCTCTTCGAGGCTTACCTTCAAGGGATACCAAATGCCTTTTTCCACGATTACATGATCAGGTTGCAAGACGATTGGATGGATCAGACAGGAGACATGAAGGAGGCTACACAGAAGACATAATGGGGAAGGCACAGGCAAAGTATGACCTTCTCATGAACAGCGGAAAGTGGGGAGTCAAGTCTCCATATCCAGAGAAAATAATTGTCCTGGAAGTCCAAGTCAAAGAACTCAAGGACCCGAAGCTTTCAGCACAGCTCCTCAACAAGCTAAAACAAGGACAGAAAGGACAAGGTCAACAGAACCAGAACCAGAATCAACACAGGCAAGGCAATAATCAAAGTCAAGAACAGTCATCTGGCAAGCAAAGGAACCAAAAGGCAGATCAAACAAGAGCTTTCAGAGAAAGGATGAGGAATGCAAGGAAGCTCCTCCCAATAGGACAACACCCCAAAGCAAAAGCAAGTCGGCAAGAAGACATTCCACTGGTGCATCCACCACATGAAGCGGACGCTCCACAAGCCAGTAGACTTCAAGTTGGGCAAACAGCAAGCAAGGCAGGGCAACCAGCAGCAACAGCAACAAGCCAACAGGCAACAAAACACAGCCAATCAAGCCAGTTGCGTGACTTTGCTCGCCCATTTTGCCTTGCAAGCTGCAGAGGAATGATGGTGCACCCCGGCATGGCTAGACTTTGGCTTTCACACCATGGCCGTGCCCACCACAACTTCTCAAATACAAGCCACATTTTTACTAGCCTTGTTCTGCATGTTCTGTTCCCTCTTCTGCCACACCTGACACTTCTACTGCTACCTCAAGCTCCAATCTAACCGCCATAGTCACCGTCTCCGCCTCTGCTTCTCTTGTCTACTTCTTATAATGAAGAAAAAACAAGGCGGCAAAAAAAAAGGTTCCAGAAAAAAAAAAAAAAAAAAAAAAAAAACAAAAAAAAACACACCTTTTTTTGGTGTCGTTTTTTTGGTTGGTTGGGGCTCCAACAACTCTTCAAAAATACCTCCCCCCCCCCCCGCCCCCCCCCCCCCCCCTCCCCCCCGGCCAAAAGGGGAAAAAAGGAGAGAGAGCAAAACCCACACTGCAAAAGAATTGTTAGTAAGCTGTTAGTAAAACCACAGGGCTTACTAACATGTGCATGTAGGTTTGATACTAGGCAGAAACCTTCTCGAAATCGGACTTGTTAGTTAATCTGTTAGATATTTGTGGCTCTTAACAAAATTCATCGATTTTTCCAATTTACTTACATACTTACTAACAGGTCCGTTTTGCTAACATTTTAACTAACAGACTAGACTATTTCGCGTGTCGATGAACTCCAATTTGCTTGCTAACATATTTACTAACAAGTACTCTCCCCTCCGGGTAGTAGGAGTAAACGCGAAAAATAACATGTTAACTCTGTCCCTACAAAACCATTTTTGAAATGTAATAATATTTCCGAACAATAATTTTGAAATTTAGGTTTACGAATGGGGGGACGAAAACAACTATATCATTACACAACAACAAACATTTGTTTAGCTTGATGCAACGAGAGGGAAGTTCTGTGGGAGTGAGGGTTGTTTTTCATGGTTGTCGTGGGGGGGTAGTGGGAAGATGACATGATGAGGGCAAATAATAATTTCAAATTAAATAGTTCGGCAAGAAAAGAATTGAAAAACTCACCATGGGTGTAGTCAGTTGTCCTCCCTATTTTTCAGGCTTTAGATTTAAGCCATGGGAGGGTGGTGTGGGTGTTTAACTCATGGAGGGGGCAATGGCAGAAGATGGCAGGTCAGGGACAGTCGTTCCCAATTAAATAGTTGACAAAATAAAATAATAGACAAAACCTCACCATTGGTGTATTCAATTGCCCGGCTTCTGTCTAAAGGCTTTCAATTCAAGCAACCGGAGGGCGTGGCGTTAGGTTTGTGATTGATACAAGAGGGGGGTGGCAGAAGAGGGCAGGTCAGCTCGGACATTAAATAAAATAATTGAAGAAGAAAAATTCCCATAACTCACCACTTGCACGGTCAAATGTCCTGCTCCGTTGGGGGTTCTGGATTGAAGCCGTGGGGGGCGCCGCGTGGGGCGTAGTGTCTGTAATTAGAAGAGGAGGGTCGTTGCAGAAGAAGGCAGATCAGCGCGACAATTCAAATTAAAGAATTCACCAGAAAAAGAATCACAAAACTCACCACTTGGACGGTCAATTGTCCTGCTTCTCTAGGGCGTTTCTGGATTGAAACCGTGGGAGGGCTCGGCGTGGGACGTGGGGTTTGTTCTTCGTAGATGAGGGCCGTTGCAGAAGATGGCAGGACAGCACGCGATTTCCTATTAAATAATTAGCAAATTAAAAAAATCGCGATTCTCACCACTCACATGGTCAATTGCCCTGCTTCTTTTTCTTGTCGTTGGATGGAATCCATCGGAAGAGCGCGGTGTGGGGCGTAGGGCGTGGGGTTTTGAAAGGCATGGAGGGGGGAGTGGCAGAAGATGAGAGAACAGGGCGTGAATTTCCAATTAAATAGTTTGGCAGACAAAAACATCGCGAAACGCAACAACCAACCAACCTTTTCGCCGCATCTCAGGGCGCCTTGTTGCCAAGAGCTGGGTTGAGAAGATGCGCCAACTTTCAGCTCTAAAGTCCACCAGAATGCGGAGATACGATGGTGAGACGGTGGGGACGATCGGAAATCCCATCTTGCTGAAGGTGAAGTCAATTTTTATGTGCCAACGGTAATAATGGGCGCGGCAACTGCATGCATTGTGCAACACAGTGCATGGGAGGCTATACCTTCTATGTGTCGAAATTTACAGTTATAATTTTGCATAAATGTTAATGATATAAAGGTTATACATATGTAGTGCGATTACCTTCTACGTGTCGAAATTGACAGTATAAATTTTGGATAAATGTTAATGATATAAAGGTGATACATAAAGAATGAAATACTCTAGAGACGACAAAATTTTCTCTAAGACAAAAATAATTATCATGACATAACTGCATGGAAAATGAATATTACTAACTGCATGGAAAATGAATATTACCAAGCCACTATTCAAACATGAACAGGCAAAACAATGATCAACTGGCAACAACCCCCAAATACAGTTCATTTTGTGCAAGCTTTCATTATTCCTGAGAATTGATCTCATTTCGCATGGTGGATTTAATATCATAAACTTTATTCGTGAAGGTTTGAATCAAGTTTGGTTGAAGTTTTGTATCACAAAGCGTGTCAATTAAGTTACACTGCACTTGTTATAAGAAAAAAATAATGATCATGACATGACTGCATGGAAAATGAATATAAATTACCAAGACACCATTCAAACATGAACAAGCAAAACAATTATAAGCAGGCAATAACTCCAAAATAAAGTGCCTTTGTGCAAGCTTTCATTTGCCTCAGAATTGATCTCATCTCTCATTGGTTGAATTGGTATCATAAACTTTTACATGAAGGCTACCTTTAATTTATTTTTATGGCAAGTGAGATCACGGGGACTTAAAGAAAAAGTAGACAGGATGTCGATGGGCAGTAAAGAGGTAATCAATTGCCATGAAGTATGCCCATTAACTTATATATATATGGTACTGGGTATATGTGAACTTGTGACTGTGAAGCTCAGTGATATCATAATCTGCAAATGGTAACTGGAGAAAAATGAGCATCTCAAAAGAGTAATATCATATTATTGTCATCCAGGCGTTTCATGCTTCCTTATATATTTGGCATATGTGTAAGTTGCAACCAATGTTGCATCAAGTTGTGAAAATGCTTCTTCAGAGACCGGTTGCAAATTACCCGCAGTAATTCCTAAGTAAAAGGCGGAATTTGTCACGGTGAAATTACTGTCAAACTAAACTCAAAATAGGGCTGGACTATTATGAGAGTAACAAAAGAATTAATTTGCGGGAGAAGGACAAACATGGCAAATGGTGACTTTAGACAAGGTCTTGATGCTAAGGTTAATGTAAAATCATTGAATATGGCAATATTGGAATGCTTTCCTGTTAATGGTATATTGAATTTATGAATCATTATGAGGTGTGTATTGTATGGTGGTTTTGCTAAGTAATTCAGCTGAATTCTTTATAAATCAAACACACAATTGATCGGCAGTCAAGATGTTTTGTTTTCAATCTCGAATTTCTCTTATATGGAAAGCTACCTTAACTTTAGGCGTTTGTAAATTAATCTTATTAAACACTGAATGACAGTATCATTTTTAGGAGAACTTGAAATCGGCCATTTTAATCTGGACGCCAAACTTTTATAATAAAGCACATGAAATGAAAGCATTCATTGGTGGTCTGTTAGAAGCAAAAAAAAAGAAGACAAAGATGATCACTACATATCATAAGATGAAAGGCCCAGTTGATTACACCTGTTCAATAGTCCTAATGATGTATTTCAAATGTGTTTTAGTCGGTGTTCGTGCGCTGTAAGACCCAAAAGACTGAGATAAACTTCACTTCAATTGTGTTTTAGTTAGTATCATTACACTGTTGGACCTTTGAGAATGTGAAAATCTCTAAAATTTACTCAGCAAGTAAAGAAAATGGCCATGGCCAACATGGCTTACTTTCAGAAAACAGTGCACTTTTAGAAGAGCCAAAAATAAAAATGATTTCTTCAACTATTATAAGAGTTTAGTTTGATGTGCATATGGATTGACATTCCAATTCATAATATAATAGCTGACTAATAATACGGTGATAGATTAATTATTTCTGTTGTGTAATGTATGTTCTTTTTCATTAGTTATTCAGATTATTATAACTTAGAAACCCTGCTTACTTCTTAACAATTCCACATAGCTACCGATTGTAACAAGGTTGATTGTTGGGGGTGGGCCTATTTTAAACTCTCAGCTTTCCTCGAGAGTGGGCCTATTTTAAACTCTCAGCTTTCCTCGAGAGTGGGCCTTTTTATACTCTCAGCTTTCCTCGAGAGTGGGCCTATTTTATACTCTCAGCTTTCCTCGAGAGTGGGCCTATTTTATACTCTCAGCTTTCCTCGAGAGTGGGCCTATTTTATACTCTCAGCTTTCCTCGAGAGTGGGCCTATTTTATACTCTCAGCTTTCCTCGAGAGTGGGCTCCTTTCGTAGATGAGCACCTTGATGTATGGACAGTAAAGCTGCTGAACTGAAGATAGATGCCAGGCGAAAAGAAGATCTCGTTTTGCCCAAAGAGTCAACACCCACGAAGGATGAAGGTACCACAGTCGACACGACCACGACCGAATTTCGCGAGAACACAATCCCAGTTGTCTGCTTTGAAGTCACAGTCCCCCTTTCGTAGATGAGCACCTTGATGTATGGACAGTAAAGCTCCTGAACTGAAGATAGATGTCAGGCGAAAAGAAGATCTCGTTTTGCGAAAGAGTCAACACCCACGAAGGATGAAGGTACCACAGTCGACCACGACCACGACCGAATTTGCGAGAACACAATCCCAGTTGTCTGCTTTGAAGTCACAGTCGCCCCCTTTCGTAGATGAGCACCTTGATGTATGGACAGTAAAGCTGCTGAACTGAAGATAGATGTCAGGCGAAAAAGAAGATCTCGTTTTGCGAAAGAGTCAACACCCACGAAGGATGAAGGTACCACAGTCGACACGACCACGACCGAATATTGCGAGAACACAATCCCAGTTGTCTGCTTTGAAGTCACAGTCCCCCTTTCGTAGATGAGCACCTTGATGTATGGACAGTAAAGCTCCTGAACTGAAGATAGATGTCAGGCGAAAAGAAGATCTCGTTTTGCGAAAGAGTCAACACCCACGAAGAATGAAGGTACCACAGTCGACCACGACCACGACCGAATTTCGCGAGAACACAATCCCAGTTGTCTGCTTTGAAGTCACAGCCCCCTTTCGTAGATGAGCACCTTGATGTATGGACAGAAAAGCTGCTGAACTGAAGATAGATGTCAGGCGAAAAAGAAGATCTCGTTTTGCGAAAGAGTCAACACCCACGAAGGATGAAGGTACCACAGTCGACACGACCACGACCGAATTTCGCGAGAACACAATCCCAGTTGTCTGCTTTGAAGTCACAGTCCCCCTTTCGTAGATGAGCACCTTGATGTATGGACAGTAAAGCTACTGAACTGAAGATAGATGTCAGGCAAAAAGAAGATCTCGTTTTGCCGAAAGAGTCAACACCCACGAAGGATGAAGGTACCACAGTCGACACGACCACGACCGAATTTCGCGAGAACACAATCCCAGTTGTCTGCTTTGAAGTCACAGCCCCCTTTCGTAGATGAGCACCTTGATGTATGGACAGTAAAGCTGCTGAACTGAAGATAGATGTCAGGCGAAAAAGAAGATCTCGTTTTGCCGAAAGAGTCAACACCCACGAAGGATGAAGGTACCACAGTCGACACGACCACGACCGAATTTCGCGAGAACACAATCCCAGTTGTCTGCTTTGAAGTCACAGTCCCCCCTTTCGTAGATGAGCACCTTGATGTATGGACAGTAAAGCTACTGAACTGAAGATAGATGTCAGGCGAAAAAGAAGATCTCGTTTTGCCGAAAGAGTCAACACCCACGAAGGATGAGGTACCACAGTCGACACGACCACGGCCGAATTTCGCGAGAACACAATCCCAGTTGTCTGCTTTGAAGTCACAGCCCCCTTTCATAGATGAGAGCGAAGAAGAAGATGGAAAGATGTACAGCAAAAGGTAGGTCTGGATAAAGGAAGATAGTCTCCCGAAGATTGGAGTCTCCCCGACCCAACGATCGGCTGATGTCCAGCGACAATTAATATCTCGTTTTGCCGAAGGAGTCCAACACACACGAAGGGCGAAGGCACCACAATCGACACGACCACTATCCAATTCCACGAGAACACAACCGCGTGGAAGGGGCTTCCGGCGAAGAAGGACGAAGATGATCTTTGATGGCTTCTGTCCCTGTGAATAATAATTTTGATGAAATGACTCTCCCAGATTATTTGCAAATGGCTGATGCAGGAAATGTAAAAATATTTTAATGTGTTGATAGCACACAGTTTCAAGCTTGTACCACATATTCTTACCAATCAGATCACTCGAGGTGTAATGCTAGGTATGAGGAGACTTTGTTGGAGGAGATGTTGTTGTTGTTAGAGGTCATGGCATAACAGAGGAAGAAGGAGGAGACAAACATTACTTGTATATTGCTTCGCTGCGCTTGCTCCCAATCCAAGCCAAATTATCAGTCGAGGGAGTGAGATCTGCACTGAATGTTGGTAATGTGACTCTCCCAGATTATTTGCAAATGGCCAATGCAGGAGATGTAAAAAATCATCAATCGTGATGAAAACACAGACTCAAGGTCATACAACATATTTTTACCAATCAGACCACCCTTCCCAAACATTGTATGATATGCCCTTCCTCCTCAACTTTGACACAAGGCCATATGAAGTAAATCCACAGAATCATTCTCATTGAGATCTGGGATGAAAAAATGTTAGATCATTATTACCACAGGATTTGCAAAGGACCAAGCTGAACACAGGCTTACACTACATTCTCAAGAGCAAATTCATTTTCAAAGCCCTATTATCATCCATCAGACCACCCTGCAAAAACCAATGAATGATTTTAAACTCCTGTTCCTCTCTCTCACACACAAAGCCGTTGTAATTCACAGAATTGACAATGTAATTTTTTTAATTGGTTCCTCCTGAGAGTTGGGATGAAAAATGTTAGATCATCATTTGGACAGAATTTGCGAAAAGAACCAAGCTGAAAACAGGCTTACATAATGTTCTCAATAGCGAATTCATTTCAACAGCCCTATTTTTATCCATCAGACCACCCTGCAAAAACCAATGCATGACTTTAAACGCCTTTTCCTCTCTCTCACACACAAAGCTGTTGTAATTCACAGAATTGACAATTTAATTTTTGATTGGTTCCTCCTGAGAGTTGGAAAAAATGTTAGATCATCATTAGGAAAGGATTTGCGAAAAGAACCAAGCTGAAAACAGACTTACATTACATTCTCAAGAGCGAATTCATTTCAACACCCCTATTTTCATCAATCAGACCACCCTGCAAAAACCAATGCATGATTTTAAACTCTTGTCCTCTCTCTCACAAACAAAGCCGTTGTAATTCACAGAATTGACAATTTAATTCTTAATTGGTTCCTCCTGAGAGTTGGGATGAAAAATGTTAGATCATCATTAGGACAGGATTTGCGAAAAGAACCAAGCTGACAACAGACTTACATTACATTCTCAAGAGCGAACTAATTTCAATGGCCCTATCATAAATTTTTATCCATCAGACCACCCTGCAAAAACCAATGCATGACTTTAAACTCCTGTCCTCTCTCTCACAAACAAAGCCGTTGTAATTCAAAGAATCAACAAATCAATTTTTAATTGGTTCCTCCTGAGAGTTGGAATGTAAAAATATTAGATCATCATTACCACAGAATTTGCGAAAAGAACCAAGCTGAACACAGACTTACATTACATTCTCAAGAGCAAATTAATTTTCAGCGGCCCTACCACATATTTTTATCCATCAGACCACCCTGCAAAAACCAATGCATGATTTTAAACTCCTGTACTCTCTCTCACAAACAAAGCCGTAGTGATTCACAGAATCGACAAATCAATTTTTTAATTGGTTCCTCCTGAGAGTTGGAATGTAAAATATTAGATCATCATTACCACAGAATTTGCAAAAATAACCAAGCTGACAACAGACTTACATTACATTCTCAAGAGCAAATTAATTTCAGCGGCCCTATCACATATTTTTATCCATCAGACCACCCTGCAAAAACCAATGTATGATTTTAAGTTCCTGTCCCTCTCTCTCACACACAAAGTAGTTGATGACTCTATTGTCTAAACTCATATTTACAAATAAATAGTCTCAAAACAAAACAATGTGCCAATATATCCAAGTGTGCTGGAGTAATCAAGAGTTGGGATTAGCGTTAGTTTTAGGGACAAAATGATGTGACAGAAAATCAGATGAAGACTTACTATATTAGTTAGATAGAGTACATCAAAAGTTTATCCACACTTCACGGCCAGGCAAAACACCAATCAAGGAAATGTACAAACAGGCAGAAACAAACAACCGGACGCAATAACCCCTAAGCCTAACAATTTAATTGCAAAAAATTATGAGCAAAAAACTGCAACATCACCAAAGCATATTGTTTCTCACCTTTCTTTTTGCATTGCTGCTCTGTAGTCATGAAACAAAATGAGACGCAGCTTCAGTGACGCAGTAACAATATTCCTTGGGCTTCAATTCCATAGATTACACAAAATAGGAGAACAGGAATTTAATTGAAAAAGTGGTGAGTTAATACAGGTGAAAAGTCATCAAAATAAGGTGCTTTCTCACCATTCTTTTTGCCTTGCTGCAATGTTTGAACTCACCCAAGTGCATGGTGGCAACAGCAGAGCGAAATTCGGTCTGTGACCTTATCAGCCACAGAGTGTGTGTAGGACATGAAAAGAACAATTTGATTGAAAAAATGGTGAATGAAGAATTAATACATACATCAAAACTTGATCTTTTCTCACCATTCTTGTTGTGCTGCCATCCTCCCGTAATGAACACAAGTGGGTAGCAGCAATGGTGGCTCAAAAGATGGTCTGTGCACTTCACTGCCACAGATCAGGTGTAAGAATTAAAAGCACCAATGTAGAGAAGTCAAACCGTAAATTGAAAATTGTTAAACCCTCGTGATCTGAAGAGCAAAAGCAAGCAAAACAAAACAGTCTCACCTTGCCACCAGTGTTGGTTGAAATGAGTTGGCTACTGGTGGGTGGTGTCAGGGTGGCCCAAGATTCCCAGGGTACAGTTGGGAGGGAGGTGGAAAATATAATTGAAAAATGTTACCTTGTACTCATGGCTTGAACTGTGATAACAAACAATCAAACGTAGTCTCACCGTGTGCGCAGGATTGCCTGACAGGGAATTGTGATGGCTAGTGGTGGGTGTTATGGCATGGCCCTAATTTCCTCTGTGGGAAAGGAGAGATTTAATTGAAAAAATGGTGAGGAAAAAAGCTGCTACATCATCAAAAGATGATCTTTTCTCACTGTTCTTTTGCTTAGCCGCTCTGGTTGAATGACTGCGAGTGGGTGACAGCAGTGGTGGAGCAAAAGATGGTCTGTGGGCATAAATTCCACAGATCGGGAATAAGAATAAAAAGCTGCAACTAAATTGAAAAAATGGTGTGTAAAAAAACTGTAATATCATCAAAACTTGATCTTTTCTCACCCGTTCTTTTTCATTGCTGCTGTGCTGTTATGAACGCGAGCGGATGGCAACAACAGCGGAGCAAAAGACGGTCTGTGGGCTTCAAAACCACAGATCGCGCGTGCAAAATAATGGGAGCGATTTAATTGGAAAAATGGTAAGGGAAAAAAACTGTAATATCATCAAAACTTGATCTTTTCTCACCGTTCTTTTTGCATTGCCGCTCTGCTGTTATGAACGCGAGCAGATGGCAACAACAGCGGAGCAAAAGACGGTCTGTGGGCTTCAAAACCACAGATCGCGCGTCTGAAATAAAAGGAGCGATTTAATTGAAAAAATGGTGTGTAAAAAACTGTAATATCATCAAAACTTGATCTTTTCTCACCGTTCTTTTTGCATTGCCGCTCTGCTGTTATGAACGCGAGCGGATGGCAACAACAGCGGAGCAAAAGACGGTCTGTGGGCTTCAAAACCACAGATCGCGCGTACGAAATAAAAGGAGCGATTTAATTGAAAAAATGGTGAGTAAAAAAACTGTAATATCATCAAAACTTGATCTTTTCTCACCGTTCTTTTTGCATTGCCACTCTGCTGTTATGAACGCGAGCGGATGGCAACAACAGCGGAGCAAAAGACGGTCTGTGGGCTTCAAAACCACAGATCGCGCGTCTGAAATAAAAGGAGCGATTTAATTGAAAAAATGGTGTGTAAAAAACTGTAATATCATCAAAACTTGATCTTTTCTCACCGTTCTTTTTGCATTGCCGCTCTGCTGTTATGAACTCGAGCGGATGGCAGCAACAGCGGAGCAAAAGACGGTCTGTGGGCTTCAAAACCATAGATCGCGTCACGAAATAAAAGGAGCGATTTAATTGAAAAAATGGTGAGTAAAAACTGTAATATCATCAAAACTTGATGTTTTCTCACTATTCTTTTTGCTTTGCCCCTCTGCTGTGGTGAACGTGAGCAGGTGGCAGCCACAGCAGAGCAAAAGACGGTCTGTGGGCTTCAGTGTGTTTGATCGATGGGTGGATCCAAAATGTAACAATTTAATTGAAAAGGTCTAGCTATGGCTTGTGTTATATAAGCACTTGCAATAAAGACAAGAATGTCATGGGTATTTCCCGCCCATTTTTATTAGGTGCGTTGAGGGCCAGACTACTAGGGTGGGGAACTTCATAAATGTTACCCTGCTGAAAAAAATTACCTAGGTGTCTCTATTATTTAGATAAAAGAATCTTGTTTTAGTACCTCGTGTTAGTAAATTTGTTAGTTATCAATCGAGAGATAAATTCTTACTAACACGTTAGTAAAAAATGAGAAAGAATCAGCTACTCCTCCCAAGGAGGCGGCCGTTGAGTGCTGATAGTTAATCTGTTAGTAAATTTTTTTTACTAACAATTTAACTAACAGAACAGCCCCTCTTACTAACAATTCGTTTGCAGTGTTACCTTCTCCCCAACTCCATCACTCGACCAATCTGAACTACACAAAGCTACCACCCAAGCTGTTGATGACCACGCCGAACTTATGCACTGGCACTACTGGCTGGGCCACCTGCCATTTGTTCAATTGAAGCACTTGGCAAAAAATGGGGAGAAACCAAAGAAACTGGTCAATACGACACCGCCAAGATGAGCCGGTTGCCTTTTTGGGGCCATGACGAAGGTTCCGTGGCAAACAAAGGGCGGCGAGTCATGAAAACAGGTATTCAAAGCTACAAGACCAGGTCAAGTGGTCTCCATGGACTAAATGGAATCAACGCAGCCCGGATTTGTGGGCCAACTCAAGGGAAAACTTACCATGCAAAGGTACAAGGCTGCGACGGTCTTTGTAGACCATTTCTCCGGCCTCCGCTACATCCACTTGATGACCAGCACCTTAAGAAATGAAACCATCAAAGCCAAACTTGCTTTCAATTGATTCGTGGTTAACCATTTTGTCAATGTCGAGCACTACCAGGCAAACAATGGCCGCTTTGCCGACAATGCCTTCATTGACCACTGCTCCTCCCTGCAACAATGACTCACCTATTGTGGGGTCAATTCCCACTCCCAAAATGTCCTGGCAGAGAGAGCAATCAGAGACATTACTGAAGGCGGAAGGAAGCAATTGCTCCATGCCATTGCTAGGTGGCCTGAAGCAGTTGACCTGGCATTGTGGCCTTATGCACTGCGGTATGCAGTGCATCTCTACAACACTGTGCCTGTTCTAGAAGATGAGGTTTCATGATCAGAACTCTTTGCTGGCACTCAAGTAGGAAAACACATGTGGGATCACCATACGTTTGCATGCCCAGTCTTTGCCCTGCAGAATTCTTTAGCTGCGGTCAATAGTTTGCTGAGATGGTCACCAAGAGTGCGCCTAGGGCTTAATTTAAGCCCAATTCTGTTTCATGCACAGAATTTGCACCTGGTAATGAACCTCACTGCCGGTTTGGTATCATCACAGTACCATTGCCACTTCAATGACTTCTTTGAGATTGCATGCCACAATAAGCCTGATATTGTGATGTCAGCTACATGGAAACAGCTTAAGGGGTTGAAGAGGCCCGATGGGACAACTACTGCTGTGGAACGCTCAAGAACGATCCAAGAAGCATCAATCCCATGAAACGATCGTGCAATGACTGCACCAAACAAGCACTTGTAGTTTGCAAAGGTTTTGAGCATGTAGATGACAGGGACATTCTAGCTGATGTGCCACCTGATCCCGTGCAACATGCTGAGGGAGATACTCTTGCGGAAGGCAGCGAAAAATGTCAAGAGCTATGGCCAAGTCTGTGTCACAACAGGACTTCTACGGCAATAGAAACATGTTCTACATGGCCGCCCAAGGGACTTCCAATGGACAGACAGAAGCAGACCTCTTTCACTATTCACATCTCAAACTTCAAGACTGCATGAGAAATCCCATTGCGTTTCATGCAGAGATGATGGGTGACATCATGTACTTCCATCAACCCATACGCTAGCCTGATGCAGGAAATTTTGTGAAAGCCATGGTCAAGGAAGTTGAAGCCCACGTGCGTAATAAACACTGGGTACTAGTCAACAGAGAAGAGGTCCCACTGGACACTGACGTACTTCCGGCAATATGGGCTATGCACCGCAAGCACAATCTCACGCCCAACAAAATCAAAGGTCACAAAGCTAGGTTGAACATCCATGGTGGAAAACAGGTCTATGGTGTGAACTACTTCAAGACCTATGCCCCGGTTGTGACATCGTTCACAATCAGATTTATGATCATTACTGCCATTTTCTTGTCCTGGGCAATGCAACAGATAGACTTCATCACTGCAAACAAAAAACACCGGTAACCTTGTGGTACACTCGCAAAACGTCAGAGTGTACGGGGAGGTTACCCAAATTTCAAGAGTGTACCGGAGGGTTACCAGATTTTTTTTACATGACTTACACCACATTTTTGTTTATCACGCTAAGTTTTGAAGCAAAAAAATCTTCGGAGTGGTTGTTTGTTTCATGACTCACATTTAGCGAATCACGAGTTGTAAACAGCAAGATCACCTGTTGGGTCTAGTTTTGGTTTCAATTCTAGGCTTGATCTATGATTTGATTTGGTGAGTGTGTATTGGGCCTATTCATATTTTCAAAATATGGTACTATCAGAAGTGACTGCGCCAAAAATGATAGAACACACAAGAATAATAAGTGGGGCTAATTGGTGCAGTGTGTCTACGTATCTCTAACTCATTCCTTTGTATTCATTCACCTGATGCTGTGACTGCACCAAAAAATGGAACATAAGTGGGACTGAAAATTGGTGTAGTGTGCCTACGTGTTTGTTACTTATTCCTATTAGACTTCACCTGATTCTTGCATGGCTATTCATGTATGATAAGAAAGTTATTGTAGTACGTAACCATACTACAACGGTGCTTGACCCAGAAGCAACTCTGCACAATATGGTATTGTGCAATATGGTACCATACCATAGTAGTGTGCCCTCTCACTGCTTTCACATCACACAATTATTTTTTTCATTTACATCACTGATACCCCACCAGCCCATCATGGGAACGGCCGAAACTCAGTCCACAGACTGAGTTATCCCTCCTGCATTGCACCGCCGTGTTGCCAACAACAATTGGCAGGTATATTTTGGGGGTGAGTAATCACGATTTTATCTTGTTCTACAATATTGTACTCACCACACGGCCAATTTTTTTCAATTAAAAAGTTGCATGCCTACGGGCGAAATCGCCGAAACTCAGTCCACAGACTGAGTTAGGCATTCCACCTTGAACCGCCTTGTTGCCAAGAACAATTGGCAGCGGCGGGTACATTTTAGGGGTATGATATTTAAAACTCTTCATGTTCTACACCACTATACCCACCACACATCCATTTTTTTCTCAATTAAGTAGTTATAGGTCTACTGGCAAAATTGCCAATACTCAGTCCACAGACTGAGTTAGGCATTCCGCCTTGGACTGCCGTGTTGCCAACAAATTGGCAGTGGCTGGTATATTTTGGGAGTAAGATATTTGAAACTCTTCATGTTCTACACCACTATACTCACCACACGTCCATTTTTTCAATAAATTAGTTACAGGTCTACGGGCGAAATCGCCAATACTCAGTCCACAGACTGAGTTAGGCATTCCGCCTTGGACCGCCGTGTTGCCAAGAACAATTGGCAGCGGCTGGTATATTTTGGGGGTAAGATATTTAAAACTCTTCATGTTCTACACCACTATACGCACCACACCTCCATTTTTTTCAATTAATTAGTTACAGGCCTACGGGCGAAATCGCCAATACTCAGTCCACAGACTGAGTTAGGCATTCCGCCTTGGACTGCCATGTTGCCAAGAACAATTGGCAGCGGCTGGTATATTTTGGGGGTAAGATATTTAAAACTCTTCATGTTCTACACCACTATACTCACCACACCTCCATTTTTTTCAATTAATTAGTTACAGGTCTACTGGCAAAATTGCCAATACTCAGTCCACAGACTGAGTTAGGCATTCCGCCTTGGACTGCCATGTTGCCAAGAACAATTGGCAGCGGCTGGTATATTTTGGGGTAAGATATTTAAAACTCTTCATGTTCTACACCACTATACTCACCACACGTCCATTTTTTTCAATTAATTAGTTACAGGTCTACGGGCGAAATTGCGAAACTCAGTCCACAGACTGAGTTAGGCATTACGCCTTGGACCGCCGTGTTGCCAAGAACAATTGGCAGCGGCTGGTATATTTTGGGGGTAAGATATTTAAAACTCTTCATGTTCTACACCACTATACACACCACACCTCCATTTTTTTCAATTAATTGGTTACAGGTCTACTGGCAAAATTGCCAAAACTCAGTCCACAGACTGAGTTAGGCATTCCGCCTTGGACTGCCATGTTGCCAAGAACAATTGGCAGCGGCTGGTATATTTTGGGGGTAAGATATTTGAAACTCTTCATGTTCTACACCACTATACTCACCACACGTCCATTTTTTTCAATTAATTAGTTACAGATCTACTGGCAAAATTGCCAAAACCAGTCCACAGACTGAGTTAGGCATTCCGCCTTGGACTGCCGTGTTGCCAAGAACAATTGGCAGCGGCTGGTATATTTTGGGGTAAGATATTTAAAACTCTTCATGTTCTACACCACTATACTCACCACACGTCCATTTTTTTTCAATTAATTAGTTACAGGTCTACGGGCGAATTGCGAAACTCAGTCCACAGACTGAGTTAGGCATTCCGCCTTGGACCGCCGTGTTACCAAGAACAATTGGAAGCGGCTGGTATATTTTGGGGGTAAGATATTTAAAACTCTTCATGTTCTACACCACTATACTCACCACACCTCCATTTTTTTCAATTAATTAGTTACAGGTCTACTGGCAAAATTGCCGAAACTCAGTCCACAGACTGAGTTAGGCATTACGCCTTGGACTGCCGTGTTGCCAAGAACAATTGGCAGTGGCTGGTATATTTTGGGGGTAAGATATTTAAAACTCTTCATGTTCTACACCACTATACTCACCACACCTCCATTTTTTTTCAATTAATTAGTTATAGGTCTACTGGCAAAATTGCCAATACTCAGTCCACAGACTGAGTTAGGCATTACGCCTTGGACTGCCGTGTTGCCAAGAACAATTGGCAGCGGCTGGTATATTTTGGGGGTAAGATATTTAAAACTCTTCATGTTCTACACCACTATACTCACCACACCTCCATTTTTTTCAATTAATTAGTTACAGGTCTACGGGCAAAATCGCGAAACTCAGTCCACAGACTGAGTTAGGCATTACGCCTTGGACTGCCGTGTTGCCAAGAACAATCAGCAGCGGCGGGTATATTTTGGGGGTAAGATATTTAAAACTCTTCATGTTCTACACCACTATACTCACCACACCTCCATTTTTTTCAATTAATTAGTTACAGGTCTACGGGCAAAATCGCCGAAACTCAGTCCACAGACTGAGTTTGGCATTTCTCCTTGCACCGCCGTGTTGCCAACAACCTTCGGCAGATGAATGTAAATTTTTATGGTGAGTTATTGAAGTCAAACTATTTTACAATTGTTTTCATTTCAGCTTAGTTTCAATTAAATAATTAATTTTCTTCTACCTTGGTGATAATATTGTCCACAGTATCGTTTTTCATCTTGGGGCAGCTTGGGGCTGAAATTTTGGCACCTGTGTCCTTTTGGTGGGTGATGTGTTGGGCGGGCCCCTAAAATATGTTAATGTAGTATGTTTAATTATATTAGTGGAGATAAATTACACATACTCTATTATTGTAGTCCAACAGTAGGTAGCCTCCCGGTAACCCTCCTGTAACGTTCTGGTAGCCCTCCCGTATGCTCCGGTAACCCTCCGGTACTCTCCGGTAGCCTTCCCGTAACCTTCCGGTTACCCTCCCGTACACTTCCGGTTACCCTCCCGTACACTTCCAGTATGCCACCGGTAAACTTTTTTTAGCTACTAAGCAATGCAGTCATAGCCACTAATTAGATTGATATCGATTCTAAGACTTACTGAGAAGTCTGTTTTCCTGTAAAAAAGTACCAATTCCTATTGTACGTAGAAATAAATCCGAAAGCTCCTTTTGGTCTCAAATTTCCGGTAACCTCCCGGTAGACTCCGGAACCCTCCCGCACACTAGTTTACCGGAGGGTTACAGAAGTGTACTGGGAGGTTACCGGAAGATACCATTCAGGGGTCTCGGTAACCTCCCGTACACTCGAGTGTACTGGGAGGTTACCGGTGTTTTTCGTTTGCAGTGATACAAGCCTACACACAAGCTTCCATAGAGTGTGAAATGTACACGGAATTGCCGACAGGAATCAAAACCAAACATGGGAACTCAAAGGACTATGTTCTCAAGTTGCTTGCAAACCTATACGGTCAAAAACAAGCTGGATGAGTTTGGAACCAGTACATGGTGGACAAACTCCGCAAAATTGGCTACCACCATTCACTTATCGCAACAAGTGCATATTCTACCGTGATGACATAATATTCATTGTGTACATTGATGGTGGACTGTTCTTCAGTAGTGATGATGACATGTTATCACTCATCATAAGAAAACTACGCCACTCCGACCTCAACATTGAAGATCAAGGAGATCCAGCTGACTACGTTGGAGTCAACATCAAGAAAACATGTGACTTACCCAACGAGCTTTAATTGATGCCATCATTGATGATGTCAACATTGGTGACTCCTACACCAAGCCAGTACCTATCAAAGTGACTCTGCAGCTGCATGCTTTCTGTGATTCACCAAAATTTCAAGGGAAATTCAATTACTGCTCAGCCGTGGGCAAGTTGAACTACCTAGGGCAGACAACCCGGCCGGACATCATGTACGACGTATGCCAAGTTGCTAAGTACACTCTGTCAACCCTAGACATGAGCATAGCAAGGCAATAGTGTGCATTGTCAAGTACCTAAAGGCGACTCGTCACATCGGCCTTTGCTTCAAGCCAGATGCTTTCAAAGGCTTCCAATGCTATTGCAATGCAGACTTAGCAGGCAATTGGAACAATGAGTTTGCAGAGACTGACCCTAGCACTCCAAAATCTAGGAGGGGATGGGTGGTCTTCTATGCTGCCCGCCCTGTCATTTGGGCCTCCAAGTTGCAGTCACAAGTAGCGCGCTCCTTGGCCAAAGCTGAGTACATCTCCATGTCTATGGCCCTCCGTGATGTCATTTGACTCATGGAACTTATCAAGGAAATGAGGAAGTGAAAATTTGACATAGTCAATACACAGCCCTACATGTATTGCAAGGTCTTTGAAGACAGCTCTGGTGCACTTGAACTTGCCAGACTGCCCAACTCCCTCCATGCACCAAACACATCAATGTATGCTATCATCACTTTTGAGAGCATGTAAGGAAGGGCTTAATCAAGCCCTTTCCCATGGACACTAAGGACCAAATTGCTGACACCCTGACCAATGCCTAAGCACAAAATGACTTCATATGTCACTGTAAACTTATGTGGGCAATGATCTACTATGACTTTCACAAGGATTATTGGGAGGGAGTGTTGGAATATATGCATGTTATGCATATTTATGCCAATGACCCTTATTTAGGCATCTACTGGGTATTTCCAGAAGATTCTCTGCATTTCCCAGGACATCATCCTAAATCAAGAAAACAGAAACTCTTAGAAGAAGATAGAACTCCATTATCATGTTCTTTGGAATTCCGAGATACTCTCATAACTCTATCAGCTACATCTACAGATATCTATGGAGTTTCTACATGAGCTACCATCTTTATTTTTAACACTATTTTAAGCTCACAATTGAATAACAACTATAATTCTAAACTAACTGCAACTAGATTTACCTACTGTCTAATTAGGGGACACCCTACCTAGCCCATCAACCCCCAAAAACTCCCGAGAAATACAACATATTCATGGTTGTCGTCAATTTTTTATAGGCCGTGAATGTGTTATGTGCTGATATCTCAGCGTACCTCATGTGATGTAAAATTGGACAATGTTACGCCACTTTCTAAGGATGCCCCCATGGCGTAACAGTGATCAAATTTGCATTGCTTGGACACTTGAGGAGCACATTATATTAGAAAGGGGGGTCCATCAATTGCATCATTCTTTTCTGGGGGAGTTGGCACGTTGTTCAAGATGCCTGATTGGCGATGAATCTCGCTTCGCTGAAAGTAGGAGTACATATGATATTTTATTTTTCAGTAGATAGTATACAAAAATATCTCAATTCCCCCTAGTGCAAGCACACTAACCTGCCCACTCCATTTCCCTCCCTCTCAAGCAATGCATTTCAGCATCCAAAAGGATGCACATCACAACTCATTCCATGATCATCTGGGAGGAAGCCGGAAGCCAACAAGACACCATTTTTTGTTGTGTTGTTTGTTGTGTGTAAGATGATGTATGAGTTTGGAGATACTGTGGCATAACTCAGCAACCAAATGGAGATACTACAAAGACCTATGCATCTGGTGTGTTGCTCTTGAGAAGGGAGTTAAAAAACCCAAATGTCACAAAAATCAGGGAAACATATGGTATAATATGTAGGCTCTTATGAACCACAATATATGGTAGTACTTACGGTCTAACAGCTGATTTTGCAACCCAGGTCCCTGATTTTCCCTTTATCTAGTAAAGCTAGTAACTGACTGACAGCCTCAATTGGGTTTTCAGTACACAGGTACCTTATGATTAGTCATGAAACCTCATCCTCTCCTGTAATGTATAGGAATTGATAGTAATATCCACGGTGAAGTCATGCTGCTGCACACCCCCAATCAAAAAGCCATCCCTCACAGAGTCGATTCACACTCCACCCACCATTGATTCAATTGCCAACAGTGAAAAATGGTTCTTGTTGCATTTTTTTCATTTATGCTCAATCATTTTTATTGAACGAGCAGCTCCAACTGACCTGGAGTCATCATTGCCCAGAAGCCCACAAACACCACGCAAGAGACCACTCCTGTGATCTCCCAGCTGCCAAACGAACAATTAAGACAGTGGGGTTGGCAACTTTTATGATTTTCAGTTTCCAACACCATCATCCTTCCCTTTCTCAAATTTCTAATTTTCAACTTAATTGTTGCTCCCACATGATGTTGGATTGTTGTTCCTCAACTACCATTTGCACAACAAGAGGCAGCCGCCCTCCTCTGGTCACAAAAACAAACACAGACCAAGGATGGGTTGGTGGCGAGTAATCACTGTTTCTGTTTTATTCTTCCTTCCTTCGTGCATTTATCAAGATTTCAATTAAATGGTACTCGTTGGTCTCACTTGACATGATACAAAGCGGGCTTCCAAAGAGACCCTAACCATCTGCAAATAAAATGTGGAAAAGTGCGTGGGTCAGTTTTTCTTGCTGCTTTAATTTCCTCTCCTCCATTACTTTTCTCACCATTTCAATTTTCCAATAAAATATGCCAGGGCACAGTTTGTGCCAAATTCCCCAACCCAAAGCTGTGATGATTCTGTCATTGCCAGCCTCCACTCAGAGGAAAGATCAAAGTTCATGATGGTGAGTGTTATTCAGTTTCTTCATTAATATACGTGCACCAAGCTACATTTCTAAGCTTTTCAAACAAAAATATTGCAAAAGCATGCCACAGCTGTGATTTGAGGCTTTTGCCACCCTCACCTGACCACAAATCAATAATCAAGCTGGATGTATCAACTTTTTTCTGTTTTATAATTTATCTCCCCCTTCATAATATTTCTCAATTTGTTTCATTTTTGCATAAAAGCGTTTCTCAGATTATTTGGGCATTGCTTCCCATAGTTTACAACACATGAAGAGGCCGCCACTGCCCTCCATTGACTGAAAAAGTGATGGTGAGTGTTCTCTGCTCAACGTTTCCACCTAGCCCACATGTCATTTCTCATAATATTCAACATAATAGATATGTTGCTCCAATGGGTTGGGTCCTTCAACCCTAACCCACAGATGCGAATGAAGGCTCCAAGACACAAACACAAGAAAAGACTTCCACTGAATACCCTGGCCACAAATAAACATTGAAGTTGGTGTTGGCGAGTGCTTGGAGTATTAATATTTTCTTACAATCCTTTACCTAATAAGTGGCCATGTTTAAATTTCCACATGAAATTTGCCTATTCGACAGACTTACACCTCCCCCCAGACCACAAATTAGCAATGGATGATTGTGAGGTTTTTCATTTTTATTCTCCCCCCTCCATCTCAATTTATCATGCCTGATATTACTTTCAAATTTGTCCATCCAAATATGTTGGCTTAATTATCATTGGTGACATAAATTGGATTACTGGTACTACTGGAATATTTTTCAAATATTTATGTTAATGACTGTGTCATTTGTCATGTCTGTATCCCAAAGTTATTTTTATGAGATTATTCTCAGAATTCCAATTACTGCCACAAAAGCAGTAATATTACTGTCCTTGTCAAGAAGTGGGAATCACAATAATGTGACACGATCTTGATTATTTCTGCATAGGGATTTTGTGATTCTATTTATGAGGACTAATTCCAATCAGTATCAAGTAACAAGCTAGAATGCAAATTCTCTAGTAATTTCCCAGTAATTTAGGATTCTCTGGTAATGATGCTTTTTAAGGGACGATAGTTCTTGTCGTCACAAAAATTAATGTCTAACAAAAACAAATTAGGGGGTGGTATAAGGGAAATCAATGACACTTTGGCTGATAAATTGCTGGGGAATATACAGTAGTACAGGGGAATTACTGTGATAACCGTGGCAGTAAATTTTGGGAGTTTGTGTGACAGTGACAAAAGTAATTTGCAACCTAGGAAACAAGTTCTTCATACTGACTTTTGACTTTACAAGCAAAAATCAGAATTTAAAGCTTTGATTTTAGACAATGTGCTTAATGGATATTTCAACCAGAAACTCATGGCTCCTTCCTCTCTAGAAGTACCTTCCCTTGGCACTAGCTCATCCATCTCTTTTATGGGAAGCACGAACACTCCTGATTGGAGTCCTGAAGTCAATGTTCCTCCATCAAAAACATGGGAAAATTGCTCATTGCCCACTAATTTGCTTGGTCTTGATCAGTTCCATGTCAGTCTACAAGATCATTAGACATAACATGGAAATGAGTGATGAGTTGGTTGGGCCTTTAAAGCTATCCTTAAACTGTTGGAGATCCATCTTGCACATTGGTTAGTTGGTCATCTGTCACCATTAAAGAGCACCTACTCCTCTGTAGAGGCTGGATGTATTCATATGCATAAAATAACAAGATCCCTTTTTATGATAATCAATGAAAACCCAATAAAGAGTAGGATTCTGATGGAGAACAAGGACATCTCTTTGATTATATTGCGGACAATCCAATGGATGGCAAGGCCAAAGAAGATGCTGACCTACCAGCAAATATGTTAGAGAGTGGGGTTGCAAGGTATGAGCCTTCACTGCTAGGTTGCAAATTCTGGAGGAATTCCTGCGGAATTCTGCGTTACTCCGGGATATTTTCTAGTTTTGACAGTAATGTGATTACTGTGATCGCAAGATTACCGAGAAAGACTTACTTAAGTACTTTGCTCAATAGTTAAGGACTGTGACGTTGTGATGTCACAAAATAAGACTCATTTTGACAAAATTTACCGTAATATTTCCGGAACTGACCGGAATTACTGCAGTAATTCCAATTGGTTACTGGTTACTGTGTTTTTGGGACAGTAACCAAAATCGGAATTTGCAACCTAGCTTCACTGGAGCCGCTCAATATGGCAGAGACCCTGATGACTCATAGCTTGGTTGGTTGTTAAGAGAAGACAGATTACACAACTTTAAATGAGAGTTAAGGGCTGTTACCTGGACACAATGCCTCAAATCATAGGGTAACAAGTCTCCCTTGCAGCAGATCTGTTGCAACTGCATGGGTTGACTTCCATTGTGATGCACAAGTTGCAAATGTCAACAGACAGATAGAAGATCCTAACTTCAAGTGTAACACCACTCAAGAGCCAGTCAACGTGTTTGACTTTCATGCCCCGACTGATGATCCAGATCTGCAGCTTACAGTACCAAAAAGTACTATAATGAAATATGGGATCAACCTGTCTTCAAAGACAACAAGCTTCTCCCAAGGGCTTGATTCTACATGACTGAAATCTCACTGTTGAGAGTCACCTAGTTGAGAGGGTAGATGCCTTTCAACCAGTCTACAATAAGCCCAAATGACAGAGAACAATAGTCCACTGTATTGAATGGAAACACTCTCTGCACATGGTCAAACAAGAAGGCAATGCTAATGCAGAATGTATTACGTCTTAAAACAGTTTCACTGAGAAAAGTGTGAGAAATATGGATGGAATGCTTTGAATCCATTTCCACACATTGACATGAAGCAGGTCTCCTAAACAATAGGATCCCATTCATATTTTGGTCTTCCTTTGTCAAGTTCTTGGCCCCCATTACTGCACACTGCTTCCTAGAATTGAAGTCCTATTTTGCCTGCAAGGATCCCAAGCTTACAACCTTGTCTTGGAAGACACACCCCAACTTAAAAGTAGATAATTTCGTGAGGAATCTCCATCTAATATTTTTGTATTCATGGCTGCCAGGTTTAAATTTATCTGGCAATGAACAAACAATAGATTCAAGGGTCGGCATGCTTACACATTGTGAATTATTATTAGGAGGAAGGCAAATGATTCCAAACATACTGCTTCCTTGTTGAGTGTTTAGCTATCTGTGACTTGTCACCAAGCATATCAGCATCAGCAATAATGACAGAAACACACTCCTCAATTGTCTTTCTTGGATTCTATGTGATAGTGAGGGTGGGGCACAAGTGGACACCAAATGCTAATAATTCTAAGAACAGATTTTACAAAGTACATGCATTTGTAAATAAACTTACTCATTTCACCTCCATAAATCTAGTGAATCTGATTTAAACTATTTTCATCAAAAGATCTCTCCTCTTGGAGAGAGCTGGTGCCTGTGACCTGAATCTCATTACTATTGGTTCATCAATTGGATGATATTAAAAGCAGCAAAAGCTTTCTCACACAAATCTTGGTTCATAATAGCCAGGAAATGTCAAAAGATACATTTAAATTTATCTTATAATTCGTACAAAGTTAGAGATGCTAACGCGGGAAAATATGTAAGTATCCAACCTATTTACCAAAGTATGTTTTTTACTGTATGTCACGTCACTTTCATTTTGATTTGTCTCGACGCACCTCAGATTCCCCATGCTTGTTGTGTTTGAAATAAGGGTGGTAAGTTTTCCAACAAATTGAGAGAACTCAGCAACCAACCGAATTCATATGGACCAATGTGTATTGACATGTTGCCTGTTGAGTAGGAGAATCGATCACTAATGGTTTTAGAATGTCTGGGGTCGATTCAATAGGTAAAAAATACTAATGTCATGAAAATTGGGGAAATATTTCTTATAATCCATGGGCTCTTATTAACCGAGATTTATGGTATTATTCCACAACAGAAAGAACAAAAGGTTCTGAGAGCAGGGGAGGGTGTGAAGCTGGGCAAAGAATATTGACCCAGCTGCACTATTGATTCTTTCTCAAAAGCTTACATAACAACGATTATCAGAATTGCTGTTAGCAATACATGAGATCTGGACTGATGCTAGAGTTTTTTGTTTATTTGCTGCTCTTTTCTTTGACTTAGTTTCACATGTCCTGGACATGTCCTGGACGTGGCCTTGGACGTGTCAGATGTCCTGAATTTTGCCCGGACACCATTTTTTTGCGGACACGAGGACATATGCCTCTTTTGGGTCATGTGTCGGGTCAGTGTCATGGTTTTGGAGTCACGAGTACACTACGAGTAGCTACACCCAATTCTGACAGCACGCTCATTTACATCTGATTCACCCAACGCGATAACCCCTATCCTGTGGCTTACCACAATGGGATTGTTTGCCGCATAGACATGAAGACCATGTTCTTGGTCCACATACACAATATTGAGCTGCCACTGCCAACACCCTCTTCCCCATAACAAGGAGAAGCAGCAACCGCAAGCGCAGGTGAGTATCTCCCCTTCTTTGCTTGCTTTCAATCTTTTTTTGAAAGCTAATCATTTAATTTTTTCAATTACATTGTTGTTCCCCATCCACGGGCCAGTTGATATCTTGGCCCACAGAAACAATTGCGAGCCACTGGCACCAACACTCTCTTCTCCATAACAAGGAGAAGCAGCAACCGCAAGCGCAGGTGAGTATCTCCCCTCCTTTCCTTGTTTTCAATCTTTTTTTGATAGCTAATGATTTAATTTTTTTCAATTACATTGTTGTTCCCCATCCACGGGCCAGTTGATATCTTGACCCGCAAAAACAATTACGAGCCACTGCCACCAATGCCCTCTTCTCCATAACATGGCGAAGCAGCAACCGCAAGCGCAGGTGAGTATCACCCCTCCTTTCCTTGTTTTCAATCTTTTTTTGACAGCTAATAATTAATTTTTTCAATTACATTGCTGTTCCCCATCCACAGGCCAGTTGACATCATGGCCCGCAGAAACAATTGCGAGCTGCCGCCACCAACGCCCTCTTCCCCATAACAAGGAGAAGCAGCAACCACAAGGGCAGGTGAGTATCACCCCTCCTTTCCTTGTTTTCAATCTTTTTTGAAAGCTAATAATTTAATTTTTTCAATTACATTGCTGTTCCCCATCCACGGGCCAGTTGATATCTTGGCCCGCAGAAACAGTTGCAGAGCCGCCACCAACGCCCTCTTCTCCATAACAAGGAGAAGCAGCAACCGCAAGCGCAGGTGAGTATCTCCCCTCCTTTCCTTGCTTTCAATCTTTTTTTGAAAACTAATAATTATATTTTTCAATTGCATTGCTTTGCTCCATAGGCAAGTTGACATCATGGCCCGCAGAAACAATTGCGAGCTGCTGCCACCAACGCCCTCTTCTCCATAACAAGGAGAAGCAGCGACCTCAAGCGCAGGTGAGTATCTCCCCTCCTTTCCTTGTTTTCAATCTTTTTTTGACAGCTAATAATTTATTTTTTCAATTACATTGCTGTTCCCCATCCACGGGCCAGTTGACATCTTGGCCCACAGAAACTGTTGTGAGCCGCCGCCACCGATGCCCTCTTCTTCATAACAAGGAGAAGCAGCGACCACAAGGGCAGGTGAGTATCAACCGTCCTTTCCTTTCTTTCAATTTTTTTACAGGTAATAATTAATTTTTTCAATTACATTGCTGTTCCCCATTCACGGGCCAGTTGATATCTTGGCCCGCAGAAACAGTTGCAAGCCGTCGCCACCGATACCCTCTCCTCCATAACAAAGAGAAGCAGCGACTGTAAGTGCAGGTGAGAATTTCCCCTCCTTTCCTTGTTTTCAATCTTTTTTGACAGCTAATAATTATCTTTTTTCAATTACATGGCTGTCATCCACGGGCAAATTGACATCTCTGCCCACACACACAACTGCGAGCCGCCACTGCCAGCACCCTCTCCTCCACAGCAAGGAGAAGCAGCGACCCCAAGCGCAGGTGAGAGATTCCACTCCTTTCCTTGCTTTCAATTTTTTCAGCTAATAATTAAATTTTTCAATTGCATTGCTGTGCTCCATAGGCAAGTTGATATCTTGGCTGGCAGAAACAACTGCAAGCCAGGCCACCAACGCCCTCTCCTCCATAGCAAGGAAAAGCAACAACCGCAAGTGCAGGTGAGTATTTCCCCTCCTTTCCTTGTTTTCAATTCCATCTTGACAGCTAATAATTTTATTTTTCAATTACATTGCTGTTCCCTAACCCACAGGCAAGTTGTCGTCTCTGCCAATAACACAATCACAAGCTGCTGTCGCCAGCTCCCTCTCCTCCATAACAAGGAGAAGTAGCAACCTCAAGCGCAGGTGAGTATTTCCCCTCCTCTCCTTGCTAGCAATTCAATTTTGACAGCTAATTATTATTATTTTAATTACATTGCTGTCATCCACGGGCAAGTTGACATCTTGGCCTGCAGACACAATTGCAAGCCGCCGCCAACACACTTTCCTCCGTAGCAAGGAGAAGCAGTGACCGCAGGTGCAGGTGAGTATTTCCCCTCCTTTCCTTGTTTTCAATTCCATCTCGACAGCTAATAATTTTATTTTTTCAATTACATTGCTGTTCCCCAATCCACAGGCAAGTTGACATCTGCCACCAGTACACAGAGCTGTATTTACAATGGAGTGTACTGCAGGAAAATGTTGCACTTTGTTCAACATCCCCATGGAGCATTATCCAGAAACAGGTAAACCAAGGCACACATGCATGCATTGCAGAAAGGGGGTACATGCACCTTGCTTGATACAATGGTCAGATGAGATTGGAAAAGCAAGCCGAGGTTATTCTATCTCCCATTATCGATCCACAAGCTTGGTCAAATTGAGGCAGCAAGTTTTAATAATGATAATTGCTTATTGTGCTTTAGCTGCTGTACAGCATTACATACAATTAGTAACACAATGTGAGTGTCGTTCCTATTTATATTCTGATCTTACATTTATTTTGTAAACAATATCTTACCTCTGCCACTTTTCTTTTATAGTAATATTGATTTGACTGGTGATGAAGTATCTCAATTAGGCAGTAGTACATTGTCTACCCCAAAGAAAGAAGATGGAATCTGGAGTGACAAATATGTCACCAAAGTGGCATGCAAGGGTGGGAAGCAGGGATGGCAGTGTGGTTGGTGCAACAAGGCATTCTCGACACTACATGCAACAAGAGTAGTCTGCCACCTTCTCAAAGTTAAAGTCAACAACATAGCTACCTGACAAGCAATCATTCCTGAAGAAGATCAAGAACTCTACAGCACAATCAGAGACAAGTCCATAAGTAACAGCAGCATTGGTGCCAAGGTCAAAGACACGATTGAAGAGTTAATAGACGGTCGCCAAGACCATGCCACTGATTTGTTCATGACTTCTTTTGGATCATCATCAAAAAAAATTTACTCAAGACACCTAGTATTACTTTGTTTCTCACAGCTCCCTTGTCAAGAGAAGAGAAGAGGAAGAAACCATCTGACAGCATTCAAACTACTATTGATTCTGCTCTTGAGAATTCAATGCAATCAGATATAAGACACTCCAACAACTCCCGCCTCACAATGGCAATTGCTGATTGCATTCATTCAGATGGTCTTTCATTCCGTTTTGGAGAGTTGCCACAATTTCAGAAAATCCTGCGTCTTGCTCATACGGTTGGAAATGATTCCACTCCCCCCAATAGAAACCACATGGCTGGTAGGTTATTGAACCTGAACTATGAAAGTTGCAGTAGCAAAAACAAGGCAGCATTATTGGCAGAAGCAGAGCCATTTGGTCTACAGTTTCTTGGTGATGGTGCAACCATTAAGAGGATGCCTTTTATTAATGTTTTAGGGATTTGTGGGTATGCCCCTCCCAAGGTCTTGTCAATTTAGATTGTTCTGGGCATTTAGCAGGAGGCGGAAAGAAGGATGCAACATTTATAGCTCAATTGTTTGAGTCTGAAGTTGAGCAGTTAGATCCTTCAAAAAATTGACGAATGTGTTCTTCTTTGATGGAGCATCGAATGTGCAAAAGGCGGGAGAGATTTTGGAAGCAATAAACCAAGGAGCATACTGTCTTCATGGCAGTGAACATGTCATCTCATTGTTCTTTTCTGACATTTCAAAACTTAAGCCAATAAAGGTGAGATCTGGATGATATGTCTTGTTGATTTGATGTCCTTATAACCTAACAAATTCTTTTCAACATCAGTCTTTGC